>VXBA01006569.1:1345232-1525910 GCA_013399895.1 Serilophus lunatus | reverse complement strand
CCCCCCCGATTAATAAACAGCAAAAGGACAGGAGATAAATGGTTGAAATAAGAATATTTTTTCAAACAGAAGATGGTGTCCAAAAGGCTCACTCAAAGAAATCTGTGCCTGGACCTTCCTTTCCTTGCTCAAAAACTAAGCAAGCTTTATTGAAATAAGAGTAAGAGGAGATTAAGTTTTGTAGAAGGTGCAAAACCTTTTCTTTAAAAAGAACACTACTTGCAAATGACCGAAGGAAGATGTTGTGAAATGATGTGAACAGGATTCAAAATCAGAAAATAACTCCGGCTGGAAGAGCCTTTAGAGGCCATTTGGCCATACCGTCATGAAAGATTTAACGTATTCAATATGGACTGAATATGCATGCGTGACTATGGAGCGTAAAACAGCTGCCATCATAGAGACAACGGATCCCAGAGCAGTTGCTAAGTACTCTTTACAATCAGTTCTTTAATATCATAATCTAATTTTGCTGAGTGCCAACCAAAGAAATTTCTTGGAGAAGACACAGAACTAGAAAGACTACCCTTGGTCCTAGAAGCATGCAAACAAGCAAACAGGATGGTAAAGACACAGAAAAGTTTCTGTATCAAAAGAATTAAGCAGATAGTGGCTCTTCAGTCTAGAGCAGATGTGACTGGGGGGGATATGACAGAGGCAACTCATGAGTGGCACAACAGTGACCAGAGAAAAAGTGCTCATTATGTCTTCATTTAATTTTAATTTTCTAGACTCAAAAAAATACAGGCATTAAAGTAATAGGTAGCAGGTTTAAAGCAAACAAAAAGACATGTTTTATTCACACAAGTAATTATGAAAGTGACAGTTAAAGGATGTTGTGAACGCCAAGATT
This sequence comes from Serilophus lunatus, assembly GCA_013399895.1. Lineage (NCBI taxonomy): Eukaryota > Metazoa > Chordata > Aves > Passeriformes > Eurylaimidae > Serilophus > Serilophus lunatus. The sequence continues at coordinate 1,525,057 of VXBA01006569.1, read as the reverse complement.
TTAAACTAGTTCAAAAAGTGGTAATGAAAATACGTGGGAAAAAAAAATTAAGTGCTACAAAATGAAACCACAAGGTATGGCAGGAAGTTCCACAACATCTTACCCCATATTCTACCCTTTAACATCCATTTAATTGTCTACTGTTGAAGGGATCCTGAGCTAGCTTAGCCTGCACAGCCTAACACAGTCTCATTGTTCTCTTTTCTTTGGGAATCTCGAAATGGTGAAAAGATTAAAAACTCGCCTGAAAAGCGGCATCAGTTTCTCAGGCTCTTGCCTCTGGCACCTTCTACCAAGCTTTAAAACTTTTCCTCAGGCAGAAGGCAGAGAAAATTCTAGGAGCTTCTCTTGTGTGAATTTTCAGCAGTCTTTTTTCTCCCGTGGGATGGCTCTTTCAGTTTTACAATGTTTCCCAAATTCTTTGTGTGAGAATTACTTTGAAGTAGTGATCAAATACTGATTTAGTTAAATGAGAGAGCCACAATAAAAGAAACCATATGCTTTACAGTCCTGTTAAAATTCAGTAACTTTTGACTATTTTTAATCATTCATTGCCTTATTATCTTTGTTTTGCCTTCTGAGAATGCCAGCACCCTGAGGATTAAAATCAGATCTGAAAATACACGGGTAAATGCAATATTCCTCTTGAAGATGAATAAGATTTCCAAGTCAGAATAAACTTTAGCAAAATATTATGCAATTCCCTTCTACTTGTCATGGTAAGTAAAGGCAACTTTGGGCTGTATAATTTCTGCACATGCTTTTTTCTCTTTTTTAAGTAGTGTTGTACTATTTTTGTGCGTGTTTAAAATATGTAACAGTATATTTGTTTTATTGATCATACTTGTATGCCCATTTTGTCCACTACTACTTAATCTTTTCCTTTCTTCTAGCTGCCAAATCCCTTGTAGTTATCTGTAAACAGTGACATTTTGCTTAGAACAGCCAATACTGAGAACATTTTTATGCAGAAAAAGAGAAAGATCCTGAAGGATTTTTAACCCACTTCATCTTAAAAATTATGTTACTACATGGCTGAGAATGCATTAAACACCATTATTTCTCTAAGAGAAAAATAAAGTGTTAATTGCTCAAGATATAGAGACAGTCCCAAAAACACATCCAGTAAGACAAAAGAGCTTAAATTACTCAACTACAAACTGATCTTGCAATTCAACCAGACAAGGATGAAAGAGTTTGACAAAATAAATGTATTTCACCCTTTGGCATCTTGGTCTTCTGATGTTTAATTAAAAGAAAAGGCTAAAGGCTATGTTCTTCTCTGAGTGTCAGCTCATTGCTGAGATGCCAAGGGGACAGGCACCTTTCAAAATACCTCTTCCCAACAGGAATGTAAAAATAATCTTCATTTAAAATAAAACAACCCAATAAAAATCATTAAACTGCATTTGAAATGCTTCATTGGAAGACAACTCTGCTTTGCCTTCCAGAAGTGCATTAGTGGATAATTTCTTGGTGCAAAACATTAGACATGTTCTTTCTTGTATCGCAACAAAGATGAATTCATTGTTTTGTAAAGCACAAGGCATCCATGCTGTAGTAAAAAAAAAAAATCATGAATGTAATATGTATTTTTAATAGATATGTGAGATAAATGAACTCAAATTTCACAAATTAGGTCACACAATTCAGTGTATCTCTGAATTCCTTGTTGCTGAGGCCCACCTGGGAGAAGCTGTCCCATTAACTACTCATAAGAATGTGGTGACCACGAAGAAATTTACTGACTCTGGCCTCGAACACCAACACCAACCCAGCCACATGACATAAAACGTGTTAAAACATGTTTATCAATGCTAAGAGATAGTCAGGATAGAGCTGCAAAGGCCTTTGAAAGACTCCAGAACCTTCAGAATTACACAATATATCAGTAAGCAGCATTGCCTCTATCCTGCTGAGGAGTGTTCTTTTGGCAGCAAGTGTTCTCCCAGCTGCTTTGCTGAACTAGCTCTTACCTGCAATTCACCTGGTCCACAAAGATTCCTAGAGACATGTACTGTGTGCTTTATAGGTACCTTGCAGGGTTACAATGCTGTGTAGAGAGGGAAAAAATATCCATAGCTTTGCTTTGGCCAGCCATGAAAAACTGTTGATATACAACATGTTAATGGTACCTAAAGTTCAAAAGAATGTCTTATGTAGATCCTGGCACTTCAGGGATTGCCACTCACTCCTACATTTTACTGAAAAATACTTAAATAACAGTACCAAATGTCTCAGAAAAACACCTATCAATGTATTTCTTGATTCTAGGTACAGAAATTCCCTTACTAAAGCAAAAATATTCATTCCTTGATCTAATCCATCTTGATGAAGATAATTGTAATAAAGAGACTCCTTAAATACTGGGGGCTTGCTTAATACTGTGTGGTTGGGGGGCATTTTTTTGGTAAACTTTTTTCTGTGTCTTAAAACCAAGATAAATTCTTGCTCTCAACAATGATATTCGCAGCCAGTTAGTAATGGACCACCAAAAAAGCAGGCTGAATCACAGGTAGCTGCTGCCATTGTTGAAATGGAGAAATAAATTCCTGAATGCCTGTTTTTAGCACTGGGCTTCATGTTGCAGGAGGTTATCTTTTCTCATCCATGAAATTAGGTATTCTCTATACTAGGCTGAATGAGAAAGGCAACAGTCAATCAAGGACCACTAAGGACTTGCCCAGATAGCTCAATGAAACAAGAAAATGAAATATATGCTTCATATTCTCAGTTAAAGAGAGTAGTTTTATCTATAACAACTGCATGCTTGGAAAACAATAATCTGCAAATTGAGATACCCCAGCATTTGAGTCTGAGCCAGATTTTGCTTTTGACTGGGCACAGAGTTGGAGTGGCACTAAAATGGACATCAGAGTTAGACTTGCCTATCACAGAACACACTGTATCAGAATTAGTTCAACTATTTCACAGTCTATTATACTTCATTCTTAACTGAAAAGGAAATTTAAACTGACAATATGACACTATCCTCTACTTTTAACAACGAAGACAAGATGTAAACACTACCACACTACACAAACACCTGACTATTGTTTCACTGCTTAGTAATCACACGCATATAACAATGATACAATCTAGTTAAAAGATTCCAAAATCCAATTTCAACAAAATACAATGAACACAGTAGCTTATTTTCACTATATTTAATGAAATAAACATACCTCCAATATTGTACTTCTCCAAGTACAGATTTTTGTTTGTTGTTTGCTTAATGTATCTACTTCTGGCCATAAAACCAGTTATTCTCTTAAAATTTTAATTTTTTTCTTTATTTTTTTAAACAATCTGCTTAAAGGATTGCTTCACAAAGTAAATATGGTCCAGACACTAACCAGAAATACAAATACTTTGTTTTAAAATTACTATTTCGACTTTGAATTCCTGGGCTGAAAAATACATTTGCCCAAGTTATTGCATATGGTACTTGCTGGTATTGTGTGCCACTCCATCCCAAAAAAGCCAGACAATACTTTACTTTCTGCAAAAGGAAAAGATGTGTTGGTTCTGTCCCTCAGATCAGAACTAATGTTTTCTAATCTTTAATCCAAGGTTATAAAGAAAGCAGCTATTTGAGAAGTCAGAGCATGTTCAGCAATGATCTTTCACAGATCAAGATTTGAGTTTAATCTACAATGAATCTTAACTATAAGGCTTCTAGTGTTCTGTTTTTACCTTATATCCTTCATATGAAATATACTTTCACTCTTTTAGAGATTAAAGTTCCAATGTTTATATTAGCAGAAGTGTTTAGGGTAAGACCAATTTTTAAAACACTAGGCTGTGAATGTGTCATATTTACACTATTTATACTGTTAAAAAAAAGACAGCAAATATACACTGTATTATTTCAATAGTGGAGAAAGTCATTTTTACTCATACATACAAAAAATACTCATATATACAAAATTATTTCTACTAAAAACAGTGGTCAGTCTGCATCATCCTTCCTAAGAATTCACACAATATGAATTTATGCTTATGAATATATACAGGAATGGTTCTTTTGTCATTAAAGTCAATGGTGCAAATCACATGCTTAAAATTAAACATGTGCAAAGAAGTTTTCATGACATTCCCTACTCTAGAACAAAATGTTATATAATCATCACTCCACACGCTCATTCTATGCAAAAACTGACACCTGTCTGATCATCTCTCAAATGCATTTAAGCAGAATCATGTTGTTCTACAGCCAAATGCAAGCTGCAGCCCAAATTTTTCCTGGCTTTATGCTGCAGATATATTCACCAGCTCATTCTGTCAGTGGTGTTTATTATCTGCTGTTTAATCCAAGGAAAAGTTATCTAAAACCTGTCCCACTAAAACTTCGTAGATGAAACAATTCAAGAGGCTCTCTGCAACTGGACTACAGGCTGAACGACTAGTGCACAGCATAAAGACAGTCATATTTTCTTATGGTTTTTTTTTTGTTCTTCACTTGCACTGTTTCTGCACACATCTCTTTTTGTACAGTATCTGCACGCTTTTCTTATGACTCTTTTCATTTCCCAGAAATTTCTCTGTCTCATCATCCATTAATCATTTTTCCTTCTGTCCTTCTTACCACAAAGCAAATCTTGAGGAAGAAACTCTCACTGTCAAAACTTTTAACCCAACTTCAAAGAAAAATAAATGAAAAAGCCATAAATAAACTTATTTCTATTCATTTACTTCAGCAAGATAGGTTCCTTCATCAACGAGATTTACTAGCAAAAGACAAGAGGTATTTTAATCCAGTATCCTCGCATTGTTTTTTTTAGAACATCTTTCAGCTTGCACTACTTCTCATCAAATTTAAATGATTCTTCATTCAGGGCTAAGCTGTGTCAGCAGAAGCTGAATTTGACTCTTAACAAGCGTAAAAGGGAAGCACAATGCAACAACTTGACTATGGTATGCCTCACACCTTCATTTTTCTATACTAGAATACCCAAAGACAGATATAACAGAACACGATGTTGACAAGTTGCAACTAAAAATAATTGAATTTACTGATGATATCAAACGCCATCAGTACTCAGACACTGCAGGTGCTGGTTATCAATTCACAGTAAATGTATGTTAGCAGCAATATATTAAGCCTCCTAAAAGCAAAGCAAATTTACATGCCAGTATTGTTGAAGAGCTCTTAGACTCAAGGCAGTAATGTATGCCCGAAATAACCGATGTCTTACAAGTGCTGACCTCTGGATAGTATCTTCTGTCTCTCAAGGCAATGTGCAATCTGATGAGCAGTAGTATCAGATTATGCAAAATAGACGCCAAGTGGTTAGCAAAGACATTCATGCCTTTAAAAGTTATCTCCACCAAGTTACAGCAGGACAAAGAATGCCTATACTGACAAAATGCAAATCAAAAAGCTACAGTATAATGTATTTCTCATTATTATTTATTTAAAACATTTGTAAAGTCAGAAGCAATTCTGTAAGAAGTTTTCTGCGGCAACGTCTCTAATAAAGGGACCTAAATATCATGCAGATCTTCTGCATTTCTATTTGCTTTCAGAAATACCATGGGGACAAAGAACATAACTCAATAAGACTACCCCAACAACTCAAAGAACTGTTCCGTGTAGGTAAATGGATGGGGGGGGGCAAGGGGAAGCCACAGAACCGTATTTTAGGCTTTGCTTACATACAGGTTTTAAACATCTATTAATTCAATTACTTCTGGTGATTTCAATGGTACTTCGTCTTCGATAAATCTAATTTTAAAGTGTCCTTGTATATAAAGGTCATGTAAATACTTTTATCACACAGGTTCTCAAAACTGAATTATTTCACCTTCTAGTATTCTACATGAGAGAGCTGTGTTGAAAGATCTGGACCTACAAGGACTCTTCTGCAAGCAGACATTACACTTCACTGCAACATATACCAATGAATGGGAAAAATTCAGCCCTGTTAGTGAACACTTGGAAGAAGTGTTCTCATCCACTTCTGCATTATTTCATTCCTATTCTTACTGTTTTCCCCTCTGACTGTATTAATTTTCGGTGTTACAGGGTGTTCATTTTTTTCTTTTATGACTGCAGTCATCACAACACACAGAACAATTTATAGAATCACGAAGCAGGTTTATTTTGCTAGAGGGAACAAAGTGACGATACGTGTTCCAAAACATGTCAAAGGTACGTGAGTAAGAAAGGTGTGGTCCGCTTCACCTAGTTACAACATTGAGACTTTCAGAGCCAAGGCAGCTGCAATGCTAGTGGCACAACCAGCATTCCTACTTTTTGAAAAGTGCTTAGCTCTGCCAGGCTGTGTAATGTGGTGTACAGAGTTGCCATCCTGTTTAATGTTTAACTCCAACTATTCTCAGGTGTCCACATCTAGAAATATTTCATAATCCACAGCTTAGTTTTATTCCAAATAATATCTGCATAACAAATCTCCAGTAATTAAACTACACAAGAAACAAAGGACAGAAATGTAATTACTGTAAAAAATGACACTAAAAATATCACACAGTTACACTGAAAACCATTGAGTATTTTATACAGACACGTAATGGGTCTCCAGAGGAAATGTTCACCCACTTGAGCATACGGCCCATAAGCAAGTATTTAATTTTCTTCAGGGCTGCTGCTGCCACGATTCCCCAAAAGTACCTACTATAAACTAACAGGAAGAATAAAATCACCTTGAAATTCAACATAAAACTGCAATTGGTTTCTGCATTTCAGAAGAGCAACTCATACAGTTAAGCACAGAGCAACACTGCAATTAAGAGCTGAGAATACCCAGAACTTGCAGAATCAGAACCTAAGCTCCATAAGCGACTGTCTGCTTTTCATCATTTAGTTATTTCTTTTAAAATTGCAGACTCCAGTAAGGTGGGTCACGTTAACTGAAAGCCCAGAGGCATTTTGTTGTTCAAACAGAACCAAAGCCCTGCTTAAAAAATAAATTAAAAAAAAGGAAAAAAAGATTAACCAGCTGACCTTATCTTTGAAATCAAACAGAGCAATCACTTTAGACCTTCATGGCTTCGGTAATAACGAAAATTCTAAGACTGTGTGCATTATAATAGCCCTCATAATGCAGCTTGATAAAGGGAGTTACAGCTTTCTCACTCTTTTTATTTTATGTTTAATATCGAAAAGTTATGACACAAACCTGGGTCCACGTGTCTAGAGCTTCTTCTAATTCCATTTGTTCGTTTCTGCAGACCAAAAATACAAACCAAGGATATGAATAAACATGTTTTCATGTAGGCACATTACACTCCTTTCATTCCCACAATCTACTAGGCAAAGCTGGTTTCTGTAAGTTATTTCCCCCAACCACCAACACAATTATCTTTATCTTGTAGAAAGATCACACTTGGAAAAATATTCTGAGTAGTGTACAGAGTTTTTTGATATATCCCATTTTTTCTGACACTAGGCTCAAAAGATTCTCAGTCCATAGGAAGTTTGTTCATATATCAATATTTTTTGATACCAAGAATGAATGTATTTTATAAATAATTTATGAATACAATAGGGGGAAAATAGGCAGTTTGGGATCATCTGCCCCAGATAGTGTCTACCAGCACAAGTCAAAGCCACTTGTGGTGCTTTAGTAAGGCAGAAACTTTCACTGTTTCTACTTTATACTCAAGTTAGATTGAATTCCCTACGGAATATTACTTGTCTTATTTACTGGGCAAATACTTAAGTATATTTAGTAACTTGTCTATTTTAAATTGGAAGAACCATAGTTGTGTCAAATCAAGCTCTCAGACAAGACTCCAATTATTTTCTGTGCTACATTTTATACACTAATACACTTAATATGGATCTCTGGAAACTTCAGTGTGAAATAACACATCTTGAACTGATCTGCTTTTGCAAGCTTGTTTTAACTGGTAACTTGCATGATGGCTCATGCATTTATTTATTTTTTAATCAAACCAAACAGAGAAAAGCATGTTGCATAACAAAGGGAACAATTAGGCTGCTCTGATTTACTCGAAGTTGATATAAGCTGATGCAGGACACACACCAAGGCAAGCCAGAAAGCAGTAACCTGAGGCATAACCAAATTACCAAGCCCTGTAGCAAGCAAGCAAAATGAAAAGCTTGGTTTAAAACAGCATTCAAACCCTTGAGTCCTTGGATATCTTCTCTCTGTACTCCATATCTCTAATTAAAGAAAGGATGCAAGTTTTGTTTCATCTTTAGTGGAAAGAAGAAAAATTTAAAACTGCTGCCACAATGAAGGTAATAGTACTGAATAAAAACAAATGTCTCAATCATATCCTATGTTGGTTTTTATAGATGAAAGCTGTATTGCTGATATGGTTTGATGCACAGTAGTAACCACAGATTTGCACAAGGGAGGGAAAGGGGCAGCATTGGGTAAAGAAAGTACAAAGGAAGAAAAATGTTTAACTGAAATGTAAGCAATACATTGTGACTGTGGCAACCTAAGTCATATACACCAAAGGGCTAGACAGAAAAAAAGTTTAAGAAAATTGTTCTTGAGCTGTTTAAAAACATGTTTAATACCCTTAAACATACTGCAGTACCAGTAGATTCTTTACATTACTGGTATGAAATCTAAATCCAAAATGACAGTTCCTCATCCACGTTCAAGTTTCCTTTTGCACAGAGATAATTAAAGCAGGCACTTAAACAAGAGTCTTAGCAAAAATGAAAGCAATCCTGATGTTTCAGATCACTCAATAGGCAACAGCAAATCAAGAGCTCCAGAAAGGAGGTGCCTCTTTTTTCCCCTCACAAGAAAAAACAGTATGCTTGCTTTTTTTTTTTCATCCAGCCACAGTAAGCTCACCATGAGGCACAGTACGTGACCTGTTCACAGCTTCCCACCTATGCCTGCCAGCTGCAGGACTGGGAAAGGGCAGGCAAATGGACCACACTGTGATTCCCATATTGTAATTTTAGAGTGTCCTTACTTAGTGGATTTTTTTGAGGCAGAGACATGAAGGGCAAGGCAGCATTTGGCTGGGACACGGCTGAAGGCACGGGGAGCAGAAAAGGCAGGGGGTGGTGGCTGGGCAGAGGCGGGGCAGTGCCAGCACACCCTTGTCAATGGCCAGAGCTTCCCCAGACTTGCCATTCCCCCAGAGGAGCCCACCTGAGGCCCAGAGCCCAGGAACCCACCACAGGGTGCAGGGCTGCCCTCACCCAGTGCCCACCACCACCCTGGGCCACAGTGACACCCAAACATCAGACAGCACTGATGTGCTTGGCCCTGCACACGACCACCCCTGCCATGTCAGCAATAACGTTCTTCCATTACCCATGTTAGTGACAGCATCAAACACACCCATGCTTATGGACAGAAGCAAGACATATGCTCACATGCTGTTCATCACCACCATACCATTTAAGCAGTTAAATTATCATAAATTCTGATCTAAAATAGATGCTAGAAACTCATGCTCTAGGTTTGAAGTGCTGCATCTATTTTGCCAGAATTGGTGGACAAAATCCAGCTGCTGTGCCCTCCTGTATGTCAGTGGAGAGGCTCCAGGAGCTGGCCAGAAAATAACCCAGGGTGAGTTTGCAGCCCTCTGGGGCTGATTGCAAGGTATGTGCAAGGTATGTTATGTGCACCACAACAGCTCTTCTGTTCAGGTCTCACTTTAACATTCTCTTCAGACTATATAAACTCCATAACCACCGGATGCCTCTGCATCTAGCCTTTTCACATGAAGAAGCAAACACTGCCCTGCCAATCTTTCATTGCCCCACAGTCTTGTGTGCCAGAGAAAAAAAAAAGAATATTTTTGACTCTACTTCCAGATTTTGTCTAGGAACAGTAAGAATCTCAATTGTGAAGCAATGCATGTTTTCTTACCTACAGCTTAAAAATGTTAAAACAACATCTCCACCCCTTTCAGTGACTCTCAGCACTAAGTCTCATCTCCACAAGTTTAACTCACATTTTGAACAGAAGACATTCACATTTAATCATGAATACCTTGTTGCTCAGACAACTTCTACAGCGTTCTAAATAAATCTGTTCTAAACCCAGAAGAAAACAGCACCTGCACAAAGTAATAAGGAACACTTGTATCACCAACAAAACAAAGATCACATGCAAAGGAAAACAAATCCTTACCTCATGTTTCACGTTTCCGTGTTCTGAAACATAAGTAAAAATTGGCATTATTGGTGATTGCAAATTGTACACCTTTTCTACAGCAATCTCAGTCTGCTGCGTGGCTTTACTGAAAACACTGCTGCCCGCCTTTGCTACCTGATACCTGCCCACAGCCCGGGGCCGCGCCAGGTCCTGTTTTGCAAACACCCAACTGTGCTCATTGGCGCTGCTGGGCTGTGCCTGTCCCTGGGCAGGCTCCAGCTGCAGGGCAGGATCAGACACTACACTTTGGAAGCTTTCAGAACATTTCAAACATATTTGATAAATACTGACTTGTTGGCAATTCAAAGCTACAGTTCTTCATTGCAAGTCGAGTTTACACCTTTGCTTGTCTCTGTCCTTTCACGGTATGCCAAGATTCTGTTTCAATCTAAGTTCAATTTAGCATTGCATTAATACATCATAGACTGAAGCCATTGGTGGTTTATTTGCCCTTTTCACTATAAATTTTATGGTATTACTTAAAAATTAGGAAAAAAATAAATCCTGAAGAGATCAGAAAGACTGCATAAAGACAGTTACACTTGAGCATACACACATGACCACAGAGACATGATCTCACACACAAAAGACACAAAAGGGGATCTCTTTTTTACATGTCCTTTGAATGTCTAATTTGATAACAGATTAGATTTTGATAACTCTAGATTCTGGTTCAGTGCCTTATCAAAGCACACACAGCTGTATTTACTTGTGTGTGCTCTCTAGCACTACACACACTGCTGAAGCAAAGCACAAACTGAACGTGCCTGGTCTTTATGTACTTCAACACATTTGAAAACTTTTACTCTAATATCATGTAAACAGGAAGGCACATTCACAGTAAAAAAAACTGCAAGTACGTTTTGTTCTGGTAAAAAAGGTTACATTAATCAGTAAAGTGTGGGAAAACAAGATCTCTGGCTTTCTAGCCCTTTATGCAAAGATAAGGCATGCCCAGACCAAGCACGCCAGCTGCGGACGCTGGGCTGGGCAGGCACAGCCTTCACCACTGGCAGAGCTCTTCTCACGTATGCCTTCAGCCACTGCTTCCTCTCTCATATGACACCCGCTCTTGTCATCCATAGAAAAAAAAATTTATGATTACAACGTACCAAAAGTATTAATTTGCAATTTTATAGTGAGCAAAAGAAGAAAAATAAGCCCACCCAAAGGAAGCAATGCAGATAGTCTATGAGACTTTCTAAGGCGCCTGAGGGAACCAGTTGTGTAAGTACTGCTGAAATTCAATATAATTTTTGGTATTTCACAATTTGATATGTCTTTTAGAATTTTGCCAAAATATGAACAAAATCACCTTCTATGAAAGATCTCACCATTATAAATTACTTCAGATGGAGGGAAGTCATAGAGGTAAGGATTCACAAAGGAGGCACAAAACTTGAAATCCAGGCTTGGGGGGTATCCTTATAATAAATAATTAAGAAACTCAGTGATTAGCTTTCAATAATTCAGTAACTGGATTCAAGAAATCACTATATAGGAATGCAATAAATACACCTGAAAATTCACATAAAACAAATTTCATTAAAAGGAAGGTGGGAGATTCGGATTAAAAAGAAAACCAACACTGATGGACCAAAAAGCCATTTGTGGTTTCACTTTTAACACTTCAGTAATAGAAAAAATACCCAGTGTCTGTTTTTCCATATAAAAGTCTATAGAGAAAATAAGACTTATTCTTGTCTTCTTAGTATAGTTTTAATACTCCTGTACTTCAGAATACTCTGTATGGAATTATGTGAATTGTTTCCTCAAAAGACCTTTTTTCCAAATATTACACAAGTACAAGGGCAAGAAAACCTTCATTTCTATTTTTAGAAAAAACTAATGTAATGTCTGTGGATATCCACTAGCAGGTATTTTCCACATGACAACTTTAATTCAAGTTCCTACTCATCAGCCATGTGCCAATGAAATTATCAAGTGAGTCCTTAGTTCTAACAGCCAGCTACTTTAATGCCATAGTTCAGCACAGTCTGGGGGTTTCTCTGTTTATTCACTGAGGCCATGTTACCACTGGGTCACATTTTGATAATTATATTTTACTACAGAAGCAAGAGGAGCAGCAGCTGGCCTCAATAAGTGAGGGAGCATAGATCAGAAAATGAGAATAAGCTGTTCCTCAGGGATGCAATAGAGCAGCTGGATTTACATGCTAACTAAATAGAGAATAAATAAAAAGGATATATAATAATAAATTCACCTTTCTATTTCAAAAGGAAACTCAAAATATTTAAAATGCAGAACTGTAAAGTAAGTCACTTGGAAGGACCTGTGGGACTACCTGCCCCTTTCCAGTCATTTAGCCAGTCATTGCATAATCAGAACAAAATTGGAAATGTGACCTAGACATACCATAGTGTAAGTCACTAAAAAATATCAAACCCTCTAAGTGGCTTTTGCTCAGGTTGAGCAAGAATTGTTAGTTAAACAATACAGCTCAGCCTTGGTTGCAGTTTTTTAAAAAGTGGCATAACTTCAATGAACTTTCTGGGATTTGAGGTCTTACTCATCAATTCAGTTGACATGGCAGGCTTTGGAGGACAGCCAGCAACTTTGCAACTATTGATCAAGTCAGCAAAAATGAAAAGAGTGAAAGCTGCTGATTTCTTTTTTCCTGTCATGACCACATGGTTTTTATGAATAATCTCTGATGTGCTGTAGCAAGCAATTATTACATCAACAGCATGGACTGTATTATTGGGCATACCCATTATTACACAAAAACAACTCTAAACTTAAACCTATTCATATGGCAATATTTTCCTTCATTACACAGTGGAAGAAACTTCAACCTAAGGAAATGTAGTACTTTTTCAAATAGAATTACACAAGTTAACTAAAATTTACTATAAAAATGACCAGTTAATGTTTTTCTGATTTATTTATGACCCGATGAGACATGCCTCTATCATTCCCTGGGAAAAGCAACATAAAAAAGAAAATTTTGTGGGTTTGGCACTATATTTAAAATATTCAAAACATTTGCAGATTCCAGAACTGTTATTGGAGGCTCCTCCAAATGAATTATTTAGTAGTCGGTAGAACAAGCAAACATTTGTCTGAAAATATTTAATACAATGTAATTGGATGGTCTTGGAAAAATCTCAGTGTGGAAACAGATGAATTGTTAATTCTGCTGGTTTAGACTAGGAAACAGACTGGAATTCTGCAGTATGTCCTATGCAGAATGGTAGTGTTTTATCAATCCTGAAGTCTCTGAAGAAACTGCAAAGGATACAGAACAATCTGTACAATGAAAGCAGCAATAACGAGGGAAACAGCTTCTCCCTTTGTCTAGTAAAGGTCTGTCTCACATTTCCCTACTAATGGTCCCACTCTTAATCATACCCAAATATAAACCCTTCTAACACCAGATGACTGAAGTTGTCCTGTACCATGAAATAAGAGATAGGAATGCAGCCAAGAAGGCAGAAGAGGCAGCAAGGGAAGGAGATCTCATCAGCCACCAGAGAAAGAAAAGCACATACATCCTTATAAATAGCCTGATAGGGATATATGTGCATCTGTTTTGCAATCTTTATGTTTGAAGATTTTAGTCTTGTGTTTAAGACCATGCAATCAGACTCGGAGTTCATCAGAACATTAGCNGAGGATTTCATCTCACAGAAAGACCAAATGATAGGGCAGAAAAGTAAAATATATGAATATGCAGGAGATTACTTGAACACATACACGACAGCAATTAAGGGGGAAAAACCCCCATTATATTAATAATGACAGAAATGAGCACAGAAGACTTCAACCACCATTGCTGATTTACTGCAACAAGGGCAGGAACAGCAACCAAAATAATCTAAGGGCTAAAAGCAGATATTCTGTTCTACTTATTAATTCAGCTGATTAACTCTACGTCTTTTATCACTACAATTTCTACAGTCTGCTGAACCGGCCTTCTTTGAAGCAAAACATCTGAAGAACTGGCATATGTTTGTGTATAAGGCATAGCATGAGAACACAGAAATTTATCTTCAGATTTTGTCAATGTTTCTCTCATAAGTGTATCATCTAAATCTGACACTTAATAATTTTGTCATTCAAAAGGTTTCATCTATCTTTGAATGTCTGTCTTTTGAATTTTCACAAATTGCAACTTGGAATGAAATACTAAAAGATTTAATCCACTCAGGGATGTTGTAAGCATCATTTCAGAAAGGCTAGCAGTGGACTATACAGAAAACAATCAAACTGTACAAAACTAGAAAATGCTGAGGAAAATTCAAATGCCTTTGAGAAACTTAATGGTATATTCCTATTGCAGTGTTTGTAACACTGATTACCTCTTTTCAAATAAAACTCCAGAAATAGAAGAGGTCGACAGAAAGATATTTGAAGAATAGAAAAAATTCTACTTATGAAAACATCAGAAAAAGAAACTATTCAGTTCATAGAGTATACTATTAAGAGGTCATGAGAAGTTGTAAAATAATTTATCATAAGGAAGCAGTCAGTCAAGACTTCCATTGAGTTTTCTCACAAAAAAACCAAGTTGCATGTTGCATGAAGAACTCACTGTTCTAACACTTCTGAAATGCAGTCAGATACTTCCAAATACAGAAGCTATGCGAAAGAATTAACAAGATGTAAAAACTCTCCAAACACCAAAAAAAAAGAAAATAGAAAGAAAATGTAACAGGATCAAGTAAGAAGCTTCATTCCCAGGCATTGTATACCACGCAGAGGATTTGTACTTTTCTGTAAAGCATCTGGAGTGGCACTGGCAGAATGACAGAACACCAGATCAAAAAGAAAACACATATATCTATATATATTAGATATACATTCCATATCTGCACAGTGATGGCAGACCAATACCACACGACTGGGGAATAATTATTTCCAGTTTCCTCAAAGGATAATTGTGTTTCATGTCCATTATACCCTGTAAAAAAGGCTGAAACAGTCCTCCAGAAGCAAACAAACAAAAAAAATAATTCAAACATAGCAATACAATAAGCATTCCAGGCATTTTGCTATAAGCCTTCCAGCTATGCTCCATAATTTTTTATCTAATAGCACTAATAGCCACATTTGCTAGTTTCCCACTGGAGCAGCAAATAACACTGCTAAAAAAAATTGCATTTATTATAAATTAATTTCTCTAAATATTTCAAAAGGAAAATATTCAAACTTAAAACCATGTTGGAATTTTGGGCATGTAGAACATAATTTTTCCATGAAATGCAGTGAAAATATTTAATTTTACATTATATCTTTATGTCTGCATTCCTTTAATAACATTTCATAACTTAGACATGGCTGATAATTTATGGGAGACCTCATTTCTAAGCAGAGCTGTGGAATAGTTGAAACAGAGCTCCAGAAAATAATTAATATTCAAGTTGCACTAACCAATATTTCAGAGAGTCTGAATTGTCCCATTTCTTTCTTGGCCACACAGGCAAGCAGGAACTGGTAAAACTCCTTCTTAAACCTTTCCTTATTCCTTGCACATTATGAACAGGCAGTACAGCTCAATCAACACTTCTTTATTTCAAAAGGCAAATAAAGTGTGAAAGTGGAAAACAGTAGAGAAAAATCTGACCAATGAGTAGGAAGGAAAATCCTCAAAGTCCCTTTATCAGGTGGAAGGATGATATTTTCAGCCAAGTAAGCAAAACTCTCTGTCCTTTCCATTCTCATTGATAACAAAGCAAGAGGGAAATATGTCAAGAGTTGCAATTTAGAGTTTGTTTTTGCAGCTGTGATCTCAGGCCAGGCTGAAAGGAAAGCCTCAGGTCCTCCTGCCTCAGGATCAGGTAGAAGATCCACAACCCTCCTGTCTTGTACTACAGCTACAGGAATCTGGGAGCCTTTGCAGAGAAGGAAAAATAGACTGAGAAGAGAAAGTGAAGTTTGAGGAGAAGACCCAGAGCAAAACATGTGTTTTGCTTACATCCATAAAACACAAAACAGCATCTTAACAATCCAGTTGCTTCCAATTTCAGTACAGTATAATTTTACAAACAAAGATAATTTAAAGTAAAATCCAAAATAACATTCAGCTCCTTTGAATTTTTAAAATTAGAATTTATTCTATTTAGAAAGGAGAAATGCAGGAGGCTTTTTGTCATTATTTTATTCTTTCTATCAAGTGCACAGCATTGCTTAGGTACGCAGGAAAATTGCAAGAAATCAGACCTTTTGTTATCTAGGTACTTATGGTCATTCTTACTGATACATGTTGCACCAGATGTGTCCACAGATATTTACAGAAGAATAAAAAGATTACCTTCTGCCTCCTGGGGTGCCAGCTACCCAATTAAAAAAAAGCCACAGAAATGATTAAAAGGGAAGGTGCAAACAAAGCTAAAAAAAAGTAAAGTAGGGGTGGTTTATACCACACAAGACAGTTCTTTTGAGAAGAGCAGCATATGGGGTTTTTTCCACTTTATTAATTTCAGTGTAGTTGCTTTAGAACATTTAATTATTAAAGTAATTTTACATATGTTTTGTCCTTAGAATATCTGTAGAACGTTCTGTAAAAAAAAAAAAAACACGTATGTTCCAAAAAGGATTTCAATCATAAATATTGAGATTGCTTGTGTATTATTTTTAAAGGGTCTGAACTTGGAGGATATCGTGGAAGATCTCCAATAGAGAAAAGCAGTGAGAAAAAAAAAAAGTTCACCAACTGCAGCAAAAGTCAGCAACTGCCATCTTGTTGATTTCATGAATGAATGATGCAGATAAATAGCACAGTGAGCCAAAATCCAAGCAGAAGTCAGGAATGGAAAAAGTCAGAAACAACCGTGTATAATGTTGAAAGGAACAACAAACTAGAGTCAAAATCTTGAAGCAGCAGCTTAGTAAAAAGCAGTGGATGAAGTCATCATGTAATTCAAGCAGTGGGACAGAAATTATCTCTGCAACAGCATTTTGCAAAAATTGTAGATATTTATGTCAAAAAGAAAATAAACCAAATGGAAGAGGTTGCAGTAGCTTTGTGAGGTATATGAGACATTAGGAACTTCACAAACTACTATGAAATAATTCTGGAAAGGAATGTACATGTTTTAGAAAAGTGAGAAGGACAAACAACTAGAAAATTCCCCAACAGAAACAAAATTGAATTCTCTTTCACACACATTCAAATAAAACCAATTCAAAATAATATCTACATAAAAGGAAGAGTAGTTAAGAACCTGGACAGAGGAAAGAGTCAAAAATAGTACTACAATTACATGACTAGCTGGCTATATTGTAACAAACTCACTGCCACTAGCAGTGGGAGAACCACAAGATATCAAAGATTGACAGGTATAATACTGAGCAGAAAGGGAATATGTCAAACTTTTTGAGTCATCTGAGGGAGGCCAAACGGTAGTTGAAGTCAAAAGAGTCCTTAAGGACCAAAAGGGCAGAATAACAGGGCAAATGTAAAGCAATAATGGCCAGGGAAGAAACTCACAATATACAGGAATCAATTAAAAGAAGAAAAAAATAGTCCTTAGAAGTGGGAAGAGTCATCAATCACATTTTTATGAATATTGTGAGTAGACAGAAACCATGGAAACCAAAGAATTGAAAGAGGAAGCTAAGGCAACTCATACAGCCTTGGGAATCACGAGGAAGATACGAAAATTGACATAGGCAAAGAGAGAACCACAAGGATGACAGATGATATCCCATACAATAGGTGTTACATATGAGCAGTCTACAATTGAAGTGAGAGCAATTCCTGTTGTGTATAACATTGTCGAAGAAATTCTGCTTGACCTGTAACAGTTCTCTCCTGCTTTCAAACATTTCAATTTAGCAGCAATAAAAGTCCCTATGAATCCTAAATGCAATTCTAATTGTGCTTATAAATGGTAGTTTCACAAGTATGCATGTTACAATAAACACAAATTAGAGGTGAATTAAACTTTAATTATATCTAGCAAGTTTTATGTCCTAATTAAAAATGGTATTCTAACAATAAAAATGACTTACCACCTAAATTAGCCCTGCCACAATTGTCTAGTCTTCCTAAACATTCTTTGTGTGCTCCAGCTCCACACTTAGAACATAAATAGCCTTGGTAAAATGTTCCCCTGTAAAATAAAATTAGGTAGTGATACATTAGAGGTGACAAATTCTACGTGCAGAGGACATAAGAGACATGGCAGAAGGTATTAGAACCCATTTGCTGTTCTACATAATGACACTCCTTAAAGGCTCGAGAAAAAAGTGAAAACTGAAACAAGCAGCTCATCTGCTTTTCATTCACTTCTAGCCATTTAAAAGTCACAACCAGATAGTTCTTTTGGACTACTAGTACAATAACAACCTCTGTTTCAATTTAATCCTAAACAACTTTGGAACAGTACACTTGAAATTGTACCATTATGCATCTATTCCACTACAGATCTACACTTTGTTTCATCTCAATGGGATTTGCCCAGGCACCACGAAGGTCCTACAAGATAGCTCAAAAATGAATGAGAAATTACAAATATTAAAGCATATGTGTTTTTATGTTTATATATAAAGGAAAGAAAAGCTAAGAAACTCTTTTCCTGCAAGTTAGCCTCATAAATCTTTGTTCATGAATGCATTAGCAGCCTGCTAGCATTTCTTATACAGCTTTGCAACATCTATCTTCAATTAGACTACAGATCTCGTTCAGAAATGCCTGTTATTGCCTCACAGTTATTTTCAGTCTCACAAAGCAATCTCCCCATAGCAAACATTTACCAGCATCATCATAACTTGATTTTCTGAAAAAATACTCCATCTGTTCTTGTGACTGGTGGTCTAAAGCAATGGGCTCCCAGAAACAGCCACAGTGGTCAAAACTGTACAAAATCGTTGCCATTTATTCTTTGGTAAGAATTTAGGTATAAGATAAATCCCACAAAAGAATCAAAGTAATCTTCTGACAAATGAGGAGCATCCGGATGTTTTTAGCTATTAACAGCACTCCCGATAACATTTGTAAATTTGATTACAAAAACTTGCTAAAAACAACAAGAAATACTAGGTATGACCTCATGAAAACCTTTACATTCTTACCTCAGAAGCATCTGACAAACTTTGCAAGATGTCACACGACTGAAGGTATGCATTTTGAATTCGTGAAAGCTCGTATCTGCATAGTCTGGCCGTATGTTTGACCTAAAAAATCATTTGAAAATCTGCATTAAACACATGAAATCTAGAACACAATGCAGCATTCACAGCAGAAAATCTGAATCCACAAAATAGTTTTATTTATACTTTAATGTTTTTCACTGAGACAAACCAGAAGTATATATACCTTGAAATGAAACCTGAATGATGATATTATGCAGACCTAGTTCTTAAATGCATCCTATTTACACAATAAATAGAAACCTAAACATCAAATATCCTTTTTTTTATTCCTGTATGGGTAACTATGATCATTTTATGGACCTAAACAATGTTCACTTTTTCATTCTCAAAAATACTTCATTATGTGGATGTACAAGGAAAAGCAGCTCACACTCTAAGAACCACTATATTTGAAATAACAGCAAATTTAGGACAGTCAGGTCATACCTATGCAGCAATATATGAGATAACATAAGTGTTTTTAAAAGCAGTTAGAATATATTCACTGGGGTTTGGCTAGTCTTCTTTAAATGCATTGCCCAATGCCCACAACTGTTGCCACACACAGTCAATTTAACAAATAATATGAAAGTTCACTATTCACACTGCTAGGATACCAACACACTATTAGCAGACTTATTTCCAATGATCAGATTTATCACAAAGCACTGATGCATTACTGTACATGTGTTATGTATATCCTCCCTACTGATCCCTTTTAAAAGCAGCTGTATAATTTAAAAATGACCCACTGATCATTTTGTTGCAGCAGTGACTGTTTGCAGGTTTATTTAAATTCTATTAAGTAATGTGTTCCGTTTTTTCTGTCATCCCTCCCATTTCCAACACTGACTGGGAGAATAGACATTTTCAATGAATGACTTTTTTTCATTAACACCCCCCAAACTAGCTTAACACTGTCAAAATCAGTAATGCTGAAATTCTAGGTGCATAATTTAATATTAATCTACACTGTATCAGACAAGAAAAAAATATATAGCAAGAGTCAGTGTATTTTTAAACATTATTTGTATTAAAATGCTTAAGATGCTAGAACACCACCAGAAATTTATGACAAGAACACAAGAATTCATAATGCATAGGAATTAAGAGGAAAAAAAAAATCCTGAGGGTAGGAATGCAAGAATCTTCAGCACACAAAAAAAACCAGAAGCTTTTCCAACGCACAAAATTACATATTCATCCATTAAAGTTGGAGATACTTATAAGTTTCATTTTTATGTATTATAAATAACTTCTAGACTAAACCACAGACCAGTCACAAACTGCAATGAAACATAGATAACCAAGCAAACATCAGCCTCTCTGGGACTGAATGAAAAAGCTTATAAAGAAAACATTCAAAGAATCTGTTCACGGACCCAGTGTCAGAAAGGTCAGTTTTCTAACCTGCCTGCTAAAAATAGACGTGCTGAAAACGAAACTGTATTAAAAAAGCAATTGGGATTTTGCTTTTATGCCTGAGAATAACCTTATAAGCAGTACTATTTTAACTACCTCTCTTCTGTCTCTGCTAGGATATGCAACATCCCAAGAGCAGAATTCCTGCTCACTGAAGGAGGCATGCATACTGCCCATTCACAGCAGGAAGCTACAGGTATCAGGATTAAAATTAACCTCAAAAAAGTATAGAGCTTTTTAAACCAGGAGAAAAAAAATATTGTTTTGGGGGTCTTAACGTGGCAGAGCCGGAATTTCACAACATGTTTGCCAGAACTTCTCAGGCTACACTCCAAACAATCCTGAAAACCCCCTAGAACAAGTTACAGTACTTACACTCCAAACAAAAGCTCATTTTTATTGACTATTTGGTTCCAACTAGGATAACTTTCAGAACCACTTTCAAATTATCAACCAAAAGTGCTGAGACTCATGAGATTGAAAGCATATCAAATTAATCCTAACAACCTGATCATTTTTCAAGAACCACAGAAAAAAATTCCATTCATTTAATTAGGACAGGATCAATCTTCAAAAATAATAAGCATAGTGAATCAAAAGAAAAAAAAATTACAACCTCATACACAGTTGTTTAACACATGCATATGACTACACAACTTCCTTCCATACATAAAAATTCTTTCATTCTTCTCTCAGGCTATCTTCCGCAAAGACTGAAATGTATGAACTACTGAAAATACACCTTCTATTAACAGAACAAAGATGATACACTGTATTCTTTTTTTTTTTTTACATTAAAAGCAATATTTGAGTTTCTTTAAATTTTGCAAAGTTATTCAGTTTTATTTTACAGTAGCAGAAGTTATTCTTGAGAGGAAAAAAAGCACAGTGCTAAAATGGCAAAGAATAAAGCTATGCCTCACAGAAGAGCTGTCATAAATCCCTTCACTTTTTTTCAGTGTAAGTTGTCTTATTGTACCTGCGGCCTAAACTGGACAATATCATGTCAAACAAGAGAAAAGATTTATCCAGATAAAGAGACTTTCAACTTCATCTACTGCATGCAAAAATTTGGATACATTTGTTCTACTTGTGTAAGTATGGGAATACAAAACTGAAAACAAGTTTGGTTCCAAGTACTAATCAGTTAAGGATCACAAAATCGTCTCAAAGAGTGAATCCATCAGTTTCTTTAAACCCTACCCGGCTTTCATTTGGTAATTTTAAGAGTCTAAAAACTACTTCAATAAATTCCCTATCTAAAAAACCTGTTCTTTCTCCACCACCTACACATCTTTCATACTCCCTATCAGGTCACTAAGACCTGACTTCACATATTGTTGGCTAAGGTCAAGCTACAGCAAAGACCTTATAAAATAGCTTTTTTTTTTAAAGATATGAGCCTGAGTAGATCTTTTAGGGGCACACAGCAACTATTTAAAAACCAAAAGGACCATTTCAATTTTGTTAGCCCTTTATCACCGAAAATATATAATTTTTCTCTCCTTTTCCCCCACAAAAAACACAACACTCGAAAAAAAAAAAGCCTAAAAATCCATTACAACAGAAGTTTAGAGAATTAAAGGATATGCCACTGAGGTACATCACCCACAGATTAAATCAACCTGGAAGGGACTAGAGCCTCAGTGTATAACGGAGGATCCTGTAGAGGAAGAAGGCATCAACAAGAGAAGAAATCTAACCTGCTGCTGAGTCTTTCTTTTTGGGCAGATTTGGAAGATACCTCCAAGCTGATGACTCAAAATGAACACCACCATTGCATCCACTCAGTAAGAACAGTTTTTGTCTCTTCCTTTCTATTTCTAATCTTAATCCTAATTGTCTCAGACTGAGGCTAAACAGGCATGGGAAAATGTGACATGCTTTATTTCAGTTTGAACATTAGCAAACTGTATTCTCAAATTTCAGCATCCATCACATTTCAAAAAGTTCAGGATTGTATCCATTATCTCATTATTCTATTTTTAAGAAATAGCCTTTTAAAAATATTAACATATTTTAGTCTCTAATATATTTCAAGAAATAAAAAAATCAATGCAAAAGTAACACAACTTGGTTAACAGATGCAATTTTCTAACTAGAAATTAAGCACAACTCATCTGTGACAGTGTAAACCCAAATACCACAAGGACAATAGGAAATTTTTTTTGCACAAAACCTTTCATACTGAGAATCACATACTATGTTTTGAGTTTTTAAATACTGTAAATAAGGTTGATAATGTCAATGAAAAAACAGTCATTGCATAAAACTTTTCAAAGCCATATCCAACACTCAGGAAGCCTTTCAGTTACAGCATGCAAGCCTTACACCAACACACTCAAACCAGAGTTCTCACAACACAGTAAAGAGAACATTTAACCTTTCTGAAATCTCCTTTTCCCTTCTACTTCCCAACCTGTGGGCACATTGCAAGACATAGAAAAAAACCTTGGAATATTATGCCAATATTCATTTTTGAGCATAATAGTAAGAATATTTTCCTCTTTAGAAGAATTTCTTCTTGGTGAACTAAAAAAAAAAACCCACGATTGTTATCAAATTTCAAATGTATTAATGTAATTACAAAAATCTAATTTGGGTCTTAAACTAGGTTCCTTCCCTATCACAATGGAACAGCCAAGCCTTCTTGCAGACTTCAGTTGCTACTACCACAACAACTGCCATTATAGGGTGCCCCAGGCTACAAATGACATGTTTTCTCTATTTCTGCTGTTGAAAAATCTCAATGAGTGTCCAGAGGAAGAAGTCACCTGTACACCAGAAATACTTCATCTTAGGTAAATAATGACAGAGAACATATTCCTTATTTTATGATAAAACTGTCTCTTATTTTTACAAGGGAGTCAAAAGTAGTTTCCCTTTCTCTCTTATACTCTGGAAAACCAGAGCTTGTTTTAACTCCTACACTCTAGCAGAGACAAAATGTCAGCATGAATCCATTATCAGGACAATTTTTCCAATTCCCTCCTCCATTCAGCACCAGAGTTTTTCTAACTGACAACCCCTAGTGCTCTCTTTTGCATAGTGCTGGATCCCCATAACCAGTCACTACAGCAATGTCCTTGGGCTGCCCCTGAGCTTTTTGAACAAAGCTTTCTCTCTCCAAGTTAGTTGCAGAATATTAGTCCCACTGGGACCAATTCACTGCTACACCACCACCAACTCAGAGACCTGTAGGTGCTTATCTTGCCAGTCTCTGTCCCTTGGACACGCAATTCTTGTCTCTGCATCAGCCATCGAAGCCACTCTTCAAGGAGCAGGATGGCCACCTTAGTCAGTCAGTCCTGTATCTTTGAATAGTCCCTTTGTCTGTAAAGTTTGCAGAGTTCAGTACAGAAAACAATTATCATTCAATTACCCTTGATATCATCAGACTTTGGTGCACTCCTTGTGCATGTGAAATATTCCCCTTCTAAAAATATTCCCTCCACATTTGCAGTGCCACTTCTTTCTACTGACTCTTGTTTCTCTGAAGAGTAAATTGATCATAGGCCGATCTCATCATAATGCAACACTTTCACAAATGGTGTCAGAAAGTGTCACGTTATCAACAGTACCCCACAAGCCTCTGCAGTCAAAATTCATTCTTGCCATCATTTTGCCTGTATTAATGGCACAGCTGACCACGGAATAATAACAATATAGATAGCCTAAAATTGTCTTGTCAGACAAGACATATAGGTGCTTATTCCTATGCTTATGGAATAAGGCATAAATTCTTTCAAATATACTACTTCAAAATGCCAAAATAATTGTGCATTTGAATAAAATGAAACATTTAAATCCACAGTTCTCTAATACTAGAGGCTGGAATAGCATGTCAAAGACTTAAAGTCATTCTTAACCCTCAAGACACAAACACATCACAATCAAAAGAATAAATCAAAGGTCAAAAAAAGCAATGAAACCTTGACAAACTTAACATATCCAACACTAAGTTCAATACTCTATTTTACGAAACTGAACTTGAATAATCTTCAGTGTAAAGTGTTGCCAAGATGCACATTGCAATGAAAATTGTATGTCTTTAATATCAAGCAACTTAGATAGAAATCATTAGTGGAATTTCCTTACTTAAAACCATATGCCTATGAGAATCCGATCAGAATGTGTCTGAAGAGCAATAGCATACAACAGGTATTTGGCTCCCTTAGAGTAACAACTTAGGTTTTTATCAGCATTGTTATATTCATGTTTGTTTCCCACAAAAATAAACAACTATTCCAAGTACCCTTCACAACAGGTTGGGCTAAACAAATGAATTGCAGTATCTTCAGTGGAGTAGGCACAAATATGCTTTCTTTCAGTTCCTCTACACAGCTTACAAAACAAAATGCACCTGGAAAATGACTAAATTTTCAGCACCAAACTCCATCTTATCTACTAAATATGTAATTACTACCGATACATCCCAAGAGAATAAATAAAAGGCTAAGAGACAGCTTACAACAGCACCTTCCTCCTATTTCCCTAGGTGGAGAATAATCATATTAAAATCCTAGCCTTCATTTCCAGAAAGGACATATTTCTAAACACAAACAAGGGGGGGGGGAATCTTATTTTTGGCACACTGACTACATCTTCCCTTGGATTTTTGGACCTTTAGGTGTTTCAGTATTAGCTTTAGAGACTAAGAAATATTGTCTCAAGTTTGTCTTGCATGGACATATTACTGAAAGTTTACTGGCTGCCAACAAATCTAACAAAAATATAATCATGGGATAAAATGAAGTATTACGTTGGTTGGATTAATTAAATCCTTACAGCAAGTTCCAATATTAAATAGGAAATTAATAAAAGGCAAACCACATGGCCTTTACTGGGAAAAAAATGCACAAGAGAGAAAAAGTGGCGTTCTGAAAACGCAAAGAGTAGAAGCAAATAGAATCTGGAGCCTTTGGTTCCTGGTTATGGAAGTCAATCTCACAGCACAAAACAAGCAACAGAAAGGTACCCAGAAGAAAAGAATGCCAGGAAACTACCATCTTGTGGCTTCACTTGCTGCAGGGTGTTAAAGGATAGCACTGCAGAACACAGCACAAAGAAAAATTTTCGTCTTTCATCATAAATCTATTCACTATTGCATTTAATGCTACCAGTT
Organism: Serilophus lunatus; assembly: GCA_013399895.1. Classification (NCBI taxonomy): domain Eukaryota; kingdom Metazoa; phylum Chordata; class Aves; order Passeriformes; family Eurylaimidae; genus Serilophus; species Serilophus lunatus. Next base: position 1,499,287 of record VXBA01006569.1, on the reverse strand, counting down.
AAAAGCTATAGTTTAAACAACTTGCAAAATCAAATGCTGTCCTCCACCAGTTCTTCTCTCAATGTATTTGGGCCCATTTCTTTTAATTGTTTCCCTGGCAGCTTTTCAATAATAGGTGACTTCAGCAATTAAGACCTGAACAAATTGCCGCCCCCCCTCCCTGGGCCTAGGCCACTGAAAAGGTGTTGCTTATACCCGTTACAAACATTTCAATTAATGTTGAAAAATTGCTGCTCTGAATACTTAATTAAATTCTCAACTTCTCTTTCCCAAACTTCAAGCATTTTTAAACTCAATTTATTTTCTTTCTTAAAGTGGAAGGAAAGATGTATTACAGGAGAGGAAGAAAAACCTGAAAATCATTTGATACTCCTTGGAGCTATGCGCATCATTTTTCCACCACAAAAAGCACATATATGCTTACGAGCAGGAATCAGAGCACATACAGGAAAAGAAAGAACAAATACACCACATAAAGAAAAAACACCAAAGTAACCCTTTGCAAACAGATCAAGAAAGCTTTTTTCCAAAGTGAACTGGCTGCAAAACGAGACAAAGTATCAGGAAGAGCAGGTGCCGATCCAGATACTGTAGAGTAGATCACTTGTGTTAAAGATAGAGAAAGCAAAGGCATTGTAAATGACTGAATCAAGTCATTCTGCTTAGAGGGTTGATGACAAACACCTCAGGTATCATTTAGGACAAGAGATGTTCCTCCAGATTGCCATACCTCAGCGGGACTGTCAGCTTGGGTAGAAGAGCAACCTCCTCTTTCCCCAGCAGCAATCCCACAATAGTTTTCTGACATGAAACAGAAGCAACTGCCCACGTACAAACGCTCTCAGGTTGGAACAGGCTGTCTAACAGTCACAGGTTCTTCATAAGAGTACTGTGAGGCCACTGCCCTGTCTTCGAGGTTGACGGCTCTCCTCAAAAGGAAAAAAAGCAGGCTAGAAAGTTCTAATGATGCATCTTATTTTTCGTTTTGATCCTTTTGGCAGAAATGCTATTTAGGTCAGGTTTTGAAGATCATTTTTCCTATCACTCTCTTCAAGAAGTGCAATTGTGTACAAGAAATTACAGAGTTCAGTTGCATATACATGTTTGCAAAACATCCATAATTTTCTAAGTGCATGATATTTCAAACCGAGTAGCCATTTCTCTTCATTAAAACTTGGTCTTAGGGAATACTTAATGTATGTGTGCCAACCTGTGAGCCCAGAGGCATAACAAATAAGCAGATGCATGAAGTATCAGGTAAAGAGTCTACAGTGAATTGCAATTGTTTTAAGTATTAAAAGGAAGAAATACTATAGGGAACTCAGATAAAACTTAATACCTTGAACTCTCCTCAACTCTCAACCTTAAGTCAGACCTTTGCATTTCAGAGCAGATATTATTCTGCACTCCATATTATGCTTATAATAATTCAAAATGCTCCATACAGAACTGTTCAGAATTATGGACACTCTTAGCTGAAAATCATTTTCAAGTGTATGTGACATGAAATCTGATACTGTATTCATGCACTATAGCTTATAAAGAAAATGGCACAGGTTAATACGTCAGGACGCTGAAGATTTTCATTCCAGATTTTCTCATTGTATTAATAATTGACATCACTGTAGAAAATCCATCAACAGAAATATTTATATTAGATCTAGGTTTAAGTTATCAGTTGCTAACAGGAATTATTTATTAAGACATCCTAAGTTAGAATTCCTGGTTTGTATCAAAATTACCTCCTTTCAGAATTTTAAGCACCATAAAATTTAGCCATGACAACTGGTACTAAGCATCCCAGAAAGTTTTGGAAAATTTTACTAGCAATAAAATATAGTTATTGTCACACATTCAAATGTTTTAAGTAAAACCTAGATAGAAGAACAGAAAGCCACGTATCTTAGTGCCACATAAGACTAAAAGCTCTCAGTCAAATCTCTCATGAAGAATTTCATGCAAAGTTGGTCCCAAGAGATGTTCACCCTCATTCCCTGCTATAACATGCAGTAGACTTGCCCTTAGACTCTTGCTATCCACTAAGGGCAGAACCAGCCTTATAATCACACCATGCTAACTTTCCACTTGAAATATTTTGGCTCAGTGCAACTATCACCATTTCAACTGATCACTTGATTCAACACACTGTCATTTAACAGAAATGCATTTGCCTAAAACCAAAATAAGAGAGCAGAAAGAAAACCACAAATAAATATTTCTTTTTGCACCTTTACAAGGATTTTATTATTTATCAACAAAGGTGAAGAAAAATGATGGTATTTCTAAGGGATAATCTCACTAGAACTGAGCAATAGCATTTCACAAAATGATTTTCAGCTTATTTACCTTCTCTTCTCAGAAGCAATGCTGATTATTTAAAGCTAATTCATTTTTTCTGTTCCAGCTTGGCTGCTACATTTCAGAACCATCTTTGAAGATGCTATTTACTGAAATAATCAATCAATCAATTCTCCATATGCTAATACTGAAATATTCTGGTTTGTCACATCAAAGACTCTTCATCAAGAAGACATGTTATACAATTAAATGAACCATATCACAAGTAAATTGTGCTTTTGATCAAGAACGTACAACTTCTAAGAATTTGCTAGGAAATTTGCTTATTTGATCCTATGATGAGTGGCTTTTTTGAGATCAAGGAAATTATCTTGTTAACTTTTTGGGAACGTACTGCATTGTTTCAAACAAGATAATAGATTTCCTTTTTTTCCTTATCAGTCTACTTCCCTGAAAAACATGGGAGATGGACTGCTTTGAGTTATTCTATTCCTGTATAACATTTTTGAATGCTACCTGATAGGAACAAAGCTCTGTCATACATAAGTATTTGTAAATCAAAAGCATCAATACTTTACATACTTTAATATTCACTAGAGGCGCCTTATTTATACAAGTTCTAAGTCTTACAAATCCAAATTTACAAAGTTGCTTGTATTAATAAGCTTGAAAAATCTTATTATATATTTACACTTAACCAAAGATAAATATCTTTGAGTGAAAAAACGTGAAAATATAAGATTTATACAGCCAAAAACTTTTAAATTACTTGATGAACTTCTACAACTGCTAAGAAAGACTGCATTGGTTTGCAGGGAGAGGCTATTCACATTGACAAAGTATCAAGGCCAACATGTAATGCAGCATTCCATATTTTAACACTGAAAAAACTTCCTTGCAAAAAAAATACATTATTTAGATGGTGGTACTTCATTTTTATGATATAGTGTCACTACAAATTTAATTCACTGAATTTTAAGAAACACTTACTAATTTTCAAAGTGATATACCTCACATGTCGTAAGGTAAGTTGTAAAAACATAAAGACTGGGATAGCTTGACTTTTTTGAACCGGAAGACATAATATCAAAGTATATTTATCATCTCCAAGTGTTCTCCCACTGTTTTCATAAATTCTGGTTTGCTTTCACATTTTACACTGTCCTTACACTGTGCTCTTAATCATATACAGCATCTTCACACAGTTCTTGCTGTGTCTGGAATAATCTAAAGAAATTTTATAACTATAAATATGTTGTGAATGATTGCTTACAACCCTGAAAAACACTTGATCAAAACCAACTGGAATCACAGCAAAGAACAAGCAACCATTCTTCTCTGGCAGTCGTGAACTTGGCATTCATTTTTGCAGTATTGAAATATTCATACTGATGAAAAAGCGCAGGCAGACATGTTTGTTTATTGCTTTGGTAACCTATGTGAGGCTGGTACAAGTGAAACACCTTTGCAGGTTATTTGAAAAAAAGCAGCAGACATCTAAGACTTTTAAAGTACTCTGATAAGAAAGCTTTAATTTAATATGTCAGTGTTCAATATGTCACAGCTCAACTATTCTCTCAGAAGAAATTTTAATGCTCATACATTATTAATGCACTATCTGAAGGAACAGATCTATTTGAGCTGAATCTGACCAATGTCATTAGTCACAGAGTGCAAAGCAGATTTGAAAATACCTATGATAATGGGTAAGAGAAGACTTTTCACCTACCTCGTGTCTTGTACTAGTTTTCTTTAAAATTTAGAAAACCAATGAGCTCTAACTACAATTTCGGTAGTCGTCCTGATCTAAATTGTTGTGCACACACCTACCAGGTTTGTTAATCAGCGACTCTTGGGATTATTTCCTCACTATCAAATAACATCTTCTGAGTCCCTTCAGTTACCAGGTGTAAATTTATGTGGAACTGAAGCAGCAAGTTCTCAAAAACACATTAGACTGCACTTGAGCTGCTACACAAACTCTTTAGTGACCCAAAAATTAAATACAGTGTAATCAAAACTAAAACCACTATTTTTTTGAGCACTGTACAGCTTTCATGTCTGAGATCTCTTTTACTTATGTATTTAAGAAAACGAGATTTATTAACTCCATACAATTAATGCATACCCTAATCATTATAATGATCATGTGTTTCCCATTGATTTTTCAGGCATTACTACCTAGACATGTCATTAATATTGCTCTTTTAGTTACAACAGCAAAGCAGAAACTACAATCATAATACTTCTGAAGGTGAAATTTCAACTGAATGTATTAAGAAAAGGCCTGTTCCTCTGCCTGCAAGATGTTTTCATACATTTCTCCATTTGTGAAAGGGGCATGTTAAGTAAAGAGTAATTAAAAGGCATGTTACAACGCTGTTGCAAGAGACTTTGCAACATTGGTTTTGCGCATCTTGAAATTCAGCAGGACCAAACAAACTGACATGGCTCTGAGCAAGCTAAGCCCTGTAGAAGACTGCAGCCAACGGTTTCCACACACCCCTTCCAACCTAAATTCTTCTTTAAATTGCATTTACATGTAAGATGTTTCTATACTGAAGTCAAGTTTGCTGATAGTCATTTTAAGAATGGATTACAAGGCACAACTGAGAAACCAGAGAATAACTTAATTAAATTAGCAAACTGAACATCATGACAGCAAAATGAATTCAGCACAAACCAGCATAAGATATAGCATGTTATATTACACTAATGGGTTCAAATACTGACAGTGGTAAAATATAATCTGCGGCCTTTCGTGGCAAAGATCTTTTCTGTTGTGAAGAAGAGAACACACACCTGCTGTAAGCACTACTGTGATCAAGAAAAAACTACACACAGAGAAATATTTAGTGTATGGAAGCAAATGTTAAGTGTTAGCATAAGACAGCTGTGGTAATAATCAACAGATTTTCTTTCAGCATTTATTCCATCATCTCATGAAGAAACAAAAGAATTAAATTCATCACAACAATGATGAGACAAACAGTTGCTACATAATAAGAAATTAAGCCCGATAATTAGTCACCTAAGTAGTTCCAAAGCAACAGAACTGAGGTACATACATAGAATATGTATTTATGCATACAGTAGAGGAGGACAACTTCAGCTCTCAAGAAGGTTTTTTCTTTTAATAAATTATTACAATAGTTAGCATAAATTCATTGACACAAATATTAGGCAAATATTTTTAAAAATAAGCCTTTTTAAAAGAAAGAAGCATTTGTAGAAGAGCTTTCCTGAGGGGAAAAAAATACCAATCAACACTCCTACCTTTTAACATAAGCTGATTAACATGAAAGTGTCATATATTTTATGTAATTTGAGGGAATGAGACATTACACATTTGTTCTGATTTTTCCAGTTGTTTTTACAACATGAGGGAAAAGATGAGACAGGCTATGCTATTAGAAAACACAAAAAGTTCATGTCTCACACCATTAGTTTCTGAGGTTTTAAATGGCTTAGTTACAGCAAATAAACCATGCACTTTATCACACTGCTGACAAATTTTCATTTAATACATGATGTCTCTAGTTTGGCTATTAGGTACAGTAATTTCACTGTAGACTTCTATTAATATTATCCAGGATATGGAATGACTTTGCATTTAAACCAATGCTGTTTGACATGCTAGACCAAATTTAAGCATTCCATATATAGTACAGTTTCAGTAGCACTAACTTCCAAAATATTTTTATTTATCCATAGAGCTACAGGCTTATCCACTGCTATGAACAGAGCTCCAAGAACAAAATAGCAACTGCTCAAATTGGCCACTATCACATCTAAGCACCTTACCTCTTCCAAGGTTATACTCCTCCTGTTCATACAGAACTTCCATTCACATCAGTGAGGGAACAGGCAGAACATGACAGAACTGAAGCACCTGTGATATGATGGCTCCTGTTAAAACATCCTCTGCTGGTCTCTGCCTGCCAGCTTTATAAAAAATTCTGAAATTCATCAGATTTCTGAGTCCAAGCAAAGTTCCAACTTCACGAACTTGACCACAATATTGGACACCGCCCCAGTGTTCTGCTTCATTTTATTGTGATCTAGAAAATCCAATTCTCCCAAACAACCAGCAATTTTGAAGGTTGTAGACAATATTCCTGTTTTTCTTTTGAGGGACAGGGGGAGGGAGATGGGGGAGGAGGTGAGTGACCAACCTCCACTGTGGATATTACTGTGTTTGGGTCAAGAGCATCAAACTGAGTGCAGTCATACAACAGTGTCATTGCTGCTGAGGAGGTACTGTATGAACAGATTTGATAAAGAACATCCATTGAATTCTTAGGAAAAATAGAAACTGAGATGTTTTGGTACTACATGTTTTCTAAAGAAAGCAATCGTCTCAGGAAAACAACAAATACATACTGTAGCAGCAGAGCTGCCATATAAATAGAAAAAAATTTACTGAGTTTCCTATGACCAATAACCCAGCATTTCCAATCTCCCTCACGACAAAACAACTCACCACACACTACAACAGAGCTGGCTAAGAGGTAGAATATTTTCACAGGTCTGTGAAACTAGCTTTCTAACAGAAACTCTGGAAATTGCACTGGGGTTTCATCTATCCTTCCTTTAAAGATTTTCTGTATCAAGTATGCCTAATGTATTCCTGCCCTCCAAACCTAAATCAAGTCCAGCCAGCAAAGCAGTGTTCTCCTCCATTTCATACTTCAATAACATAAGCTTCCCATACCTGAAGACAAATTCTCATCTCAACACCACCAGCATCTCACCAGTAGTTGCTTTTCCAGCAAATATAGCTACCCTCACTGTTGTTCATACACTCGTATAAACAGCTAAGATAAAAGAATAAAAAATTTTTAAAAAATCACAGTCTAGCTAATAATTATGCCTGTAAGACTGTTCTAGTGACAACAAGGTTAATTCCTAATTTAAAAATAGTAAAGGAGACCCTAGGTTTTTTTCCCTTGTTAAGTTCTTAGAACTTAGCAGTTGCCCAAACCTGACTTCATATAGACTGCTACCCCAAAGGCAACAAAACTGCTTTGAAATTTTTGTCTGGAACTCAGTAAACAATATAATTTCTGATAATCAAAAACCAATGTCATTCACCCCTTGAACAGAGATGTTTTTACATCTCAGAAAATTTTTAGGTAATGAGATGTACTTTGATCATAGAAGCAGCAATTATAATTGAATATGATGAATAAGTGCATAACCTCTATCGTGGCTACTTTTCGGAGCAGAAGAGTTAACCCACACAGTAGCCAATGGAACCCTTGGAAACAACAAATTAAACCAACCACACAACTGTTCAAAACACTTGGCTTAGTTTATTCCCAAATACAAACTCTTGTGTTTCAACATGCATTAGAATATAATTATTGCCAGATGCACCAAGGTGTGTTTTGAGAGAGGTGCTATGAAGAACACGCTAGGAAGGCAAATCCATGTAATGGAATTGGGGGTAAGTAATAAAAACTTCAGGAAAGATAAAGCAATAATGCCACTATATTATGTTGCATCAAAGCCTTGATCTTGCTGCTCCAGTTCCTGTGCCCCTGCATTACAGCCTTAAGCTACACAGGAAGAGGTTAAACTAGAGGGACGGGTTTACAAGAAGGACAAACACTCATCCAAGACAAGGCTAGCACCACCACCAATTTCCACAGACCAAGTCCATCTGCCCAAGAGGAAAGAGGAGCACACGATTTTGTCAACCCTTCAGGTCCTGTTTGCTCTGCCCATTCAGGGCAATCTCCTGTTCAGAGATACACTCTCAAACAGCTTCCCAAAACTGGCTGGTGCCTAATACTATGACGAGCTGCACTCACCCATCACATAAAAGGAGGGTCAGGGGAAATGTTCCTGGCACAGAACCATAAAAATGTTGAGGAAGAAATAGGAAAAAACCCATGGTGCTTCTCCCTCTTTCCTTAGCTCCTTGCCTGACTTGATTTGTTCAGCTGGGGTTTTTCGTGCACTGGGCCAGGACACCTGATGAGTGATGAATCCTTGCAGCACTGAAGTTAATAAAACTGAGTTCCCTACTTTCCATAAATGTTTTGAGTAAATACAATTATGACGTTACAAGAAGTACAGCAGGGAGAGCACAGGGATAGAAAGAGGCATACACACAAATAAACAACTCTTTTCATCCCAAAACACATGTCATTTATGTCTTCAATAAAAATCACCAAGATGGGATTCCTAGTAAACAGGCTTTATTATCTGCCCAGCCGAGCCTCTTGTCACTCACGTTTCCATTTAAATCAGTAACACTCATCATACTAAGGTTTTTAGGAAATACAGGTTTATAAGCAAGTTTTACACAAATTAGCTCAAAATAACATTTTCTTGAATCCACATATCTTGACAACCACATCCAAGCCATTGTTAATGCTGTCTCTTTTTTCATTGGGATTATCTCACTCCCCCTCACATTTTTTCTTTCCATAAAGCAAGCATCACCTTGTCACCTGATTCTTGATTCTCTTTTTCACATGTTTTAAATTTAATCAGAATACTTGAGGTGTCAATAAACATGTTTGCCTTTCTGATAAGAAGAAATCAGTCTTTTAAAACTAAATTTGCCAAGCAACTTGATCCAAATACTACGAAAATTAGTCAAAAGCCACTAGGACAGGTGCCAGGATCCCCTCTCAAACCATCAGCATCACCTTTCAGTAACATACTTCAATTTGTCAAAATTAAAAGAGGAAAAAATGTCACTATTATGATAGATATTTATTGTTAATATAATTAATATTTCGCCGTGGTTGCTTAAGACATCATTAGTAAAACAGTTTTAACAGCAAAGCTGGAAAGCACTACATAGCCTAGAGTGCCCTCTTTCTTTTCCAAGAGGAAATTCAGGGAAATATTCTGTTCATGAAAACATCAATTAGTTGTTTTTCACAATGTCAGATAAAATAGATGACTACATTATATTAAAACATGTAAGATGCTCAGCATAATTAAAACGATATCCACATATCCATAATTAAAGTGATATCCACATACATGAGCGATGAATGTGATTCTACCTTAATAGAAATATACTTACAGAGCCATCTGAAATTGTTCAAGCCATTTTTTCTTCAAGTCTTTAGTTTTGCAATAAACTTCTAAACCATTTTCACCTTGGATATGAATGAGGTAGAAGCCATAAGACCACTGCATAAATCAATTAGCAATACAAAGGTCATCAGTTAGACGGGAAGGAAAGGGGGGGGGAAACCCTAAAAAAATAAAGCATTTGTGTATCCTTTAATTCGCCAACTTTGGAAACAGCAAAACCACATTATTGTGCTCCCTTACTCAAATGTTTTAATTACACCAAAATAAGCAAAAGTTGAAATTCCTAAATATTCGTGTCAGCTTATATTTAAAACATAAAACTTCTTAAAGAAATTGTATTTACATTCTAAACTACAAAAAGCATGAAATTATAACTAAAAATATATATTTTATCTGAATTAGCAACAGATATTTACCTTCTTATTTTCTTTATCAGTAGTAGGGTTATTTGTAATTTTGTATTTCTGAAGATCTATTATTTCCTTCATTTCATAATTATCACCTCTCCGTTTGCAAACAATTACAGCTAGATCAAACAAGAAGATATGCCTACAAAAATACAATATAAAGACCGTTAAAAACACTCCAGAAAGCCAACTCCGATGTCTTATTTTACACACTTTTGCCAGTGGCACTTAAAATTTTGAAGGTGAAGAACTAAACTACTGACTAATAAAACAACAAACACAAAGTACTTTTAAGACTCACTACTTGCAAAACATTTAGTGATCTTGGGTAATAAGGTAATAATTAATTTTCCATTAATTACTTTGAAAATTCACAGTGAAATAGAAAGCACTCAAGAATCACTGAGCTGCCCTCAAATCTACAGTTACTTCACAGGTTTTCAGTAGCAAACACCACAAGTTACGCCATCACCTGTCTTGCCTTGCACGTTTGTCTAATGTTGTTATCCTTATTTCCCCGTCACCTTGAGGTCTTCCATACTGTAAGAGGGAATGATTCTGAAACAGAAGTAAAATATAGGATTAAATATAGCAAAAGTGTGACCACTCACTCCTTTTACCCCCAAAAAAGGATTTTTCAGGCCAGAAAACATCATGCTTTCCTCACTACCATCTAAACTAAATACCAGTCTGTTCTAGTTTTGTCAAATGGGAAAGGTTTTCCCATTACAAAAACACCAGTCACTATATGAATACAAATCTTTAACTAAGCAAACACATTTAACTACAGACACACAAAATAGTAGAGATTTCTGTACTTTGAATATTCATGTCATTCCAAACCAACCAAAGCATGCTTACGTTAAATATTAAAAATCGTACTATAATGAAATGAGGAAAAAAAATCTATCAATATTTTGATCAAAAATAAAAATATAAATTATCAATATAACATTAAAAATAAATTAATATAATAAATTAAAATAAATTTTAAAACTCACATACCAAATTCTCTATTGATAGTTGGAACTGTCTAATTTCACGAAGCGTTTCATTATCTCTCTTTACTTCATTTACATATTGAGCCAAGTCCTAGAGTATCAACAGCAAAAGGGAGGAAAAAATTATTTTTTCTGTAACAGGACAAGTTAATTCATTATTTTGACAAATTTATTTCTAATTTCGTCTCTGACTTATCAGCATATTTAGTAATTTAGTAATTTCTTTTGTAATTATTGAATAAACATTAAAGAATTACCAATATTATGTCTCAACAAAGAAGTCTCTGCATATCTTCAATACTATTTACAACTCTCTTCATTATATCTACTGTAACAAAAATTTAGTATAAAGAAAGCGGGAAACTAGTAATAAATAGTAAAAAAGGGCTGATTTTTTTCTGAATTTCATTAAAGTCTTATTTACAAGGTTAAAGATAGAAATGTAATTTCTGCAGCACACTGCTGAAAAAGCAGTCAACAACATTGAATATCTGAGGTAAATAGAAGCATAAATAGAAGGTAAATAGACCATATAGTAGAAAATATATGTAAGGCAGCTCAAAAGTAGAATGTAAGGTGTAAACATATCATAAACCTGGGTGCTTATTAGAAGAGAAGCAGCTACGGCCCCAGTAGTAGGATCTTGCCCTCACTGTTGCACAGCATTCAGAAGCCATTACACAGCAGATTTTAAAAGGGGCTTTTGATGGGATATACTACCTGAAGTCACAGGTTGAGATCATTACTGTGCCCTTTACCAGAACGTGTACTGTACACATATCACAAAGCCTTTAAAATGCTCTGAACATGCTTGAGTAATTGTGGCAATTTGCTGGGGCTTCTCTGTTTATGGCTAGAGATGAGGAGTGAGCAGGAGAGGTAATTGGTAAGGTCAGGGATGCTGAGAACAGCAACCAGAAAAGGCATTCAGATCTTTTTAACTTGCTTTTAAAGTATCCCTTCAATATGGTCACAAATTGGGAGGGTGGGAGGAAGGTACATCTTCTTCCTAAGATGTTTTTAATCAGAATCTATGAATAGCTGCAATCATTATGCTAGCTTTCCAAATGAATCCATGCAGGGTATGTTCACATCGGTCTTAAGAGTTAATTTAGAAATTAAATAATTTCCTATCCTACTGGTAAAAGACACCCAACAGCATATTCCTTCCTAAAATTTTCCTTCATGGGGGTCGGTACCACTTTGCTAGCAGTTTTTCCAAAGACATTTTCTTTTTAAGCAAAGACACCAGGATTTTTAGCAAAACACCAATGTTAACACAATTACCTCAAATACTATGGTAGGGACTACAGTAAATCAGGGTTGGAAAAATGCTGCAACCTTAAGGAGAGATGTTCATACCTTGGGTGTTTGGGGGGTTGGAGAGGGTGGGTATTTGGGTTTGGAGTTTTTTTAATTTTCTGGTTACATCCTGCCAGCCAGCAGGTATCTGCCACAATAACTTGAGCAAGAGATTTCTTTGATTTTCAGTCCAACAGACACCAAAAAATAAAGCAAGCAAACAAACATGAATGAAAAAGCAGGTGCAAATAAAAACCAGAATTATTTTCCTAGCCAGCTAGCAGCAACCAGGATGCATAGCTTTCCACTAGATGGAAGCAAAACTGTGCCATCTCTTTTCAGGCATCTCTCCAAGGGAAATTATCATGGTGTCTCTCTGCATTCACTGCACAAAAATGGGCAACAAAATGGGGAACCAAAAATCTCATTTGTGAGCTAGTGTGTATTCCAGCTGTATGACCCAAAACTAACTTAGTCTGACTTCAGCATCTTCCGTGGACCATCCAGTTTACAACAGATTCAGATATAACTTATGTCACCTTGACTTCTTCCTCCCTTTTTCCACAAAGGATTGAAAAAATTTCCCAATTCCAGCATATGAATGCCACCATTCATGCCTTGAACTGAAGCAGAACTGTGCTTCATTCCTGAAGCTGTGCAGAGGAACACATAACATATTAACTTATGCATAAGTCAGCACACTAGCTACTCTACAAAGCACTTGTTTGTACCATTTGCAGATGAATGTACAGTGACAGATAGTCCATCTCCAGAGAGACACTACTTCTTTCAAAGGTAAAGCCACAGAGATCATATTAAGATGACAGAAAAAAAAGACCTGTAAACAAAGTTAACATTACATCTCACTGGGAAACTAGTGATCTTGATTTGAATTGAGTTGTAGAAATATTCCTAAATTTCAGAAGTAAAAGCCAATACAATTGAAGCATCTGGTTTTCAACTTATTAAATGACAGCAAAATCATGCAAAAGTAAACTGGAGGTGTCCCATTTCACACAACCTCCACTTCACAAAACCACTGAACTTGTTTCCCAGGCTTGAGCAAAGCTTCGACTATATACTTGCCATGACATAGAAAGCTCACAGCAACCTGTGAAAACATGTTTAATTTGTTGTGAAGAACACTATCTCCTCCAAGAAATGCAGTTCTGAGCTCCCATTCTAACTGCCAACAGACAAATGCTTCATTGCTATGAATACTCACCTTCATTGCATCAAGTGCCAGTTTTAGATTTGCCTTCTCCATGGGATCAGTAGTGTGCTTTACCAGCTCCTGTGGACAGAGCAGTTAAAACTTTTCACCCACTGTTTGTCAGTTTATAGATTGAAATTGTCATTGCTCATCCACACCCTCAAAACAATAAAGAAGCCAAAACCAGAAAATTTAACTCAAGATTTGGCATTTTCATCCCCACAGGGAGGAGTCTATCACTGAGTGGGGACTAATGCAAGCAGGTAATTGGCAAGTTGTTGAAGAATGATTGCTGTACAGCCTAAACACTGACTTCGGCTGCTAATGAACCATCACAAGAAGCTGATTTGGTCTGTCTAGCACTTAAAACTTGCCAAATCAGATCATTACTGTATGTGCATGCTGAAAGCACAGGTAAACACTCGAGTTCATTTGCACATTGCTATACGGTACATCTACCCATTCCAAAGCATGCGCTTGTCCACAGAGACAGATGGATGCATGCTGGCAATAAAACCTCTGATAAACCATGCACTGCTTGGAGGAAGTCACTGTCTCATTATATCTAAGATAAACCTGACTGAGAAGAGATACTGAAATCAAATGGACATGTTCAAAGAATTCTTTTAGCCACTTCCCATATGGAAAATACAGGGGGTTTTTTGGAAGTGAAAATGTAACATCTTGGGGAAACAGGTCATTTCTTCTTTGTAATTAGGGAAGAGAAATACATATTTCAGCTCACATAACTTAGTAAAATCATGGGAAATTAAATAATAAGTGTTTATATTTCACATTACAATTCTAATAATTTACTCATTTTTTCTTTCCAAATCTGAAAAGTATTTCTTTCTTGTCAACATATACTGTAGTTTCACACAGAGCATAGTGACATATCATATATCTTTTCATAATATACAGGTTGATTATAAAATCATGACTCATCTCATAAGTTCTTTTAAAAGAAGTTGTACCATTCATTTTGCTTTTTCCAATTTTCCATTAATCAAAATATTGATGACTCATTTAAAGAAGTATTTCAAAAATTTAATATTGCAGAATGTATCTTGCTCTGTAGAGTCAAAATTATGCTCCACATACAAGTAATAGATCTTTTTAAAATGACATTTTACAAGTATCAGCAGGGTTGACAGTTGAATATAGTAATACATTTCTTTGCAGCAGAACTAATGAGTCTCCTGGCACAGCTATCAAATTAAATTTATAAGACTCTCCACCCTTATTACAGGACTAACTGCAAATCTAATGCTTTGTGGGTTATAACAAGAAGCGTTTAAAAATAAATATGGCTTAATTGTAATTTATGACAGCAAAGAAGTATCTTAAAAAGTGTGCTGTATGTATGGTCCAGCTTCCTTTTGGGGGGGTTAATGGTTCATATTTCAACGTACTGTGACTATAATTTGGTACTACTAACCATTTTAAACATATCAAGAACAAACGTTTCAGATCCTGGGGAAACAACTGTGTTTTGTTCTTTTTTCCCCAAGTACACTTCAGCTCTAAGGAACCATCTCTCTGAGAAACCCTGCTCTTGACTAAATTTTATTTTGTAACAAGTCTAGGGAAACCATCACCTTTCTTTGATAAAGACACTTAGCTCTTATTCTTACAATCCACTGATGATAAACAATCCCTGATTTTCTCTTAGCCCCCTTAAATTTCAAAAGTACAGTACCTGGAGCAGTAGGTGATATTTTAGCACTCTCTGCATTGGAACAACTAATAGATCCCGCAATGTAAATTTCCCATTATTGGCCCTCTTGGAACATTCCTAGTTCACAGCAGAAGAAAGAATAAAACAATCAGGCTAGAAAATACAACTATTCAGGTGATATATATGAAAACTGACAAATAAGCAACTATATTAAATTTGTGATAAAGAATATCAACAAAATGAAGGAAAACAGTTGATATGGCAAAAATAACTAAGCAAAAAAGAACTGAGTCTAAGCACTTTTTGGATATTTCAACATGCAAGAGAGTACCAAAATAACAGAAATTAATAATTCAATACAATTAAAAAACCAAGTTACATATATCAATTAAAAAATAAAAGGCAAAACGTAATCTTGGAAACTATAGGCCAGTCAATCTCACTTCAGCCCCTGCAAATATTGTGAAGCAACTCCTCTTGAAAGCAATTTCCGGGCATACGAAGAAGGTGTATGGGAATGGCCAACATAGATTAACACAGTTAAATCAATGCTTGACCTACCTCATTGCTCTCCACAATCAAATGGTTAAATCTATAAATGGATGGAGAGAATCTACCTTGACTTTTACAAGGCTTTCAACATCATCACTCACAGTATAGTAATATCCAGGTTGGGATGTTATGCTCCAGGTATGTAAAAAACTGATTAGAAGGCTCAACAAGTGCAGTGACTAATGTTTTCTACACAACTTGAGTGATAGTTGTAAGTAGAGCTCTTGAGGGCTCTGTCCAGGACCCCCTCCCTTAGTGTCTTTAGCAATGATCTGCAGGAAAAGACAGCACCTACAGCAAGTCTGCAGACACCACCAGACTGGAGGTACAGCTGAGACTCTTCAGGGTTTGTCCAACAGAAACCTCACGTGGAGGCAACAAGGCATCACCTGGTATGCGCTAGCCAGGGACATGCTAATCCTGAGGGCTGAGCAAGTAGGGAGCAGCTCTGCTGAAAGATGCAGGCAGGGGTTGTGGCAGACAACCCTGTGAGGCCATGGGACAAGGGCTTGTTCAGCCTAGAGGTCCCTCTCAATCTGCATGATTCTGCAGATTGTGTTCTAGCTGAGATGTCCTGATAAACAGAAGGGCATCACTAATGATCACTTCCTGAAAGGAAAGCCTAACTCCACCAATGTCAGTGGCAAAACTCCGTTCACATCAGTACCTGGATGCGTACTGCAACAGTGCACATATTTATTTGATCAGATGCTCCAAAAGAATGAAAAGGAACAGGAACACATTCACTTATCAGTCCAGCTACTTTTATCATCATAAAGTTTTTTACTTCAATGAAAGCAGGGTGTATTCATAGAAATACAGTGTTATGTACGTATATACACATTGAAAAATTTACTGATACCTCCAACTTCAATTTAACATCTTCTTTTGTCTTAGAGATATTGTCTAAGCATGATATCGCTATCTCCACTTGACTGCAGTACTGTCCATAAATAACCAACCTAAATCAAAGCAAGAGATAAAGAATAAAAGGAACATTTGCTTAAGAGCAATCCGTGATCATCTGTGATTATTTCACAAATAATTGTTAACAACCCTTTTTCAAAAGGAGCAGTGCCTAAATAAGCAAGAGTAGAATCTAGCCACAGTGTTCAATGGGCAGCATGCATACAAGGAAGACTATTCAGAACATAGTTTTGCTCTCCTTTCAAAACACTCTAAAATCATAGCAATTTCCTTTAATATTCACATATATGTATTTATATGATCTGATAAATACAGGATTTGTTAAAAAGCAGTGTAACTTCTGTTTAACAGAACAACAGTCTACAGTATTTACAACAATGTAGATTTCCAAGGTTGTCATGAATAAATCCTGTAGCACAGGCTTTAGTATGATCAGTTACAAGCATTTCTTAAAGAACCTTTAGGTTTATGCAAATGGATCCATCACCAACAGTTTCTATCAGGTTATATCCTGTGAGCTCTCACATCAATGGTGTATGAAAACTCAAGAGATTTTCAGCAGTTGTCAAGTAAAGCAATGCTTCCTGAAGAAGCCTGGGTTTATGACAGGGGTTTCCTGCCTCTGTGCAAAGTACTTCCTTCTGCTAGTCTCAGTGCAAAGAATGCTCTTTTCTTTTACTTTTCCATATATTTCTTGAGGTATCACTTCTCTATGGTTCAAGTCCTTTTTTCAGGGTTCCCATAAGCCTTCCATAGGAGTCTCCTAAACTTCTTTTTCTCTCATCTAACCTTTACCAATTTTTTTAATTCTTTTTTTTCCACAACAGGGTGATGGCACTGATTTAAAACTTAGCATTTCTGATAACTTTTAATCGCTATATGGTTAAGACAGTCTGCATCTGTTTGCTTCCTGTTTTTATAATATGAACATGTTTCTTCTCAGTGGCCTTTGTTCCTCTTTTTGCACACATTTCAGAAGGACATTTGAAAGACATTTTCCAGAACTGCTTCTTTTTGCCTAATTCCTTCCTAGAGCAGCACGAAGTCTAACAGCCTGGGAAATAACTACGTTCTGCTTCCAAGTAAAAGTAGAGACAGAGGGTCTCTGAAGGCAGGCCTGTTTATGGGCGGCTTGGGACACCTTCTTCCCTTGGAAAACTCTCGTAACATTTTCAAGATGCTGATGCTGAATTTCTCACAAGCCTATTCTGACTGCAACAATCCTCCTTCACCCATCATCCTGAAGCAATCTCAATTAGCTCCCCCAGGTTTTTCCTACTCCGGTCCCAGAAGGAACCCATTTTTAACCAAAATCCAAGGGTTGCTTCGAGGTGGGTCAGCAGTGCAGCCCACAGTACAAGTCGTTTTCAGCCAAGTACCACAGGCATGTAAGTTCATCTATATAGTCCCACAGCTGTTCAGTGCTGGCAGAAGGAACAATCTGAAAAATTAGTGTGCAGGGCATGGCATGCTGCCACAGCTATCCCTGTTATGAGCTTGGCTGCCTTCACAGTTTGAAGGCAAAGGGTGTTTGTTTACTGCCACACCTTTGACTACAGGGTAAGTTAAGAGCATAGACTCTTCTCTCTTGCACTTCCTTTCTCCTCTTTCCAGTTACGATGACTTCTGCTTTCTTTAATCTGAAATATCCCTAATACATGCTATTTTTTAATCTGTTAAACAATACAGGTACATGCTATAAAATGCCTGGGATTATTTGCATGGAAAAAAATTGCTGTGCTAAAGCAGTCATTTAAGGTTCCTCAAAAATATAAATAATACCTGTCTATGAAACCATGTTACCAAAACTGGGCTAAGAAGAGGAAAGGTTCTTATAACAACAGGTTATGTTTTGACGTCCAGGCTCAAAACACCAAAACTATCTTAACAAGAATACTGGCATTGAATGTAAATCTGTTTCAGAAATACTCGTATCACAAAAATACAGTAAAATACCAAAATTGAGCACAGATTAGCACAATTAGTGAGAGTGTTTAAATCTTACCTTTCCTTGTAGTTAATAAAAATTTGATATAGGTTCTGATCATTTTTGTTAACAACAGAATCATTGATGTCCTGTGTAAGATTCCTGTGAATTTTCACCAAATCCTTAAAAAGAGTAATAAGGAGGGGGGGAAAGCTTTGTTAAAACCAGAAGAATGGCTTAAAGATTTGAGTATAAAAATAAATTATTTCATGTTAGATCCATAAATTTCAATGGAAAACAGATCATTTGAGAGTAGAATCTGATCTCAAGGTGTGCCACATCTATATAGTGCGACAAGAAAAACTAAACGCCAAGAACTACCTATTAGAGACTAATTTATTCTAGCTCAGAATGTGCACTGTTAATTCACCTTCATTTTATAATGATAATTTTAAAATTAAGCAAGTCAAGTAAGTGCTCTAGTGACAAGATGAGGTAATGATTCATGTCCCTGAGCTCTGAAAAATTAGTTTTGTACATTACATTGGTCAATTAGTGATGTCCTAATGCTAAATTAACTGCAATCATTATGAGTTTCCCAAAACAGCACACAACTAATGTCTGAGAGAAAAGAATATTGCAGAAAGATTTGTTCTCTGACTACAGTAGCAACTTGCCTTACGTGTTCACTATTGTACATAAACTATAGGAGATTGCATCAGCCTTAAGACTGTATGAATTCACTGCCAGAGAATTCTCAAGAAATTAAGTCAAAACAGGTTAAAAAGTTTTGAAATCAGGGTAACTGTAACCAGTATATACACCACTGCAATGAAAAAGAGAAAGCCATTGAAGATGATTTTAGTGCAATGAATTCTATACCGCAAAAATATTCTGCACTACTGAGTTGCAAACTTAGTTAAAACGCTTCAGGCTGATGAAAACTAAGAGTATATACAAGGTAAATCACATCACTGATGAGGGAGAAAAATCTTGAAACAGATCAGATTTGGTTGTAGCTACTAAATGGACAGATCCTCAGAATTTTCAGTTACAGTAGGCAACAACATTAGTACAGGAGTACATTTCCTTGTGAGTGCACATGGACCTAACTAAGCAACACAGCTCAATACGAAGGGGAAAATATGTCTTTCTGAGTTTTTACGTCCATTTGAAAGTACAGTTTTAAATTAGACTGATGTTAACATCATTTGAAGTTCCAACACTTCACTGTTACATGCACTTTCATCTCTCTTTCTCTGTATATGTCCATATGTAAAGTCAAATAAATGCAAAGGTGCACGTATAAACACATTCATATTCATGTGTACATGTATATACATAGACAGACGTACATACAAATGCCTACATGTGTATGCCTAAATAGACATAAATATACACAAATATAGATCCATTAATTAATTTTATAGGACAGAACTTTGAAATAGGAGCCCTAATTAAAGATATTCTTCTTTAGACTGCTGAATATTTTGCAATAATTGTTTGGGAGATTTTTTTTCTTTAAAATTCAGTATTTTTACATCAGCAGCTGACTTTGTCAAGCAAGCATCTTTCAGAGATTATTCAACGAATATAGCATTACCCTAAGGAAAAAGAATCCTTCACCACAATCCTGGAACAGAGAAAAATCCATTCTGTGTTCTGAGAACACAGCACTTGCTCTCCCACATTGCAGTTTGCTGCAGAGCTCTGTGTAACAGCTATTTTTAGTTTAAAACAAGCTTCCACTGCCCTCCAGCCTTCCTGCTGAGGAACTGCCGCACAGACAAGGTCTCAGCAGACAAAGCATTTGCAAGTATTTTTGGCTTAGCAAAGTCCTACATATCTTTTAAGGTTATTGGATGCCTATAAAATGCTCCTGGAATCAGAAATAACCACCATTTTCTAACAGAAGAATACTGAATGCTGACAACAAAAAGCAAAATAAAGCAACTTGAACATTTACTATATGTCTCCTTAGTCTAAAATAAACAGGTTTTGTTCTTTTTACTGTTCTTATGTGATCCCCTTACATATCTTTAACAAAGTAGCAAGCAGGCTGACCTCTCTGCCTGTGCTTACAGCATGCAAGCCCTTTTTGCTCCCTTACGCAGTTTTGCATTAGCTGGAATTAGATCTTTCAATAAACATAAGTCAACATGCCTGGGCACATAGAGCCTTAGGAAAGAGTTTTACAGTAACTTAGGCAGGGCACATCATAGCCTTATTTGCAATGAATAAGAAATGGTAATATAGGCCAAAATATAGGGTTTTTTCAAAAGCAAAGGGATCTCAACAGGCAGTTGATGTCATTCAAGAAGACAAGTAAGTTACCAGTATCTATGTCAGTGTTTTGGACTAATAGTCAGGAAATAATAGCAATTGAGAGTCAGAATGAAAACTTGACAAGTGGGACAAATATGGCAAAGGGTCAGGTATCATCAACAGCGTAATAACTACCATAATTTAGCTTCTATTAGGATGATGCTGGAATAGCAACTAAAACATTCTTACAGACAGACAAGGTTTCCACAGGATAAAATAAAATCCCCAGCACCTTCTCCAACAAGCTGGCAAACCTGTTGGACATGCCAGAAACAGCCAAACCAGAGATGATATTTTACAGCCAATAAAGGTTTGATATGGCCCAGGGGCGACACTCTGGGGATCCTTTCTTTACAGTAGGCCTCACAAGAGAACATTTTTTTCATTTGTCTGTGTTGAGAGAGGCTTCAGACCATGTCTGATGTCTTCCTTTAAAATCAGACAGAGTAAAGACATGCTGAATACTTACATCAACTAACAATATATGTAAATTGTCATACTATTATGATTAAGCCAAAAATAAATGGAACAAAGTTACAATCACAGAAACCATTATTATTATTATTATTTCAGTCAAATAAGAGGCCTCCTAGATAGTTCACAGAGGATGCTTATACTTTCCATTGCCTGATTCTGAATCCAAAATTCAGTTATATTAATTTTCAAGTGTCTTCAATAATGTCAGAGCCAGGGCAGTTACAAGCTTTTGCAGAGCAGCTGTAGATACTCAGTATATAGTGATAGGCAACTAACAGCATCAACTTTGTACCATCTCTAAAGTACCAGCGTTTATTCCAAGATAATCCATTCCTATAAATTATTAGCTTTTAAGGGTCAAAAATATTCCAGTTCATAATCACTCACTATCTGACATCATATTACTATTTATCTTACCCTATTCCCCTCAAGCAGAAAAAAACCTGAATAGTGCACATCTTCTTGATCAATTAATATCCACATAAACACACTGTGCACTGTGTTTCAAATAATCCTTTTGTACAGTAACATATAACACAAATACATCACAATCAGCTATGAACCTTATATCCATATGCTAAATATGCAATTACTTACAGGAATATTGATGAAAACAGTATCAAACTCTGATGCTGACAGAAATCTTTTCAAGGGCACCATGAAAAACTACAAGGAAGAAAATACGTAGACTGTAATTATGTTTTCTGGACTGCTACAAAAATGCACGTTACAATTCTATAAGTAGAATCTTACTTTCTCAATTGATTCCAGAGTTTCAGTGTATTTCTCTTCAGTTTGCTTTATTTCAGCAAGACAACAGCTTCTTATGTCATTTTCAGTATATTTCTGCAATTACAATGGAGTCAAGTTTAAGTCATTAACAGGCGCCAAATGGATAACAAATGTTTTTATTTGTTCAGAATTATGCAATTAGGATAACTGCTTCCTGAAATTCTCTGAGTACTGCAGCCTCCAAAGATGACAGCAATAACCAAGAATATTTAAATGTTCAATTAGCTGATGATTTTAGTAAAATCAAAATAGTATTATGAAAAGTTAATGTTTAGACATAAAACAATGAAGTATCTGCATGTACTTTGGAAGCTGAAATACATGGTCGTATTTAATTTACATCCAGACTGAGAAATCTTTTTGAAAATACTCAGTAGTTAATAATCCCATTAAATTTAATGAGGCTATATCATGTAATAACTTGGTATTGCCATAAATATCAGATTCAGTTTAATCCCTGTACTTATTTACAGTTTTCCCTCTTTTAGTTCACAAGAGGAGCTTTCTCTTCAGATACAATAGGAGTATGTCCTCAACTCAGGAAGCGCAGTGACCTCTAAATCCAGTTCTTGTATATGTATGTGTGTGTCTCCAAAGAGACCCTGGGAGTTTTCCATGTAAACCACCAGATTCCTAGGAAATTGAAGTAGTTATCAGCCCAGAACTCAATAAAAATAATTTACAAGCACTTTTACCCCTAATCAGATTTACAACATTATGCCTTCAATAACTTGAAGCTTCTATAAAAATCAATTTCAAACTAAAGAGTAAATAACTGGAAAAAGATATGGAATCATTCATGTCAAGCAAGACTTAGAAGATCTGGAGATACACAGGTCAGCTTGGAAATCTCACATAGTAAACTGGATAGGCTTTTGCAATCAAAAGCACTAATTAATCCAAAAATGTTTTCTCCAAAAACAAGGATAAGCAACAATACTACCACATACTTTCTAGGACTATTTATGAATAGCAAAACTTCTAGACTGAAGTTTTAACAATCAGCTCCTGCTATGTTCAAGAGCCTGACTCCTTCCACTCCCCATCTCTGCTACCAATCTACCTGACACACTTGCTAAGTGCACCACCGCAAATACTAAGCCACACTTAAACTGACCATGAGCCACATACAGCTCCTATGACATTGCTCAGCCACCTACACAGAGTTGGAAATGTACTCCTACCACTCCAACTAGATGCTAAGTTGCAAATCATATAGGCACAGAAAGCTTGGTCACTGCTCACACTTGTTTGCTGCTTTGACCGACCTCCTTTTCCCCATTTTCTGTTTGTGTCCATGTGACTCAAGCTGCGTCAAGGGAGGTATAGGTTAGATATTAGAAACAAGTTTTTTACAGAAAGGGTAATAAAGTACTGGAATAGTCTGCCTGGGGAGGGGGTGGAGTCACCATCCCTGGATGTGTTTAAAAAAAAGGCTGGATGTGGCACTTGGTGGTATGGTCTAGTCTAGTCAAGGTGTTATGGCAAGGGTTGGACTCGATGATCTTGGAGGTCTCTTCCAACCTAGTAATTCTGTGATTCTGTGACTCTAAAAGCAGAGGAATTCCTGCAAGTGGAACATAGCTTCTCACTCTCATCTACTAGTCGCTGCAATCTCAGAAATTCTTCTTGAAAACCCAATTCATGCATTTTATTTTCCCACAACAAACATGAAGGTGTCATTTTTGTAAGGTACAGACATAAGTAATCATTCTGCAGAAATACAGTCTCATCAGAAGCATGGTACTTTATGAGCATCAAAATCTGATGATCACACTCATTTCATATCTCATTCCCAAATTATTTGATAGCCGGAAGCAGATACTGTCAGAATTAACTGAAGTTAATGGATCTTAATAAAATACTAGAATTTGACATTATTTACACTTTCAGTTATTTTTCACCTTTAGTTTTGTGAGCCCAGTACTGTTCAACTAGCTTGTAGTATTTGCTCTAATACAGAAGTTACTGTACTCAATATTTTATATAAAATTGCAAAATGTGAGGGTTTATTTTTCACCAGTTCTTGTATGAGCAATGCATGTAAATCACGGGATTCCATTTAAAAACATCTACTTCTGGTTTGTACTCACCTAATTTAAGAGATCATTCACACAAGCACTTTTGGTAGAAAATAACATAACACTTTTTCTATCCCTACCACAAACTTCCAGTGCAAAAACCAAAAAGAGAATAAGAAATAAAATGTGAATACCAGTAGAGGTGAGAAAAACTGCCTTTGAAGGTCAGCAACTGCTACAGAAAACTTAATGGAACGGTTTACCTCACAAAATAATGACAACCTAAAGATCGACAAAAACTACATGGTTGAATACGCAAGAAATTCGTTAGTAGGAAACAATTCTGTTGTCATTGTTAGGTTAGTTCCAAATTATGGCTGAAACAACACATTTCACAGTATGTTAACAACTCCGGAGGTAGACACTTTCAAGTAAGCAGTTCAATTAATTGCTCTTAAAATAGCTGGCAATTTTTACTACACATAACTAGTAAACACAATAATTACTGTATTTCACTTAAAAATTACACTTCTTTCAAAAAATTACCATAGTCCATGTTTGACCCTTTACCAAAACTTCCTTGAGTCTTACACAGGATATCATGTACTGCATATGACAAGTGGATGCAGCTGAGCACAAGTGAAGCTCCTGTGAAACTCACTCTAAAGAGATAATTCCAACTTTTAAAACAATAACTGCTATTATTCCAAAGTAACATGGAATTGAAAAACATACAGGTTGCTGTGCTGCCTCATCTTTCATTAGGTCTTCATAAACCTCTCCACCTTCATCTTCTCCATAGACACAATCATATAATTCCTCATCTTCATCAACACCAGTTTCACTGAAAAGACAAGACAAGAGAAAAAGCTGTGCAGTAGAGTCAAAATACCATCACCTCTACAAGGGACTACCCCACACAGGAAAAATTTTCTACAGTAAACAAACAGATTAATAGAATATCTAATAAACAATCCTCATTTAAGAAAAATTAAATCCATTCATTTTCTTTTCTCAATCCATTTAAAATACAATTGTACAAAATCAACACAATACTGAAGACCGCATGAATTTAGGACCACACAGGAACTAAACCAGGAAGCAAAAGCAACATATCAGACCATTCTGTCACAAGTTACTACCCAGCTGCCCTTTTATCTTTGAGCTTTTTCCCACCATATCCAGTGAAAAGGAGCTGCCTCTCCTTACTGCCTGACATCCCACTGCACTGGGTTGTGAGACTGTTACAGGTCTTCTTCCTGCCTAAGAAAAAGATCATCTGGGGTAAAATACACTAAAACCCGCAGAGCCAGCACCTGAGACCCTGTACCTCCACACTGTAAGGCAGTATCTCCATCACTTCATGGCAACTTTCAGCTACACAAAAATGAAAAAAGTAATCTATCAAACTGACAGTCAGACAGTTCAACAAAACAGACGGCACGAGAAATATCCTCCTATTACCTAGATTACAGAAAAAAGCATTACATCAATGCTCAACTCTACCCTCAGCTAATTCAACTTCATTAGAGTCAGTCCTGCTCCAGTTTTGCCTACTTTATGCTAGTATCAAGCCCATAAAATCTTTCACTCTCATTTCTTAGGATATGTCTACAAAAGGACTCTAAAAGATATGGAAAACTTTAGAGTCACAATAATAATACAGAAACTGGATCAGATGTGCTGATTTTTCCTGTTGAAAGACAACACTGAAATCCTTCAGAATAAAAGCCAACAGGTCAGTCCAACATTTCAGCTCACAGTGATGGTGTGCCAGCAATTCACATTAAACATAGGCAGCTGTCAGATGCAGCACACACTACATTTTACCATATCCACTCCAGGGAACAAAAGCTGGCAAAAAGGCAGAGTAAATACAGAAATATTTAATTATTACAGCTCTTTGTGACAAAAAGACTTAAATTAATTTTACATTCTTTAGACACCACTTAAATTCTGGGACAAATTAATTTCAGTCAAACACACTTACTAATAATTAAGAGAAACTAAAACATGTGGACCATTTGCATAACCCAGTGGCACTTTTGGTTTCTATCCTTGATTTGCTTCCTCCACAATTGAGACAGCATGCAATTATTAAATTTCAGTTAATATTCGTAATTTGAAGCAACAGAAACCAAATAAATGGATATTCATAACCCTTAACACTTTTAAGAGACTTTTTAAAAGACTACTGAAGTTATATACTTATTTAACAAGTAGAAATGCTGTTTTCAAGCAGTGTTAATGGCCACCACATCTTAGAGATAGGGACATTATCTCTAGCCCATTTGGGTATCAGAGGAGACTGCAACTCCTTGTGCACATTCAGACACATAGACTAAAAAGGAATTATCTATGAGACAGCTGGTCAGCTGCAGGAAACGAGGACAAGCACTGCAGAGAAGTGTAAATTAAGCAATGCCAATCATGGTGGTGTCTCTCTTCTTTATAGGCACTAAGGAAAAAAATCCCTGGTGTGAACAGCGGCTGCTTTACCACATTGCAGGAAGCAACAATGTGGCCAGAGCCCATCGAGCACTAATGAGGACAGTGCTGGGGCACTTTGAGCTTTTGGACATTGAGCTCTGATCCAGCTCTTGCCCAACACGATTCCTAATGGATCTTGAGAGATCCTGGCCACAGAGTACAACAGTATCCTGACAATCCTTCAAACATCCGTTAATGCATACATATCAAGAATTTCACTGAGTTAAGGGAAATGATCCACCCACTTGAATTATGATCCAAACATGCATTTTGTTTGCAAGCTCAAGTAAATTTCCATCATTCTCTTACAACTGATATTGCAATTTTCTGAAAGCATTCTCATAATAGCGATAATTTAGAAACACATTCTTTATTTACTTTGCTACCAGCCCCCTCTATTAAACAACCTTCCTTATATAAATATATATAAATATATCCCAATTATTCAAACAAGCTTTTATAATTAATTCTTCCTGGCCAACATAATTGCTAACAAAATATTTTTAAATCAAATAAATATCCCATTCTCATTAACACTATGTGTTCTATAACATCATGGAAATAATAGCATGCAACTGAAAGCCAAAATCTTTAATTAAATATTTACAACATACTCTATTAAATCAGGAAGACCTTTGTAGACATCTTCATCATCAACACTTTCTTCTGTAGGGAAGGGCCTACAAAAAGAAAAATAACAATTACACACAGCACTAGCCACATAGTGGATTTTGTTTGGTTCCAAAATTTTCACATAGATTACTGTATGTGTTTGTATGTTTTTGTCTTTCTTTGATGAACAGTATACACGTATTTAGACTTGTGTATGTGAGTTGACAATACACTAAAAACCCTACTGGATAACCACTAATTCCCATCATTGTCATTTTTCTACTGGGGGAAAAAAGAATCAGCACAACTGTCAGGTTAGGTACAGTAGTGGCTTTTTCGATTTCTTTTTGAAAATGAGAATCTCACAAACTCGGCCATTTTGCTGAAGGAAGAAAGAAACGTCACTTGTCTTCACATAAATCAGCACTGCATCAGCTTGACTTATGATCTATGTGTCACTATTATCACCCAAGTTCTGCAATACTAGGTGTTCATTTTTTCCGTCAAGTTTCAGCATGAGAAGTGCTTATTGAAGTGCCTGAACTACACGTACACCAGGGGTAGAAGATACCTTTTATTACTCCTCAGAGGTCTAGAGCCTTGGTTAGCTGCCTTCTAGGCAATCTGGTTTACAACTAGAAAAGTTCTTAGTGGGGGACACAGCCTATACTTTTCCAAGGAGCACCATGCCAAAGGTATTACTCCCACCATCCATTATGGCAATAACATACCTTATTCCTGTGCCTAATGCAATGGGAGTGCGAGAAAGTTTTGAAAGTGTTTCTATCACCTGGAGAGGAAAGAAACAGAAACTATGATTAGTTGTAGGACAGAAGCAATAAAACATTTTGTTCTCTATTGTTTCATTATCAGCAGCACTACTTCAAATTAAATTATACAAACAGACAGAGAATTTGGCTGTGCCAAACAGTGACTGCATCAAGCTTCCACGGATTTCCCACTAGCTGGTCCTAGGTGGTTTTACGCTGGGTGACGTGATGGAACCACAAAGTGAAGAAAAGGGAACTCTTCTTTACAAGTAGAAGCCAATTTAACTGGATTTAAAACCAGGTAATAAATCACAAAATTGGACCTGAATGCACTTGTAATCAGACTGTTCTGACTATTTGGGATTCCTATTGTAGCTCCAGGGAGAAAATCGCGTGGATTTGAGCTTTGCACATAGTGGCCCGCAGAGGGAGCCAGAGGCCGAACCAACAGAAACTGCTGCGGGGCGCTGGCTGGGAAGGGAGGGATGGATTTCGTCGGCCAGAGCTGATCGATCCCTCACCGGCTCCGCAGCCAAAGCTGCGCAAACGAGCCCTGAAGCCTTCTACGTTTTTAAAATACAGCAGCAGTCTGGAACATCTCATTCTAAGAAAACACCGCCTGCAAGTGCTGAAGGTTATACAAAAAGCGAGGGAGAATATTAAGGAGTGTTGAATACAACACACACGTTCACATACATGAAGTCATTTTGCTGGCAACTGTAATAATACAAGACCTATTTTGACTCTGCTCAACACGTCCTGTCTGTCACAAATATTTTCTCTTTTACTGAGCACTATCGGATGGGCAAGTCTCCTTTGCTAGAGAGAGAAAAAGACCCAGAATGACACCCTGTCATACTTCCAATGACAAGGCTTCTGCTGAAATTCTCAGAAGTCTCAGATTTCTGTACTAAGCTGAAGAGAAATCTGCAAAGAAGGTTTTTTTATCAGCAGTATCAAAATTCAATACAGCAATTCTACATTTGACAGGCATTCGGGAATAACATCCACAATTTGAACTGTTTATTTTTAAAATTCTAATTACAAGACTACACTGACCATAAGAGAGAGCTAAAAGTGCATCTATCAAAGGAAGGAAAATTACATGTTTACACAGAATGACCGAGTAAAAACTACAGAGAATAATCACAAACTACAGAGCTTAAACCGAAGTTACAAAGCTTCCAAGTGAATCATATCTCATATGCAGACAAGCAAAATTAGGAATTAACAACATTAGATTACTCCTGTGAAAGGAATATTTGGGGTTCATTTTAGCTGCTATTAAAATGTCACCGAAAACCTGGTTTTGCCTTACAGCAAAGACAAGTAATTATAAAAACAAATAAATATGTCACGCACATAATCAAAGGCTGGAGCACATATTCCCCTTTGAACAGAAGAACTGCAATATGGCCTAAAATAAGTTTTAGAAATTGTGAATAGAAGACGATTGAATAAAATGAAGTTAATTAGAAACTATTCCACATTAATCAAAAGGCTCCTTTAAAAATCTTACTGTTGCAGAGGAGTTGCGGTTTCCATACCAGATCAGAAACTGCCTCTCCACATCTGCAAGAATCCCAGTGCAGGGCTGCAAGGAGTGCTAAGCCACAAGAGAAAAGACACTGTAGGACGTTAACTGAAAATTCAATAGCTGGCAAAATTATCCGTCCTGACAGAGGGGAGGACATTGGTAAAATCATGGGAAAGGAGGCATAAATGGCTTTCAAAGCACAAGAGGGCAAGTCTGGTGAACTGAATATCCCTTTCTTGTTTCAACATGTTATTTCCCAGCACGCAAAAAATCTTTTGCAAACTATTCCACCCACATAGACCCTTTTCCTTAGAGGGATTCTCACTTATCTAGAATAATCAAACCCAGCAGAGGTACGGCTTACTCTTCACAGCTCATTATGGTTGCTTCAAGATAGCACAAAAAAACCCCAAGCAGTACAAATAAAATTATTAATTTTAGGTAGGTAACTAGCAAACGTTATTCCCAAAATGTACTGCCAAGTTAAAATTTGCAGCTACCAATGTGAACACAAACAAACGCAAGATGTACAAATTAAAAGGCATACAAAAACTTTTTCAGGAACTGACTTGAAAATTTGGAGGGGACATGCACAGTGGCACACAATGACACCAACACACTGAGGAAGCCAGAGGAGTGTTTATGAGAAAATGCAGAAAAGGGCAGAGAAAAGAACTATATGACTAGAGACAAACAGAAGACAGCTAATAATTTTCACTGCTCTTAGAACAGAGGTGGTCTGGTACTGTAGGAAGAGCAAACTAACAAGGCTAGGAAGCCAACAGGCAAATCTCTATCAACAACTGGACACTGGATCATCTGCTAAAAAGAAAGTGATCATCATCACACTACCTTCAGACATACAGCATCCTCCAGAAGTAAGTGATTAAGTGTGGCCTCCTTGCATCACAAAAGGTAATGAGCAGAGATCACTTTCCTTCTTCAAAATAACACGGTTAAAAACGTAAAACCATTAAGCACCTCACTCTCTAGTTAAGATTAAAAAACAGAAATAACAATGAAAAGTAATGCTCGCCCATTGCCCATTCCTGCTAAACCACAGCTCAAAACATCACTCTGTCAAGAAACAAAACCACATCTACTCAGGGGTGTTCTTCTCACAGTTGTGGTTGCCTTAAATTCTGAGAAATTGTCAGGAATACTTACACCAGTAATGACACTACCGCTTCTGGTCAACACACTACTTCAATATCACCTTCAATATCACATACATGTAATTGTCTTTGACCCAACAAAGATGGAGAAAAACAACAACAGAAGCAAAATAACAAAAGATTCTCCTTCCACATGAAATTTCAGTTCTTTGGTTCTGAGCCACTGCACGAACAACTAAGAGTTCCCAAATTTCAAGGTCCATGGGCGTAGTTGAAGTTATGTATGGGCTGAGTTGTCAGACAAACAATCAGTTTCCATAGTCATTCATCAAAACAAAATTCAATCCGGCAAAATGTCTGATTTTCAAAGTGCCAAATAAAAACTCGGGAGGTTTTCACAACAGTGCTAGTTTGAATTCCTATGCAGTTGGCATGAAGGAACCCACAATACAGTACAATTCTGAACTCCAAAATTACTATGTACCGTACACATTAAAGGCCATAACATTCAATTTAATACTTTTCATGTGCTTTTTCTGCCTTGTTTTCTTCCTTTCAGTACAGCTTTAATCCCTTTTACCCATTTAACCCTAAATGGCTGCCCAGTTCTCTTCCACAGCAAGAACTCTGACAGATGCTCCTATACCTTTGAATGAGGCTTTGAATCTTTTATGTGCAGAAGTAGCACTTCTTGCTTGTCCAGAACAACACAGCTTCCATGCCCAGTTCTGCAATAAACGCACAAAGGGCTGCAAAGCCTTTTACCAGAAACAGTCAGCAAAACCCAGACACTGAGTAAAAATTCACATTGGCATTCCAGCCAGCTATGACACACGAAAAAAGAAACATTTCTACTACAAAACATCCTACAATGACTACATTTCTTAACACCGAAAAACTCAGTAACTCTGTGACTCTCCTGCAGAGAACCCGAAACAGAGAGATGTCAGTAAGAGACTTCCAGATATAAAAGGAAGCCTCGCTGCACCGGCTACAGTACAGCTTCTTTGCACCCCATCAGACAGAGGTTAAGCAAGTCTTTAGAAGTCACATCAAAGTCACGCTCACTTCAAGAAGACATGAACATCCAAGTTTGTTTTTCAGTATATAACCAGTTTATGCAAAATATGACATGAAATTCAAACGAGGCAGCATACCACAGCTCACACCCTGGTAAGTAGCTCTGCTCCTCATTTGTGTTTCAGGCACTGCTGGCAAGAGCAATGGTCTCACACTACACATTAACTCTTTACTTCATGAATTGCTCTAACAGCTTTTTTTTTTTGGCTTGGTATTTATTATTGTTCAATTTTACTTACTGTTGTATGTCAGACTCCGAGTTTATGCAAGGACTTTAATATCCCTTTCCAAAACATTATTTTGTAGTGTCCTGCAGCCATACTCTTCAGTAAATCACATCAGACATTCCTGTGCCTGCTTATAGCAGAAGTACACTAGAGGGACTATTTTACTTCTTTCCATAGCAGTGGTGTGTCTAAGTATTTGAGTCTAAAATGCATCTTCATTTTGGTGGTGTCTCTTTTTAATCTTGTTTCTTTAAAAATAACTTGCAAATCATGCAGTTAAAAAAAAAAAACAGATGAAATACATTTTAAAAGTACTTTTCCACTTTTAAAAGAAACAGAAGTAAATCATTTCGCAACTCACTCTCTCCCCAAACATTTCCTTGCTACTGACAGCTGCTGTAAGCACTAGGCCCATATTTATTTATATTTCTAACATTTACTTAAACGGAAAGTATTAAGTCATCAAAAAATTTTGATAGCAACAGTTTAATAGTTTATGCCAATAAAACCTAGACAGAATTACTTGTGGTTAGATTATCAAGGCAATTGCTTCCATGTAGGCACTTAAATCAGGATGTGTTAAGACACAGTAAAAGTTACCAAGAATTCACAACAGTATTATGCATCGAGTAGTCTTTCAAAATCTGGGCATCTAGCATAGTAGTTGCGTGTCATCATTTGTTGAAAACTTAGCTTAACTCCCTCCCTTGAAATGGGTTTATTTAGCAGACATGTGGAAACAGATTAGAATAACATAAAGCAGTTACTTGCCAATGAAAAATATTTCCAATACCAACCTACTTTTTGACATGCTACTTCTTGATATGTTCACATGGGTTTCTTCATAAACAGGTCTTACTTTATTTTGGCAAATTTTGGAGGAAAAAAAAACTTCAACTACAAAGGAAAATTAATCTTTTAGAGAGTTGATAAGGTTCTTGGCATTGGTCTGTCTGTGTTCCAGCCTCGAAGAGCCCTCTTACATTAAAAAAAAAACCTTTATAATTACATGGCCAACATGGTCCCTTATCAACAGACTTTGAAATAGTTCTGATTGGTTGGCTGACTGAGTGTAGTGTAGTAGTGTGAGTAGATTATAAAAATAATACTTGTTTTACATGTAGTTATAACTACTCTCAAGCTAAGATCTAGGCATGAAGACAGCCTGATGGCTGCATAAGCCTGGTTTAGATACCACCATCTCAAAGGAAACTAACAGAGTTGCTATTTGCTTTTTCAGAGAAGTAAGCAGACCTGTAATTTGTTATCCAGAATAAAGGATTCTTTACTCTCCATGCTTGACAACATCTTGGCAGCCTCCACTTGCCCATGCAATATCAGTTTAAGTAACCACTGTCATTTCAATTTCTTCAAAGCCTCTCTCAAGGACACTCAAATTTCTATTGGTAAAAAAGGCATTTACTCATTTAATAAAGGATGTTCAATAAAGGACACAGTCATACAAGAAAAGCACTATATAAGCTTCCAAATAAAATTTATCAGCAAGACAATCGTGAATATAAAATGCTTACACATACTTCAGACTACTTATCACAGCGATGTTACATTTTCTGTGTTTTTTTCCCCTCACTTTATAATCCAAAACCTTTGATTGAAAGAAGAGCATATTGGTTTTGGCCTGAAAAATATAAAAGGGTTTTATTTCGTAGAAGAAATTCACTGTAAACATCTTTTAGAGACTCAAATTGACATTACGGAAAGGTAGGAAGTCTTGAGATGTGTATGTGCACGTATTAATTATCTGGATATACGCATACACTGCCCAGAGTTTTTTCAGTGTTCCTAGAGAACACAAATACATGCTTTGCATCACTAGGGTAAGGCTCTTACAAAGCCAGTTTCAAGTGCCACCTATCCAGGACACTTTAAAGCCAGAACTGCTAGCCATTCTCACACGCTGAATGACTTTTCTTTAATCTATTTTCATTCAACCATCAGTTCGGGGGGAGGGGGGGGGAATGTCTCTGTCACTCAAGAAATTGCTACACATATTCTCAGATTACTTACATTAAGAAAGAAGGGTTATCATTTGTTACTGTGGAGTTTACCAAGCTCAATCCTGAACTGATACTTCATTTGGCAAGGGAAGGGGCAGTGGGAATGCAGGGAAGACATTAATTAACATACATTAGTATTTTACCCTAATCAGTCACTAAGTTTTGAACCTGCTACATTTACATCATTTGACTTGGTTAAGCAATGTAAAAAAAAAAAAAAAAAGATATGTAGCCACACAACTCCAGGTTGATTACACAGCTGCTCATCTAATGAGCATATTATTCCAAGTAAAGCATGTTCATAAGTTAAACTGAGCAGCTTCTCTCCATCTGTCTTGCTCAGGTACTATATTAGTAGTCTGTTTTGGTTCAGGTTAGTTTTAATCAAACCACAAGCCTCTAGGGAAGGAGAAACTATGAGGGCTTTTCCAAAAACAAAAATGAATGAAAACTCGTTAAACAGAAAAGAAAGGGGGAAGGGCAGGGAAGGGCAGAGGGGGAAAGAAGAGAAAAACCATAACCTAAAAGCAAAACTTCATTTTGTATACTGGCATCTCTAACAGGCGCTTAAAAACAAAAAGCAAATTTCAAATACCAGCTGTGCAAATATGCCTCTACTAAATACTGTTACAGCATGCATGCAAGAATCAAAGAAGTCATACACACACAAAGATGTGAAAGACAATTTACAGCCTCGGCACCTGTACCAACACCTCCTTAGGAACACGACTCACTGCAGACCCTCAGCAGGTAGAAACATAATAGTCGGGGCTCCATTAAACAAAGCTTCACATATAGCTGGAATACTGATTTTCATCTCGCTCAAATAATCAAAGCTTTAGAGCTGATAGGTATAATCCAAAGGAAAGCCACAAATTTACTTTCCACCGTGGTAATCACCAGCTGCGGGATGCTGCCTGTTCTCCCACTAACACTACACTTTTCAGCTACCCTGATTCTAGCCTCTCTCGTTGTCCATGTCCATTCTTCCATTTCCACTGGAATACATCCTAAGGAAACACCTCTGGGGACGACTTCATCCCTCTTTCCCATCAAGGGTTAGCACCGGCATAGCAGCAGTAAGGAAAAGAGACTAACTGTCCCACGGCAGAGAAATTCACAACCCTGAGCCAAGTCTTTGTGACTGACAGCAGCCTGCCAGCAACTCTGAAAAAAAGGTTTGAAACCACGTGCCAAATGTTTTCATGCAGAGGCAGCAAGGGTAAGACTGCTGTAAAGGCTGGTTTTGGCAGTCATGCACATTTCCACCGAGCACCAGCTCCCACCTGCGAGAGGAGAGCTCAGAGGTGCTGCTGGCTGTGGGCAATGCAGACCTTTATACCATACACGCTTTGCCTTAGGTAAGTCTCATGTCGTATCCATTGTCTCCAGCTCCTCCACACCGTCTTCACAATAAAGTGGCAGGAAAGTTTCTTCAGAGTGGAAAAAATAAACAGCCAAGACAAAAGACCTTCTGGGTGTCGCCTCTTTCTGTTTGTAGATAAGCTAACTACAGAGATGCAAATTGCTGGGACTTCAAAAGCCCTGGGGAATCAACAACTATACAAGATGCAAAGTTTTCTCCAAAGCCTTTCAAGGAGAGGTGAGGAGGGCACCAGGAAGCCAGGCAGAGACAGTGAGACTGTAGAACTAATATTTAAAAACTACTCTGAAAGATAAAAGGACAGATGGCCCGATATCCAAAAAGACAGGTTAAGGGCAAGAATATTTACCCCTTTTAGTAAAAATGGAACATCTGACATCAGAAATATCCAAAACAGAGTTTTGTTTTCTTTTCACATTTCAAATTATACCAAACAACACTTGATGTCATATGTTTACATTACAAACGTAAAGTATCTATAGCATTTTTCTCTAGGTCAGCAGTCAAAAGCAAAAATATTGTCTCCAATAATAGCAAAGGGCTGGTTGGACCCCTCACAAACCCAAGCCCTCCTCACCATTTTCCACACTGAACATTTTTAACGCTTTATCCCTTTTATCGAGGGTGATAACTCTGATCATGCAAACTCCTGAACTAAAACAGTGGGACTGGCAGGCATAGCTGCACACATATATCCTAAACATTAAAAAAGGAGAAAAAAACCCAAATGCTGTCCGGGAATCTGTAAGACCCAATGCCACGTTATTAGAACTATAATGAGCAAGTCTTTAACATAATCAATATCCAGTCAGTGAAAAGACTACATTGCTAGTCCAAAAGCATGAAAAGTTCCCTCGACAGCTATGTTCTTACAAGGATCTGAAAAAATCCAAATTGCACAAAGAGCACACTCCTGCTCATCTCTTGGTTTGTTTCGTCCAAAGCAAGCAAGTGGGGGGAGGGATTTCTAGCAGCAGCTTCCTGTCTGCAGCTCGTGGTTTTGCTTCTGTGAATGCCTTTCAGCCCTCACCATGCCTGCACTGGAGTTAAGTTTGGGTTTGGTTTATCGGTTTGGGTTTTTTTCAAGATCTTGCTTAAAGAATGACAACCTTACTTTACGCACTGCTGTGTTACAGAGCACCTGAATACTGTAACTAACAGCATGAGTGCAGGCTGCCTTTCAAGCATACCATCCTTGTCAAGATGGAGATTGAATAGGATAACCTATACATACAAACAGCATCTTCAAACTGTATTCAGCTTTGATCAACTGCTTGTTTTCAGTGCTTTCTGAGCACTCTTACTTCTGATATCACGATTTTTTTACCATGTTTTATATGGGTCATAACAGTAGTCAATCATGGAAAAAACCAGCTCTTTCCTACATTTTAAATGGAGTATTTTAATACAATCTTTTCCTAAATGGAAGCATTCTTTTAAAATCTCTGATGTCTGAACAGTGATATTATCAAAGGTATTCTGACTTTGAACAGGGTTTTTTAAATAGGAATGGATGTGTATCAATGCTGTATCTTCTCTGAAGTTACATTTCTTTTGCCACTGCCCTTTAACAGACTTCAGAAGACTATTTATACATGTTTTTGGGTGTTCTTGACCTTAGATGTTTAAAATTGGCATACAAATGTTTTAGAAGGAAAGTAGTGCTTTCATATTAATTATTGATTGCATTTCCAATACTGTTTTAGATACGTATCCTGCAGTTTTAGTGATGTGGTTTCCTCATTCCCAGTGTGTTATTTCAATATTTAAACGCATTCCTTGACAATCATAGCAAGGATACTCAGAAAAAGCTGTGCAATGGAGCTTTTCTTCCTCACTTCTGCTAAAAGCGGAGGAAGATCTTTCTCTTCCTGTCTTGAGTGAACCACTCACTGCCATGCTTCTCCCTTTTCTGAATTTACTTTAACCATTAAGTACATAAATTCAACTAGCATTGGTTTTGCTGAACAGTACCAAGTCCCATTTGAACCATGAACTGAATTTACCCCAGTATACAACCTCTGAAGACAGGAATATTTATTAGTCAAACACACACTGTACATCCCCTTATTCTCTGTGAGGAAAAAAAAAATTCCCCTGCTACACTGGGCAGCGTAAAAGGAAGTGAGCTGTTCTCTTTGATGCAACTACCCTCCAACTCACAGAGGCTTACAAAAGCCCACAGATATCTTTCAGGCCTCACACTCTCTACTCTAAGACAAGATACAAGGGATTGGGTGGGTCTGACCAAAAAGCATTGCACCTGCCTTCAACACAATGAAAAGATACACAGTAAACACTTCAGTTTGCTACTGTCTGAGCTGTTCTAACCCAACCGTCATGTCAAAAACTATGGCTGAGAACAGATACACAGAGCAGGAGGAACCAATTTCTTAAAATGTTATTCTGAAAGACAGGTGAGCTCCTCTGCTTATTTCCCAGCTCAGCCACATCAACATGCTGCCATGACAGAGGCAGAAAAGGAGAGGCAGTAACCTCCGACATTAGGATTACCTCTTAAGGCACATAGGACTGTACCTCACTTTTACTCTGTAGGGTTTATAGGCATTTCCAAATACTTGTTATGGAATTGTGCTTAAGAACATTTGTGAAAGAGCACAGAACTGAACACATCCCAGATTGGTAATGGTTGTAAGACTTATCTAAGGCCAAATTCAGTCCTAACTGTTCATGATAAAAACACCAGTAACATATAAGAGCTCAATTAAACTCTTGACATGAATTTAGTGAGGCTTTTTAGTCCAGTATGACAAGTTCCAACCAAACAGAATATCCCATGTGTTATTTAGTCCCACAACAGTCAAACTTAACAGTGGCCGACACTGAACAAATGCAAGAGCAACTGCAGGCAAGCAGATGCACCTAGATAACAAACCAGGCCATGCTTTATGAACAACAGGCCCCCACAACTTTTGACGTTATGCACGAAGTCATTTTGGAGAGAAAAAAACACATTGGAATCGACCAACTTTGTGTAAGTGCTCCGGTTTTACCCAACACACAAAATCTAAGATAAACCTGATCAGATACCAGTATTCTCCTAGTAGCTTGTCATAGGTAGAATTGTGTTCCTCAACAAATCTCCTTTTTCACTTGGTGAGCACTGATTTCACTGCTCACAGGTATTTCCAACAGCATAGAAATTCCCTTGCTGCACTCACGCCAAAAATGGTAAGGATGAGACAACATCAAAACTAGTGAAATAAAGGCATGCTTAACTGAGGCAGATGTGTGAAATGTAATCTTCAGACTGCAGCGAAATCAGAGGATTTGGAAAGACTGAAGTTGTGGGGAATGAGAGATGTCAACAGGAGCAGGATGTGAGAAAGTTGAAGGAAGGAGAGTGAGGCAATGAAGGAAGAGGAAAAATTTTCAAAGAAATTAACGTTGTCAGCTTCTGAAGAGGTTTGAGATTACAAAAACATCACCTCAAAATAGAAAAACAAGGTAAGAACTGAAAAGCAAATGAAATATAAAATGAAAACAAAAAGCAGTAATTTGTTTCCAAAAAAAAGGATGATCCATGTTTTCCACAAAAAAGGATCAAAAACATCAATGTATAAACCTTCTTCATTAGCTGCATTAAAGCTATTAGCTTTTTGCTGTAGCTGAGGTACCTACATGATGCAGAGCACACACATCAGATTTTGTGAACTACATGGATCAGCTCAGTAAAAGGCACAGCATCTGTTCTAACGTTAGATTTAACTTTTGGAAAATTTTAATTACTGCGCTGAAGAATAATACAGCCATTCAAACCACACTTATACAACACTTTTTGTATCACTTGCACTGTAGACTACAGAGAAAAGCCCTTAAGACCTGCGTACAACAAATGATAAGTATTGATTTTATACTACGATGAATGTTTAGTTCTCTGTCAAAATTAAGTGTTATATACGTAACAAACAGGACAAACTACTGCAGTACAAGCTGGGGTTTTTTTAACACTGGATTTTTGACTACTGCTGTACTTAGGCTTCCTGCTGTCTGTGACACTCAGAACATGCACCACATGGTCTCCTTCTTCAGAACAGCTCCTACTATAACTCATTAAGAACCAACAGAGCGGGCAAATAGAAAGGGCTTCCTGATAGGGTTCACTGCCTTGCTAGTTCGGGGCTTCTCTGTCTATGAGAAGCTTCACAGAAAGGGCATTTTTTTCCCCTTAAGGCTTTAATCTGCCAAGTGAACTAACATGGATCAATTTAAAGGAATCATAAGGTCTGAGGCACTCTGTCGGATGGATTCTTTCCTACCAGCCAAACAGCTTTGATACAGTGGTACCAAGTCACAACACACGTTTGAGAAGACTGACTTTGCTCTTCACATTTTACTTCACATTATCAAATTCATAGCTGAATTCTCCCTGCATACCTGGAGCTCTGCATTGGCAAATGAGCAAGGAAACAGTAGTTACACTTATATCACACCAACCAGAATAACGGATTTCACTGCCTGAGCAAATTGCTTTCAACACGCATGCAAATAGCAGAACAAGATCCAATACTAGTAAGTTTAGATTAGTAGCTTCATATTAGAGGAATGAAAAATTTTTCAAGTAATCTCATGACTTAACATAGAAAGCAGCTCAATTTCTACTTCAGCTCACACTATTTTTACTTGGCAGAAGCAATACATTCTCTCAGATGCTTGCAAAAACAACTGCCTCTAAACCAGCACCTGTGTTCACCTTCACCTTTCTACAAAACCACTCAGAAACTAAGCTTTTTGGCTTTACATTCTCAACAGAGTAATGCAATAAAGCATCTCTCATGGCTCCTAGAAAAATATATCTAAGGATAAAAAAGTTTATGCTCACTGACTCTTATTCACTCTCCTAAATGAGACACATCTTTTATTTAATCATAAGTAGAAACATCCTGGCTACATTCCCTGGTGGTTTGCTTGCACATACTCCATCTACAACAACAGTAGGAGATGAAACCTGTCTTTTGGCATCAAACTGTCTATTATTAGGCACAGATGCACAAATTAAACAAACCAATGCACCAGAATCCAAATTAGCTTCTACACAAACAAGCAAATATTACCATTTGTCCCCCCTGAACCAGGCAGAGATTTGAAGCCATACTAGCCCTGAACCGTAACACCCATACATAAGACCCTTCTCTGTGCCTCCCAGCACTGCCCAGACATTTGCAAGTGGACAAACCAGCAGTAACAGCATGGCAGTCCTTGCTGACAGGAGCTGCCACAGCAGAACACACTCACATCAGCAGCCCCAGTGAAAAAACAGGATCTTCACAACTTAAGGGTCTGAACAGTCAAGCTGTGGCCTTCTCCATGCAAAAGGAGAATACAGAGTAACTTGAACAATCACAATGGCCTTGTAGTCTGACTTCACACTAAAGCGTTTCACTCACTAAAGGTGGTACATAATAAAGTCGAGGGGGAAGAGTATATGGGTTTTTTCCTTTATGTGCCTCAGACAACTCAGACTGCCAGCAGTGCATGGAGTCTCTGCTTCTGCAAAAACACACACAAGCAAGAAATGCACCATAAAAGCATGAACATACCATAGAGCACACTACACTTCCCTACCTTGCACAGCGCCTTTGGGTCAGCACATTGCTGCGCACTGGCACAAGACTCTTACTATTTTCTACGTAACACTGTGTCTACAAAGATCTTCATCAGCTTCTGGAATTCATAATTCAGACTTCTAAAGAAGACTATTGCTCAAGGACTTTATATTGCCTTGTCTTCCATGACAGAAGCCTTGTTTTCTGTATTGAAATAGCACTAGAAGTTTTCAGTCACCTTTGTAAGTACTGATTAGATTAGAAATCAAAAGCTAAACCCTCCTCTCAGATTCAGTGCTCTTAATTGAGTTTTAAATGAGCAATCAGTTAACTTTATCTTGGAATTTTATAATTAAATTCTGAGAAATTCAGGAAAAGTGAATCTGGCACAGCTCCCCGTTTCTGACTTTCAGACATCGCAGCAGTTCATGTATGCATACATTGATCAACACGTTATAGATAAATACATGAAGTATAGACCTGTACATGAATGACCTCTCCTAAACACCTGTCTATTGCATTACAAACTTACTACTGTTGAATACCAACTTTAACAGTAGGAAATATGGTTCTAAATTAAAAATTCAGTTCAGTTAAAAACCTCCTTTTGAGACTTTCCAAGTAAATGACAACATTATTTTATTGCTTGGAAATTTGAAAATAATTTTATTGAACAATTTGTGTCAAAACTCTAAGTTCCTTCTTTGCGATTTCATTCCCAAAGTACTGGGTTAGGGTTTTTTCCACTATAGACAAAGGAAATAGAACTTTATCAGAATATCATTGCTAAGAACTCATTTTCCTTTTCTGAGTTTTGCTGGTGCAATACCAAAACTGGTCTCACTGTACTATTAAACGTATAAAAATATGCTCTGAATCAGATACAAGAGGAAGCAAACAGAATCAAACCTGAATATTTCTTCTTTATAGGTAAAAAAAATAAAGGAAGATACCCTCATATTCAAGAGGAATAGAATCTGAATTGCAGTAATTTCAGCAGAGGTATAGCTCTCTTCTTATGAGTAGTGAGTACTTATCTGCTATGCAGAAAAACATGAAAATATATTTAAATATGCACAGGAATAACAAAACCACTCTCCTAGTAAAAACCAAGAGACAAAACAAAACTGCAGAAACAAACCTGAAACGCATAAATGGAAAAGGCCCAAGAAGCACTGTAGGGAGGGACTTACACCAGACTGCAAGACAGAGTGGTGAGAAAGGCAAAGAATGAAGGCAGCAGAGTAGACAAGGCAGTGATGAAGAGTAAATAGTAATTAATCAAAGAAAATGAGTTTAAACGTTATGTGATGAAAGCATAATTAAGTTGAAATGATCATACAGATTACATTCTTTAGGTGTAAGGTTAGAGCAAGGGCGAGCATAGGCCAGTACCAAAAGCCAAGCATAGAGGAAGGAAGCTGGGAGTTCTCCTGTCCAGAGCCTGGGATCCATGCTCAGAGCACTCTGCTACTTGGAACAATTATTGCTTTGTTGATGTGAAGTCTGAAAGTAAGTAGTGCCTTTTCCTAGTGTTTAGCTGACTATTCAAGGCACAGGTAGCCTAGTCACTTCTTCAAGAGAAACAGACATAAAAAACTACCTAAAAGCCCCACAATTTGAATAGAATTGTTCTCATGCGCTCTCATTTAACTCCACATCCAGCATCAGCATGGTTCATCTCATTAATAATACACACAAAGGTAAGATTTAAAATCAGTCTGGTTGTGACTCCTACAGATACCAAATTCATGCTACCCACCTGTGGGCGGCAAGCCTTCATCAAAAAAAAAACCCCAAAATGTAAATGTGAATTACTCTGTAAAAGTTCAAAATCAAAGTGCATGTTATGCTTAAGCTCACAGTGTTTGAGTTCTTTCACTAAGTTTTGGTTGATATTATCTAATGCTTGCTAGACATAGGAAAATTACTCTCTTCATATTCCAATCTGTTTAATTTCGTAAGGAAAACGTTTGTAGAAAAGCGAGACAGTAGATATTTATTTAGAATCAGACACCAGGTTTAGAATCCACTTTTTCAATGACAAACCACATGGTAAAATATGTTAATATTATTAATAAAAATATTTATCCTAATTTAAAGCAACCTTGCACTAGTTTGGCCAGGAGAAACCTGTTTGTTTTCTAATAAGGTGTGATCATGATTTTAACAAACATATTTTTGCCACAACGTGTACAACTTAGAATAACCATCTTACATCCAGCAACCAAGTCAGCAGCACAAACAAAACGTAGACCTCTCCTCTTTGGAAAATGGCACAATGGCATTTCTAATCAGATAGTTTAAGAACTTCCATTAACTTCACCGAATTAATACTTCAAGATTCATAACAAAGCTTGTTTCCCACAGATCACAGATGGTGTCCATTCATGTACTGTACTCAGTTTGTCTCAACTTTCTTTTTAGCTAGCTGAAAAACTCTAAGGGATGTTCTCCTCAAATCAAAACACACTAAAATTCAGTCTCAAAATAAACCCAGAATTATGTCACCCAAGAATATTTAGTGGGTAGATAAGTTCTAAGAGAGGCTGCCATATACACAACTTCTTAAATCTCAACAGATATGTAAATACACACATGCATATACATAGTACTTTTCAAACAAACTGGTGGTGACCAAGAGACAAGATAAAATTGTAAGACATTGCAGCAGTTAAGTAAACAATTTTAAAAATGTGCACAGCTACTCCTGGCTGGCCATTTGTTTCAAACAGCTATTAATTTCTTACTTATTACCTATCAAAGTGAGAAAAGCATTCGAAAGAGAAGCTGCGGGTTAGGGAAAAAAAAATTAAGAAATTAAGCCCCACTCCTTGTTCCACTGCTTTGAAGGCAAGAATACATCATATGGGATCATTACACCGCATGTGAACTACAACTCCTTATCAGGACTTTGATAATGATAATATTTAGACAAGTAGAGCCAACTGTTTAGACAGGGCTGCCACAAGATTGGCATTGTCTCCTTTCCTCATGCTGTGTTATATTTTCCCAGTCTTCTGTGAGGTGTTGCATGATATCATCTGCTAGTTATCTCCCAAGGTACATTCAGGTACATCACTCAGAGGGCAGACAGCTAGTGCTACGCCTCATAGCACTCAGCAATATTATTCTATTTTTGTCTAGCACTGGGGGCGAGAGAAGCTACATTATGCCCTACTGAGTCACTATGAAATCAACAGCATCTCTTTAAACTGCACTGTAGGCTTTGGACTACAGCTTACCCCTGTGAAGGCTAAATGAGAATTTGTGCAAAACTCCCCAACCCACCTGTGACCTACATTCAATTTTTTTTTTACTCTATTCTACTTCATGGGCACAAGTGGTAAATCCTCCCTCAAGTAATTTACGTGTTTTGGTAGAAAATGGATTACATAGTACAGTGAGTTACTCAGCTAGTATCAATTAGCCACTCCAGGAAGCACACATCATGTACTTACACAATGTCACTGGTGCATTTCTGCTCAAATCAGTTCTACTTCAGAAACATTTCAAACCTTTCAGCATCTTAAAGATGACTTGATGAATTAAATATATTTATGTGAACTAGCTCTCAAGTGGTTTTCTAAAGTAATTCTGTAAAGTGTTCTATACATGTTCACA
This sequence comes from Serilophus lunatus, assembly GCA_013399895.1. Lineage (NCBI taxonomy): Eukaryota > Metazoa > Chordata > Aves > Passeriformes > Eurylaimidae > Serilophus > Serilophus lunatus. Next base: position 1,454,881 of record VXBA01006569.1, on the reverse strand, counting down.
GAAATGGGTTCCAGTTCAACACCCATATGAAACTTATTTAAACCTATATGCAGCTCTAATTTGTGAGTTCTATCATATTAAGGTTAAAATTTACATATACAAATATGCTCAGAATAGTACATTCCAAAAATTCAAATAATGTGCTTTTGTCAGCTCCTTCAGCATCACACTACATTACTGCATTGTGCAGTGTACCTACTCTCTAAGGCTCTTCACAGGCTGCTCTTGACACCTGTGCTGGCATATTATAGTTTTAAACTGTAGCTGAGCGAAGTAAAATTTAAGAACTTATTTACCTGTAGGGTTGAGCAGTAGGTAAAATGTTCCACTTAATTTCACTTTTGATAATTTTATTTGACAATGCATTTATTTCTTCTGTAATATTACTTTCTACTTAACAACTGTGATTATTTACAACTGTTTTTAAACACATTGCCAAGTTTATCAGCTAATACATTCATCATAAAATTTTACACTGAATGATTTAGTTATTGAATGGTTATTTTGCAGATTAAATTCTCAATGCTTCACCCTCAAAAGCTCATGAAGAAAGGTCTGAGAATGCAAAAAATCGATGTAACAGAACTTGTCCAAATAAATCTCTTTTCATGCATCAAAATTAACACTTGAGATCCAAAACCTAAGATCTCACATTTCTGCTATAACATGTTTTGACAAGAAGAAAAAGCCACATCCCTAAATATGGTCCGTGTTTGTACAAAAAGATGCTTTAGTTTTCCTAGCAAGATAATCCTGATGATCTCAAACACCTACGAACAACATAAGCTTTTCAGATTTATAGATAAATCATTAGAATACACTGTTCTGACTTATTTTTCCATTACCAAATTATTCAAGTATCCATCCTTCCCAAAGGCACGTGCAGCTGTTCATCTTATATTTATTCATAACAAAACTATGTTACAATTAAGAACAAAGAACAATTCTTGATTAGCGAAGACCTCTCTAGCTTTGTCAAAAACATCTTAAGTAAAAGCCCTCTCACACATTTTGTAAACATTTCTCCTTAACTTGTACCTATTTCGTTTTTATGAAATACAAAAATGGTGTTTCCTGCTGCATACCATTCACTGCAGGTTTCACTTTCTACTGAGATTGGACAGAAAACACAAGTGAATGAAATTGCAACCCATCTAACTCCCAGAGCCTTCTACAGGTTAAGCAAATCCCGATTTTTTTGATACTTACAAAGAAACAAGCAGCAACTACTTTTACACTGTCTTTGAAAATAGATTATTGTTTGAGATTTCCCTCAGTATGCTTTTGCTTTATATACAACTACCAACCATAAACAGCTGAAGGCAGTCTCCCCATTGCCTACATGAAGCAGGGGAACTCTACAGACTGAGCAGAAAAGGGTCTTGCTCAGATAAGAGGCCCCATCAAAACTCTTCACATATGAACCAATAAGAAATACAACACTTTTTATCTACATCCTGCACAAAATCATTTCCCATTTTAAATGGAGTGCCCAGTTTAATACTATATCTGTATAAACAACCTACTGTATGTTAAACATAAACTTATATAGCTTATTTCAACTTTCTTGAAAGACTTTCTTTTTTATCAAACATCTCAGATTGTCTTCTATAGTTTTTGTTAAAGTCTCGAGTCAACAAGTAGAACTGAAGTATATCAAACGAGTTGATTCAGATAGGTTCAAAATTAAAAAATACATAGCAGAAGAAAAAGGAGTCGAGGCCAAGTAAAACCAGGAAAAAGCATAAAGGCTCAACAAATATACGCTTTACAGTAAGCATAGTCACCAACAACAAATCATGAAGATACAGTCCTTAAATCCCAAGGAATGTGGTGGTGTATGCAACAATATGTTGTGTGTATGCAACAGTACACCCCTATTTGCACTTGAGATGCCTGAAGGATTGTATGCCATCCAGAGGGACCCGGACATACTCAAGAAGTGGGCCCACGTGAAACTCATGAGGTTCAACAAGACCCAGTGCAAGGCGCTACACCTGAGTCACATCAATCCAGGCTGGGCGATGAAGGGGTTGAGAGGATGCTGCATGAGAGGCCGGACATGAGCCAGCAATGTGCACTCACAACCCAGAAAGCAAATCATGTCTTGGGCTGCATCAAAAGCAGCATGGCCAGAGAGTCAAGAGAGGTGATTCTATCCCTCTACTCCACCCTTCTGATATCCTGAGCTCTGCATCCAGGTCTGTAGTTCTCAATACAGCAAACGTATGGACCTCTTGGGAGACCTCACTGCAGCCTTTCAGTACTTAAATGGGGTCTGTAAGAAAGATCACAGCAAACCTTTTAGCAGGCCTGTTGTGATAGGACAAAAGGAGGAAGGTTAGACTAGAGGTATGTTAAGAAAGTTTTTACAATGAGAGTGGTGAAACACTGGCACCGGTTAACCAGGAAGGTGGTAGATGCCCTATCCCTGAACACATTCAAGAACAGGTTGGATGAGACGCTGAGCAACATGATCTAGCAGATGATGTCCCTGCTCACCGCAGGGGAGGGTTAGACTAGATGACCTTTAAAGGTTCCTTCCAACAAAACTATTCAATGATTCTTAAGTGCATCAACACTAAAGCAGCCTGTGTAGCTGGAGATATTGTATTAGTTCAACACATCAGACTAGTATACAAGCTGTCCTTGACCTGCTTATATTTCAATCTGATAACCAACTCCTTCATGTTGTCTCTTGCCATCACTTAATAGCAAAAGCAGCTTACTTCTTAAGATATAAGAGTAGCCAAGTGTTCAAAACAGCTCTGTAAAGAGACTACACTTGAGACTGCATGGTTTAATGAAACATTAGATTTGAATATATATGACTAGGTTACAAGCAGAGAGAAAGGGTAGGCCAAACCACTTATTCTGTCCCCAACAATATTAATATAAATTGTAAACAAAGACGAGACAAAGAAAAGCCTAAATATGACTTGCAAGTGTTTTCTCATGGTTTTAACAATGCTGTGCAGTCAGCCATGTCAGAAGCTGCTGTTCCAGAAAATTAGTATATAAATGAAGAACACAGATTTAGATCTGAATTGGAGAGCACCTTAAAAACATATACTCTCATAAAAAGTTCTGAATGCAATGCAAAGTCCAGTCTGAGACTACAATGAGGTAAAATTAATTAAAATGGGACAACATTCAGGTAACTTGGATATCAAGAAAAAGATTGTTGCCATACATGTTAACTTCACTGTAAGCCTTAGCTATAAGCTCATGACACTCTGGGTCAGTTCAAGTCTTCACTACCTAGGCTGTGGGGAAATTAGTTATGAAACTACAACCAGTGATCACACTGGGCTTACCCAATTCCTGGCTAGGAAAATAAAAGGCTGTAACGGATAGTCTCCCTTCCACAGAGCTGAGACCGTGCGGTGACACCAAATTCTCTTTCTTTCCTTCATCACTCACAAAATATAAAAAGGTAAGCAAACAGGAACAAAACAAAACAAAAAAGTGACCTTTTTTTTACCACTTAAGGGATGCTTTTACAGAGGCTACTGAGTGCTTGACTTTTATGTAACTCTATACAAACAGCAGTGACATCTAACAAATACGGTCCCTCCACGCCAACTATTTCAGCAGTTTTGCAAAAGGTTAGTGTGTTCTTGCTCACTTCATCCAAAGCACTTCCAGGAGAAGAAAGCTGAAACCTTATCTCCTGTTTCTTCATTTTCCCACATCCACAAGTATATATTAAGAGTTCAAGTGTCATTCATCCCAAACCAGACCATCTTACTGAAACTCTAAAACACTGAAATACTACTCCTGAAAACAACTGTGCAGGTAGCTTCTTCAGCAAACCATTATACTTTTTTCTTCATTTCATAACTAGAAGAGTTCAGAAAATAAAGATTCAGAGCTGTTTTTTAACATAGTCTTGTTTTTACCAAGAAAATCTCTTTTCCCATTTTGATGCCTTGACATGTTCCCCCCTGTTCTGCAGCATTAATATGACTCCATTAGTGAAAAGTGACCGTATTGTGCTCTGTTATCTAAAATTCAGTGAATAAAACATGAAACAACTGCAGATAATCTCAACTGTTTCCATTTTATTGAAGATGTTTTCTGTTTCCATTTTATTGAAGATGTTTTTCCTTCTCTCTCCTCCTGGAAGGGTACGTAACTTTTTACAATAACTGTTGCTTTTTGTTGTGTTGATTTTGGAGTATTTCATGCACATCTGCCCAATCTTCCTGGAATCTGTTAAACTTGAGGGAATACTAACACACCAGGATTCTCAACTTGAGCATGATGCCCAGATTTCCTTCGCAGTAACAAAGTGACTAAAACCATCACAAACTACGTGACCTGTGTATATGCAGCACTCAATATTTTCACAACAGTTGCTTGCTTTTATATAAACTAGGCTTTCAAGTGTCACCAGAGAGTTAGCTACACTAGACATTATGTTATATGCTTTTAAACAATTACGTACTTATTCCATTGGTTGCAATTGATACACGATCTCCTTGCTTGTAATTTTAAAACCACAATTGAATATTGTACATTGTTTCTAGGCATCTATTGAAGAATCCCTACTACAGAGGTCTATTGCTATGTTCATATTAGATCAGTTGTATTGAAAATACTTTGTGCTCAGTTACACGTTCTTTAGAATATTTAAAAGCAGAGCACAGAAGGGCTTTTTTCAGACTATATCTGGACACCATTTCCCCAAACAGTACCCCAAGCACAGCTCTCTGAGGCCAGGGAGCATATACTGACATCAACAGACAACAGAACTAATCTCAGATTCTCATTTCTGCAAACTTCCTTCAGAGAATAGGGATAACAACAATTTGTTGTGGCTCACCAAGCAGCAAAGACTGCTGTTCAAGGAGTGTGCAGAGCTCAGAGCTGAAAGAACAAGTACCAACATTATTTGCTTATTCTGGCACACAGGTGGAAAGGAAGAACCTAACAACTCTGTGGTACTAAAAAATGACTCCCCAACATGGAATTCACAATGAAAACCCTGTCTGGCATCTTGAGTGCGTGGGAGGACATTTCATGCTCTGTCAGGAACTTAATTCAGCAACAATGAAATTTACTGATAGAAAGGAGAGTGAGCGGGAATGGGTGAATACTGTTGATCTCCAGGAAAATCAAGTTATATATAGTGTTAAATAGCATGATTTAAGAACCTCCCTATTTGTATGTAATGAAGCCCTTCTTTTTTCAAGCACAGTCAGTCTAAAAATAAGAACATCTGTGCTATTGTACCTGAAACACAAGAAACCCCTCATATTTTAACAGGTGATACCAATATTCATACAGAATGTACATATTAAACACACTCATGAGTTACCTGCTTCCATTTCTTAACGTATTCTTTAGCTATTTACATGCCCCTACTTCACCTCTGTTTCCCATCCACTCCACATACACCCTGCTTTTTCTCTAATCATCGAGAGATCAAAGACTCTCCGCAAAGTGAAGCATAAAGTTCGAGTCAAATTTTCATACATTATGTCAAGGCATCTGGAAACAGCTCATTTACCTCTAACTATTAAATGCAGTTTCACCATTACAACAAACATTTTGTAACTGGTATTTCACAAGGCTGTTAAGTCCCATGACTACACTGGCAGTATAGAGCTGCTATTTTTACTTTGCCCTAGGTTTTTCTGCAATTTTCTTTAAAGAGTTGAAAAATATTTAAAGTTGAAGAATATTCAAAAAAAAAAAAAACAGTTGTCCTCATCAGATGTGTTATTTTTCCCTTCAATCTTTTTTCCTTGAAGGCATATTCATTTACAGTTGAGACATTTCTCTTGTTCCCTCTATTAGCATGCTTAAATAGTCATTGAAATCTGTCATATGAAACACAACATTTCATCTTAAGGTGACAAATTTTAAAATAATTTCTTTATTAATTCAATTGAAGCATTGAAAAGTAATGGATAGGTTTTATGGAGTCCCCTCAGCTACAGTTTATTTACATCTCATCACTATTAAGTGCTTGCCAGCTTCTGACGTCTCAAGACAGCTGCCAGTACATTCAAATGTGTCAGAGGCTGTAGATACTGCACACATTCATTCCATCACCTATTTGGGCAACAGTTTGGAAAACAGTGTTTCTGAATCATATTCCTCTTTTTGTTTTCACCTGTAGTCATTTTAAGATCACTCATATTTTGTACACATTTAGGGAGAGCAGTTCAAAGAATTCTTTTAGAAATGGCAGCATGACTTGGTTGTAGTGGCAGGGAAAATGTGCAGCACTGTTTTTTGGCCTTTTGCATATTTACAGCTTCTGTTGAGGAAGCTGGAGATGTATGACTATACTGGAATTGCTATTCACAGGAAAATATAATGAAGGGGAAAGTTGAAAAGCAGAGAACAAATTGAGTAATATATGCTTTCTTATTCTCACCACTGTTACTAAGAACCAGAACTACCAAAGTAATAAACGTATTATCAGATATACAGCTGAAATCCTATTCCAGATATTCTCTAACTGTGCAAACAGCATAAAGGCACACAAATAGCATACATTTTAATACTGCAATTTTATTAATTTTAATACAGTTGTCATTTTCCCTTCCCCTTTCCTAAATGGCCTCAAGTTCACCAACTGCTTTCAGAGCTGATTGCATGCTCATTTGCATAGGCTAGTAAAACAGCTCACTCATCTAAATATAGCATATTCCAACCTCCACTTGTGTTTCCACACAAGCATCCAATGGAAACAGCACAAGAGCACAGCCATGACGTCCCCGAAAGCATGGCCAACACACCTACTGCAGGATTGCACAGGCTTGTTCAATTCAGCACCTCGTGCTGCTCTGCACAAGCAGCTGCCCCCACTCACACAGTTCATCTCGTGAAAGAATCCCACACAGCAACGTCTTTCTAAACTGTCACTGCATTTTCACCTGGTAGCTTTCCAAGAAAGGCGACCTCAACTAGAGAAACCATTGCTCCTTATGCACTAAATCATTTAATCTGGAAAACCAGTGACAGGAACAATTAGTCTATTTGTGCAACAAACAGCAAAAAAATCCATGTCTCTAAATCCAAATTAAATACCAAGTATGTGGATAGAATACAGTATTTTTTAAACCAAATTATTCTACTTACATAAAATCATATTCCAAAACAAATTCTATTACAATTATAATTAAAGAATACCAGAAACACATGTTTGGGTTAAATTCAGCCATAATTCAGAACTTCAGAAAAATAATTAGATATTTTGATTACCAGTAATCACTGAGCCATTTAAAACAATCATTTTGCTGCCCTGATTCATACTTTCATTCTTACATCACCTTGGCCTCTATGCCTACTTATAAAAAGAGCAGTGCATAAAAATTAGGTAGTGAACTTATGATCTCTTAAAAAAAAACAATACTGCTTAAAATACATTAAATTTGAATAAATAACTATTTTTAGTGCTACCTCAGGTAATTTTTAGACTTTTTTCCTGTGAAATTAGGGTAATGATACCCTATGACTCAAAAGCAGAAACTGAAGTTGAACTAAACACATGTTGGCAATGACAGATCAGATATGTAGGAGGCTGTGAACAAGAGACTGGAAAAAGCTTTTGCGTTTATAGAATAACTGATCACAGATTTACAGAATATAGTGAAAATATACTGTGTAAATTAGAATAGCCACATTAACCTACCATAGCTGTGTCTGAGCTTTACAGCAGGTTAGGTAAAAAACAACTTTCAAAAAAAAATTTTACAAGGACAAATACCTGGGTGAATTTCAAGCACCTGAGACTAAAGAAACATGTTCTGTGCCATGTGGTCTTACAATGCACAGATCCAGGGTTTCCAAATCCATACTATTTATGCCGAAGTAATTTCACCAAACAGCACTCATCTACAGTTTGCCAACTTCTTGTATTCCAGTTACCTTTAACTCAGCATCTTTCAAACCATTTTTTTCTATTTATTTATCTTTGCTTTTCACACCCTCCAAACTTTCCTATCAGGAATTTCTCTCTGCCCTTTATTAGTCTCTCCAATGTAAATCTAATTTTTCTGCTTTCTTAATTCTTCCCCACTGTTTTTTCACTAATGAGCGCTCATTATACACCGTATACACGGCAGCTACCATGCAAGTCTTGTATACTCCAGCAGCACACAGGTGTTACTCAGGATATAATTAAAAGGATCCTTACCTTTCCGAAATCTCTCACATCAAACAAATCAAATGCTTCAAAAAGTTCACTTTTCTTCATTCCAAATATTTCACAACATGCAGAAAGAAAAGTTCTTATATTCTTCAAGCAAAGAAACTAGGGGAAAGAAAACAAAAACATTAAATGTCAAGTGTATCAAACAGCAGCTTATGTTCACACTTTGGGCACAGACACATTATATAATTCACCAATGTAATTATTTGTAAGTCAGCACTTCCATTATCCTGTGATCTACCACTGGATCTAATTCAGCCACAGAAGTTCCCTTCAGACTCGAAAGTGTTAACTAAATTCTGAGGAGACACTTTGAGAACAGAACCCAAACAGCACGTGCCTCCAGTTCCCATGGGACAGCCATTGCACGGCTATACACCAGGCTGCTCAAGGACACACGGCATTTATGCCAGACTGCTTTTATGCCTAGGGAAATTTTAACAATGAGTTTATCTTGCTTAGTCAATATGGAAGCTCACCTGGTTTTACAAAGACTATAATTCTGAAGTCAAAATTGCAAGGTTAGAAGACCCAGAGATTTACAATGTATGTGCTTCTTCCACCAGGAGGGTGGCAGAAAGAACCAGACTATGAGCTGGTTTGGGAGTTTGAAGCTTTAAAAACAAGATGGCACATACAAAGTAGTCATTGTTTTCTGATTTCCTTCCCACCCATGAGTTTTTATTATTTTTCTTAAAAGCTATCAATGGCCACTAGGCCTGTCTAATGCAGAATACAAATTCAACCTGAACATCCATCTATTTTCTCACATCAAAATTCTCAAAACCACTGACAGATGGGATTCCCACCGGAAAACTCAGATGTCTTTTTAAAGCCCAAGTTTTTTGAGTTCAGATTAGTTAGTGCTGAAGTCTGCCAGTGCAAAAAAAGCTTACAGCTGCATTAAGTTGTTTACCTGTAAAGAGAGCAAGAAGTTAAGGGAGAGACAGGAGCTGTCATGGGCCTAAAATATGACCCAGATTTGCTAAAGAACATTTTAGTGCGTTGCATTTAGCTTCTTCATATAGCTAAGGAACCATTTAATGGATCAGCGAGTTATGCACAAAGAAAACGCACTTTCCCTTCTGCAAAATTTCTCCAACTATTTTTAACTGTGGTCTCCTACAATAAAAGATAACAGAAGTTTTTCAACAAGATTTAACGGTTACTTCAAATTTGGAGGCAATTTGTGACATCAGTTCTTTTGTTTAAAATATCATGGCTATGAATTATATGTGAGTAGATTGCAAACCATATTACCAGAAATTACAAGTCCACCTGTTTTAAAGGAAATGTTAAAGCACCTACACTATAAATAATAAATTATTTGGAATATTCTAACAGAGAGACCAAAGAACACTTTAATCCCCTATTGGCCTCTGCTTTTTTAAAAAATATTCATTTATTAAGTTAACCTATATCATTATGTTAAACAAGTTTGACATAACTATAATCTAATATTCAATAACCAGTTATATTACATATCCTGTAGGCTCTAGAAACCACAGATTAAGCATTTATCTCAGTCTGCCTGCACTTGAGATGGGACCATATCATCAATGAGTGTGTGCCAAACAGTACCTTTAGCAGAATAGGCATCCTTACATAACAGTTTAACCCCCTGCGAGTTCAAAGACTGCTTAGTTTTAGTTGGGCATCTAATGAATTTAGCATCCATCAGTTTTCTCTTGAAAAATTAAAAGTCTTATTACTATTAAGATAGTCACAGCACTTACAAGGATAAAACTGTGAGACTACTAAAACCAAAAACATGTTCATATTTAAATAAATTAATTTTGCAATAGAATATCTAAGAAAAAAAACTCTTTAAAAAAAAATCTTCATTATATGCTACTCATGTTCTGTTTTTTGATTATATTACCCAGAAAACCTTTAGAAATATTTCCAAAACTTTATAGTACAACCATCTAAAGAAAGTTTTCCTCATTGAAAATAAAGATTTTTATCGCTGTGGTTGTTGTATTAAAAAGTACAAATTAGTAAGAGAAGCCTCCAAATTAAAGAAGAGCATATTGTTAAAATCTAGGAAGTTCTCTGAAAGACAATCCTCCTCACTGGCAATAAGAAAAAGGCACCATCAGTCTGCAGTCTCTCATTAGCAAGTACAGTCCTCAGGATATTTGGAAACCTACTACATGATTGTGTTTCCTTTTCAAAGGAAAACATTATACTTTGGCTCGCCGCAAGGGAGATCATTAGAGCAGCTGGGTACCCAGTTCTCAGAGATGCAAGGAGAGCTAAACATCCCACACTTGGTCTGATCCATCAGTCTCCTCTGCAGGAAACACTGTCTTTCAGTACAAGAACTGGTTTCTCTTCATCAAAAAAAGTAACACAACTTTAAAACATCCCCTTGGAAAAGTTCATGGTGCCTTTTTTGTCTTCATTGTTCCCTCTGTTTTTTAATTACATGGCTATATTAGGAGACAGCAGCCCAGAATTCTTAACACACACAGCAGTAAAAATATTGCAGTAGGGTAGTATAAGCCATGAGACCAAAAAAGTTAATACTAGCGAACAGTACAACTTCTCTCTTGCTCACCCTGCAGGCACACCATGAGAGGAGACCACATCCAGACCCAGAGACAGATGGACAGAAACCGGAGCCCATACCCATTCTGTGACTGGGGTTCAGGACCTAAGAACAATTTTCACTATTAACATCTATGGATTATCAGATGTTTCTATAGATGCAATGTTTCACAGCATTCACACACTGCAAGTCCATAATGTTTTCATGGTCAGGGCTGCTGAAATGGTGTAACTCCTGTGATAAAGCACTATGTTTCTATGGACTAAATTAGTTTTAGTGGCCTCTGGCCCATTCTGCACTGAATTTAATTTTTTAAGAGGCACTAACACAGTACATATTGAAATGAAAGCAAGTTTGAAAAAACAAAACATCTACCATCTAAAAAAAGCAGGTATGGTTTATACAATTGGGGTTGTAGTCGTCTAAACTTCAAGCACAAGAGAGTGGGAAAATCAAATTATATCAAGGTCCACAGAAAAAGCATGCCATTTTTACCATAATATTTGCCACTTCACACAGAAGAAACATTTATTTGAGAGTTTTTCCACACAAGACATGGTTATGTGAGCTGACAAATACATACAAATATTTTACAAAGGGTACTGAATAGAAATTACTAATTGGACACTAAAAGCACAGGCGGGCTGTAGCTGCCCACAGGGAAGAGGGATTTCTCTAAGCAGAATTCTAATGAAGTGAAAGATAAAATGCAAAAGGAAAAAAACTCTGTATAACCTCTATTCATATAATCTAAGCAGTATTTCTGAGAAAACGTATTTTAGTATTGAAGTACTTCAAGGGAATAAAGGTCTGTTTGGTACAGACCATAATATTCAGTATCTAGATGTGTCCTTTGTACCAAAAGCACTTCTACAGGCATTCAGAGACCAGCACAAAGAGCTCTGAAGATCAAATTGTGCCATGAGACGTTTATACGAAATTCCAACATAACAATGCCAGTCAGGCAAGGGAAAACCAAAAGGCCAAGAAATGACAAGTGTTTAGGAAAGACAGAGTTCTAATTCACTTTTTTTTTAATTACCAATAGCACTAAAAAAGAGCTATTTGTATTCATTTCAACTTCCACCTCCTTTTTATTATGGTGATTGAGTCAGAAGCATGGATATTTAGTCACAAGTTCAGGGAGCTGGCAGTTCCCTTATATTTGTGTCTGGATCAGACATTCATACAGCATTTAGGACAAACTAGAGAACATACTGAAGCCTGAGTTACAGTCTAAATTGATGCTAGGCTACAAGAGGTATTAAAACCAAAATCGATCACTGTCACTCAATATCAGGTGGGGGTTTTTCCCCAGTGTGATTCACTTTTGCTGACATTGAATACACATCCCTCCATCACCGCACTTCACTGGCTATTTTGCATGTTGTGTTCCCAGCCCCACACTGACTTCAGAAGCCTCCCGTGAGCCTGCATGAGAACTGAGGCAAATCGCTCCTGTAAAATCTATGAAAAAAGAGTGAAAACAGAGAAAAAAAGGACCCTACGTCCAGTAAATCCACTTTGGCTCCTGTGGAAAAAATGAGGCATGTGAATCATAGAAAGTCCAGAAATCTTTCCCTCCTATTCTTCCTCTAAACCACACTACTTTATAGGCTACACAGCTGCAGTTATTTGCCTTTACATAGTCTCTAAAGAGTCTTAGAGGCAGACAAAAAAAAGTGATGGCATTTCACATAACAGCGAACATTTTGTGGCAAAAAGAGTTGAGGAAAGGCCAGAGATCCAAAACAGGTAAAGAAATGGGATATAACGAGATGAGCAAATTTTACTTCAATTCACACATGTCAGAAGGTACAAACATCGTCTTTTTCTAATTTGTGAAAGACTGATGTTACACTCAAGGAGGCACATACAGGTTTGTGAATATGGGATCTTTTTCTGTTGGTCATTTGTGGTCTTAGAAAAGCAGAATTATACAACAATCAAAGGTAGAAGAATAGAACAGATCTTTGCCATAACACTTTGATGTTATTTCTACATCCTCAGGGCTTACTACAAAACATGAGCTCCTGACTTTTCCTGACAGTTTCCAAAATGCTGATGAGCACAGATTAGCTGGGAATCTCCTATTTTGATTTCCACTTTGTTCCTCAGAATGGAAAAAGGGAAAATACTGTGCTAATAGTTGTTGAGCATGAGGAGAAATGTGAAAATTGCCATAATGGATTTAACTGGAATAACTGCTTTTTTACATTCTGTCACCAAGACTGATATGCACAAGTCGTTTCAGTGAAAGAAAGCACCAAAACAGACGAACTTGTCTCTTCAGAATTTCCTTCAAAGAAGTTGGTTAATGCCCTGGAGGTTGCAATTTTCTCTTCTTTCTGGTTTCGTTATTTGTTGCAATGTACTGCTAAGTCCAAACCTGATATCGATTCTAGAACTTGCTACTGTGACCAAGCAGCACCATCACAATCTGGTCACCAAGTCAAGATATTGTGACCAGAGCAAACCTATACCACAGCAAGACTGAAGTTGTACTTGAACTTACATACGTAAGAAAACAAAAGTAACTAGAAATACAGACCCGAGTGCTTCATCAGCTCCTACATAATATGTATGCACAGGAAATATCTAGCTTCCTTAAAATTCTTCCAGCCACATCCAAAAAAAAAGGAGAAAATTAGGTACTTAGAGATACAGCTGCTCATACATCAAGGGCTCCTTTCTGTAAGCCAGGCTGGACGGTTCCCCAGCACATGCCATCTTTGACAAAACATTCCCAAAAGTAGGGTTACCAAAACAGAACCATGTTATACCTCTATTAGATGCTACAATTTTTTTTTAATAACTGTATGTTCATTAACACCAGATTACTAGTTATTCAGACAAAGCCCCACTGGTACAGATAGAACTGCATATTCAGGGTTAACAATTCAACACAGAATCATTCCTGGCTCCTTCACAGATTTCAGCAGCCAAAGTACATTAGATTAGTTCTGCTCTGCCAAAAGGAGTAATTACCACTATATGCAGTAAAAAATAGCTGTAAGGATTTCTAAGTGAATGAAGTACGGACCCACTGATGAAGTCTTAATTCAACATCTATTAATGTCTTTTCATAAGCCAGCAAGAGGCAAAAGAGCAATATCAGAGTCAGGAATGGCATATCTAACGTTTTTCTTGTTCCTATGCGTTAAGATTTTCTTGGATTCTTTTCTTTAAATCCGGAGTCTTACTGAGTCTAGGCAAAAGGGGCATAAGGAATTTAAAGACCAAATCAATGTGAGAGGATGAGTGCTCCTGTTTTAAGTAAGCAAATGAAAGCTATCGGTCTGTCTCCAGATGTTTTTTTATTTTAAGTGTCACAACACCACAAATAAGCATTACTCTTTATTTTCACCTATTAACTTTCAAATTACATTTAAAAAAGAAACTAACGCACACAGGAAGAACACGTCACTCACAGCAAAGGAACTCAGGTTCTGCATTTGGTCTCTTGTTCTACAAGTAACAACTCAATCATTCAGATGATTAATATTTGTAAAGCTCTAAGCAGAAGCAAACATGTCAAATGTTAAATACCTCCTAAACATTGCTCTCCAAACAGTTACAAAGCAGGTACACTAATAAATACGGAGGAAACAGCACAATAAGTCTGGAAGAGACAAGCTCATAATCAGTATTTCACCAGTTTACAGCCTACACACCTTAGCTTTTTGTATAGTTGCTTAAGAACCACTTCTGGATAACAAAGCATTCAAGACCAGTACCACTACATAACTATGAAGAATTTTACTATAAAATGTGCTATGCAAAGAACAACAGACACTTCTTAAGTCATTAAGGACTAAGGAATAGCTAGGGAGATCTGTAGTGTTGCTACCTTTCTGGATGTGGGCATTCTTTGAAGGCCTACACAATACATAAGATGCTGTATGAACATATTAAATTTCTTTGAACCACTGCTAACATTGTATGAATTTTAATAGCATGTTCTTTCTTTGCTCAGTAATGTAGTAATTAAACATTCATAGCAAAGCTCTTCTTAAAATTCCTAACTGACTACTATTCAATTGTGTCTATTGCATTTTGGCATGAGTATGAAGTTTTGTTTATGTATGTTTGCTCTTCTCTATGCTTCAAAGAAAGAAAATGGAAATTGAAATCTGAAAAAAGCTGAGGAAGCACAAAGGATGCTCAGCTTTTATTAATATTGATATGGAATGAATAGAGGGGAGGGGAAAAAAAAGTTCAGGACTTGTTATGCGTTCCCAACTCTCTCCTTGGCTATGCTGGCACTATTAACATGGGTTGAGCAAGTGAGGGCAAAGAACCATTTACATTCTCTGTAGCTCTTCAGTCAAGTACTCCTGCAAGCCATGAAACTGGCAACTTCTAATCAACGGTCACAGAAACACATTGACCAAACACCTTCTGTGGCCTACCATTTGCATCAGAACAGGAGTCACTGGGCTCTCTGAAAAAACACAAGAAACCTTTCCTCCTCTACCTATTGCAAGATGAAAAGCGAGAGAGATTGAGGAAAGCACACAATCACTAAACAGATAAGAATACTTGGACCATAAAACCCCACCTACAGGAATTCCCTAAGTGCAATTGCAAGAGGCATGGGTGGGAGAGCTCAGAACAGCATCCTGTTGCAAAGGTAACTTTTACACTAGCCCTTTGTTCCCCACTAGCAAGACTCAACTAAATCCCTTCCACAGTGTCAGTCAAAAGGAACACCAATTGGACGCAGTATTAATCATGGAAAACACACAGATTAACTTGAGGGTTCATGTGCTTAGTTACTTTTCCAAATAACTAGACCTATCTATCTTATATCCTAAAGTTATATTCCTACAATGTCTTTCACTGAAGATCTCAGAGTCTTACAAACAAATGCAAGAAAGGAAGACAAAGGGAACATGGAAAATAGCCCCAAAGATAACATGAATAGGAGGAAGATAGCAACAAGGAAATGAAAAGATGACCACAGGAAAAGAAACAGGAAAGGGACAGATACACACTGAAACAGAAGTTTAAAAAGAAAAATCAAACAGACAACAGAGAAAGGTCGAGGGGAAAAGAACACTAAAATAAAAAGAGACTTGAGTCACTAATGAATAAATTGTGGGAAACATGAAATAAAAGCCAAACACAAGAAAATAGTGTGTTAAAATTTTGGTATTAAAGTGCTCCAGGAAAAAACTATTTATGAAACTGCCATGTAAAATAAGACAGTGGCAGTAGTCCCTGTTTTCTAAGGTGTATTTACAGTTCTGACAAAGCTGCTTCTGGAAAGCTGCTTCTGTAAAAGGCCGAACTGTAAAGGACATTGATTTTCTACTTGGATGTATTTTCATTGGTCCCAGCTTAGGCTCTGTAATCACTCATGTTTCAACTCAGTTGACGAAGAATGAGCAGTTGTCAGAAACCTCAAAACCTATACCTACCTAAAGTATTTAAACTTACTGCAGTGCACAGGGGAACCCTAAAGCCTACAGCCTTGCTGATACATTCAAATAGGAGACAGAAAACCTCAAATAAATTAGCAATATTTTTACAACCAGAGGAAAAAATTATATCCACTCTGAAACAATGAAAAGCATTACGGCTATAGTATGAAACACATGTGTGCTAAAGACAACCCCAAAGCATCTGTTCCATACTGTTACCTTGCACACTAAAAAGCTGCCTCCATTGTACCTTAGTATCTTTTATTCATGACTGGGCTTGGTTTTTACTAAGTCTCTAATGTTAATGCAATAACATGACAAGACCTCTCACTTTCCCTACAGCTGTGCAAAGGAAATTAATTTTAGGGTGTAAGGAGCCCTATGAAGTGTGGCAAAAGGCTGTCACATAGACAGTAAAAGGCACAGAATCCACCTGAAGGATCCACACTTGCCTCCAGTCCCACTACAGAAATACAATCCCTTTCACTATTTTTACCCCACACCTAAAAGTAACCAGCACTGAATTCATTATCTTAACTAATCTCCTTTGTGAATAAATTGTGGCTCTAGTGCCCTGGACACAGGCTCTACAAGCTAGACCTGGACCTCAACTATGTAAAATATTGCAGTGTAGATTTAAAAGCAGTTAAGTTAGCATGTACTAACTTACTCTTTTCTAAGAACTTTAAAAAGTCTCCAAAGCTGTCAACACTGGATCCTGCATGAAAATTCAACACAACTGAGGGAGAGAGTTAACACCTTCACAGGGTGTTAACACAGGGTTAGTGAGTATCTATCTAGGTGAACCTAACCCAACTACCTTCTATTCTCTTCCATTTCTTAAGAGCAGATCACACAGATTATGTACTAGGTCTATGGTCTCCAAAAGAAAGGAACAATATTCTTATTAACATTCATTAGTGTTAATATATTTGATTCAATAAACACTTCTTGAATGGCATATGTGTATTCTTTTCCAAACTCTTACGGTCATGGAATAAATTCCTAGCAACACCTTAAGGATCTAACTACAGCTGTCTACCAATTGCCTAATATGAATACGACTGTCCTCTAGTTACCTATTTGAAAAATCCAGTGTTCTATTTTTGCTGGTATGTCACTTCAGGTTTGCAGTTTATTAGACCATGCCCTCCGTGGCAAGGACAGGGGTTTGCAATACCTTCAGGGAACACTTCTCAAGGATGCAAGTCAAGTAAGTAGAACAGATAAGTTCAGAAGCCCAAACCACAAACCAGTGGGAATAGCCACGACTGGAAAACAAACTCCATTTTGCAGGATTGGAAGTGAAAACTCAGCGCTTGCAGAGTGTACTGACTACATTTCTACATCTCATGATATTCTCTAGAGCTTAAACATATTGAACTGCCACCAAATGTCACTTCCCTGCACTGAGTGCCATAAACTTAGGGTATCAAGAGTTAAAGGAAGAAGGAAAACACTTTTAAATGCTCAAACTTACCATACACTTACATGAAGGTCCATTGACTCATTGGGCTGAGAAGGTTAGGTGCTTCTACAATCTTTATTACCACATACATTGCATTTGAGCATTTTCCAATAACAAGTAACCAACTAAAAGTAAATTCAGAGTTTGCTTCACTAGTCATAGACTCTCACACCATTTTAAGTGGAGCAAAGGGTACCAGACATGTCATCTTTTTCTGCTCAGTAGTAAAATCAAGTGACCCAGGCAAAGATGTGACAGAAATTTCACCTTCATTCACCAAACAAGCATGTGTTCTACCTGCATTTCTATCCTCAGTGCAGCCAAGGTTCAGAAGAGCTCAGCCCTTGTTCTAACAGATAAATCATAAAAATACAGCAGAATATAAACTAGCTCAACCCTTTTATCTATTTAACAAGAGGTGCTTTTTATTCCCACTCTGTAGAAGGGGCTTTCTCTTCCATTGCCTTAAAATCTGCATTGCTCACCATAACGACAAGAAAAAAGTCATACAAGATTATAATACAAACATTGGTTTAAACTACATGAACTACAGTAAATGGGTAGAAAAAGCAGCAGTTACCCAGACATGCCATTACATGGTTAGTGAAAAAAACATTTGTTATTTGAAAGGGGTTTTAATATTCAGATGATTTCACCTCCAAAATGTCCTAAACTATAAGCTTTAAGCACATGTGCAAAGATTAAAGTAACATCTAAAAATGAATAAGATGGGGAACAATTATTGCAGTATCTTATAAATAAATCTATTACAACACACCTTCTAAGTCATTTTGATGAAGAAATAACCTGTCTTGCATGCTTTGAATATGCTATCTAGCACTTTCATTATACACCCCTCTCTTTTCAGACTGGAAAAGATGGCAAAAACTCTCTTTCCTCTCATATTCTCCTCCTATGCTGCCTCTTGTCAAAGCTGACAAATCCTTCTTTTTCTGTTGTTGGTTTCATACCTTTGAAAACCTCTATTGCCCTTCCCTGAATCTCTCTTATTACTTTTTAAAACAGGAGACCACAACTACAGAATACTGGAGTACTGTGGCTTATGTGCAATGACATAATGAACTATAATGCATAACAGCATAATGTTTTGGGGCACAAAACAAGCTTTGGAATGTGCCCTTTGCAAAAACCCTCGGGTGCTACATCTCCCACAGTTATCTAAGGGAGCAGGTTTCTATTCTGAAGAATCTGGTCTTGGATGATGATGATGAGATACTTGAGTAGCTGAAACAGTGGTTTGATCCACCACTGCAATTCCTGTGATAAACAGGACACAAAAAGAGTTCTCAGCTTCCAAAAATTCCAAGACAGTTAAAATACAACTCTAAAAAGGTAGAGACTAAGATCTTTTGACACATAACTGTTTTCCACCATGACACACTGAAATCCAGCCCAGGTTAGGCAAACTGTACTTCATTTCTTTAGTGACACACAACCTTCCTAATTAAGGAATTCAAAGTGAAATATGTAAGTAATGCAAGAATTGTTAAGTTCTAGAACAAATCTACCATCAGGAACCTTAATTTACAACACCTACTTAAAATCAGATGACTCTTAGTCAAGCTGCAGTAGTTTTCCTTCCTTAAGGAGGCTGACAAACAGGGAAAGGTTAACCTGACACAAAGCATTTCAGTCGTACACCATCAGAGGTGCTTGCTGTCTGAAAGGCTGCATTCACTCACCCCAAGCTGTTTGCTAAAATGAAACATCACTGAAGGCAGCCCAAATTTGCGTGGGAAATGTGTAAAAATTGCATAAATACCTACACTTCCACTGGTATGAACTAACAGCTGTGATCATCTCAACAGAGCCAAGCGAGTGAATGCTCATGGAATTGTCACCTCTATGCGTGGCCCATTTCATGTCACAGCTAAACCATATTGATACCTCACCTCACGGTAACAGTTAAAGTATACAAAGGAATGTTCCAAAACTGTGCATTGGACATCTCACAAAGTAAAACAGTCATGAGCATGGTCTCATGAGAACAAAGGATATTTATGAAAAGAAAAAAAAAAATTAAAATCCTACACACAAGTCAGTATTTGTTAGATAGCCTAAAATAATCAAATTGTGAATAAACCAAATACTTTGAAAGCTGAAGAGCAGAGTATAATTTAGCATTATCTGGACTCTTAGTCTGCTGAGCAGTTTGATGCAGTACAATCAGCATTTTAAATTGAGTATGTGGGCACCAGTGAGATGCAGTAAGAAGTCTGCACTACTGAACCATACTCTGTGCTGAGTCTTAAGATGCTAATATCATATTTTTCTACAATTCAATTAAGAAAATTATTCTTAAGTTACCATAACAGATGGATTTTTCAAACAGCTCATTATAGCCAACATGAAAGCAGGTTCAGCAAAGAACCCAACATAATTGTTAAAAGATCTGGTCCTCAGTCTTTGGCAGGTAAAGTCCATGGAAGATTCTACATGACCACACATGAAAGCTGCCTTTTCAACAAGAGAGTAGCATGAAGCCCAAGATGCAGACCAAGCTTAACACCTCCACACAGCCTCCCATGCACTGTGTCAGATCCCGTAATAACCAAATCCTTCAGCAATGCAAAAGGCAAACAAGCATACTGGCAGAAGTTTTATTGTTATTGTATATTAGCAGGTCTTGCAATATAGACTACAAAAATCAAGGGTGCTGATGAAGACCAGGAGCAGCTGTTCAGAGCATGGGGCAGAATAAGATGTTACGCACATGAGAGCCCCAGTTAAATAACCACCTGGGGAACTCTACCTCCTATACCTTGTCAAATACAATTATCCTGCCACCAGATATCTTCACTCTCTTGCTACACAATCTCCTTTGGAAAAGAACTACAGAAAGGTCTACAGAAATAATAACTCCAATTATAAAAGAAAATGTGCTTTGAGTTTTGGCACATTATTCCAAGTGTCCATAGATGACATACTGTGTTAAGGACCATTTTAAAGTAGAGAACTCACTCTAGTCTTTATGCTACTGATTTACAGCTGAATGACTTCAGACCACTGCACATGTATTGGCGACCTTGTGAAAAACAAATTTCCTGAAACAATCTTAGAAACACCTCTCAAAGTATTCCTCAACCCTGAAAGAAGGGCTGTGTGAATGATTATTGTTAGTTTCATCTTGTATTTTCATTTCTTTTAAATGTACAAATAATATACAGATCAGCGCCTATTTTATTCATAAAACTAATCCTATTAAAATCTAAGGTAGTCATACATGTAAAACAAATTAAACATTTAGTAATTTAGTATATGATCGTGTGAGAGAATTTAACTTTGGTTTACAAATACATTCCTATCATCCTAAATGTAGTACCATCAACAACATTTAAGTTTAAAATGGCACTCAAAAATGATGGCAAGATACTGGCTATTTGCACAAATCTACATAAAAATCAACAGTCACTATTGTCACAGCTAAAAATTTCTGCTTGAGCAGTAACCCATTACTGGTTTTGGCAGTGATGCATACATAAACGAAAACATA
This sequence comes from Serilophus lunatus, assembly GCA_013399895.1. Lineage (NCBI taxonomy): Eukaryota > Metazoa > Chordata > Aves > Passeriformes > Eurylaimidae > Serilophus > Serilophus lunatus. Next base: position 1,433,749 of record VXBA01006569.1, on the reverse strand, counting down.
GCAACCTAACCTAGGAACAGTGAAAGCATCTGCCTGCAAGCTGTAGGCAAATATTTTTTTAAACCTATTATACAAAAGAACACATACAAAAGCAATACAAGCAGCTGCTATAACATATTTCCAGACCTCTGAACAGACATCAGGTTACTAATTGCCTAACAGAACATCACTTTAAGACAAATTATTTTTCAGGTGTTTTTTTAAATAACATATTGAATGAAAACATTGGAGCTAAGACTCCAATGTCTCTAAGAAGCCTAAATTTTGTATAGGAAGCTTAGTTTTATGTCTGCTTTTATTTAGTATCATTTTGTTCTACAGACTGTTCAGCTAAATAAAATTAAATCTAAATAAAACACAGTATGATCCTGGATTAGTTACTGTTTTCTGGAAGGCATAATAGCTTATTGAGACAATAAAGCAGGTGGAGATTAGAAAGAATAACAAAATCAATATATATGCAATTTGTAATTGGGAATTTATAACAATGACGGATCTTCCTCTGCCTCTCTATGGAGATGGTTCTCAGCACAGGAGAAGTAACAGTGACTTTAAGACAAATGGACACAACACTGCAAGGTTGATTCTTGCCTTTCAGTGACATAAGCAGAATAGCAGGATGGAGTCCTTGAAGCAAAAGACAGACTTGTTTGATTTGTTGGAAGATGATAATATAGTGTGAACAACCAAACAGAAAAATTTTTCAGCTACAGTCTTTTTATAGATCAGAATAAGTGAGGTTATGTGAAATAAGGACAGGAGGGTAATTAGGCAAAACAATTAGAATAGACCTTCTTTGGCTATACTATTCAGAAAATATTTGTATTCAGATCCTGTTTGCTTCTTTCAGAAACTAGCATTTTTCTATTTGTGACAATAATACACTACTTCTAAATATGTGTTGCTAAAAAAAAAAAAAGAAGCCATTATAAAATAAGTAGTTGACCAAGTCAGCCTAATTATTTAACTCTTGCACTGCTCATTTGTTTCCAAATAAAACCACAAGAGCAGCTACATGGGTATTTTCTTTACCAAAGACTGGAAACTCACGAGTTTGTGACTCATTGTTCCACGGCTGAAAACAGCTGTGCCACCCACAACTGACCAAACTGACAGATCCTCTGAACATGACTCACAGGTCCACCAAAACCTGTGTCCAGATCCGCTACCAGCAAGAGGTCACCCCATCGGGAGACAAATCCATGCAAATTCTTGGCAAACTCTTCCACAGCCGTTCTGCTCAAGCCTTCCCACCTGCTTCAACAGTGTCCTCAGGGCAGAAAGGGGCAACAGTCTGACTTCAGGAGACACAAGTTATCCAAACATCTGCTAAAGCCTATTATGTGTACACCCTGACATCAATAAACAATCCAAACTGAAGTTTGTGGAAGTATGATATCTCTAACTCACAGAGAAAATTACTCCCTAAGGATGGTAGAGGGGTCTTGAACTGTGCCAATAAACTTCTCTCCATTTATGACAGCAACATCAGAGCTAAAGGATGCAACTGCCCCACACAGAATTTATTTTTTAAGTAAAAAACAAGCAAAAAGATCAATTGCAAATTAGGGGTAATACAGCCTATGTAAGGAATAAGTGATAAAGATAACAATAGATTTTACTTCAACTTTCTAAATCAGTAGATCTAACCCAGCAGCAAACAGTTTCAACCTCAGATTTTAAACTCTGAAAACCTCTGAGATATGTTCAAAGCACATTTTAAAGAGAGATTCACAAGCACAATTGCTACTAAAAAGTAGACTGGAAACAATGTATTTGAGGTCAATCCTACGACAGCGTCAGAGAGCTGGAGTCAAAACTAAGTCTTAGATCCTCTGTTTCAAATGACATTCCATTTTTAATACCAATATGCCTTGCCACTCACGGGTATTTCTGATTAATTTTTTTTGACAGCTGCAGGGAACTAGCAAAAAGTAAACTGTTCCAACTCTACATCTATCAAAACAAGTCAAGTTACTGTCTGCTAGATGTGGTAATTTCTCGGATGCAATAGAGGACACTAAAGAATATGCAAAGGAAATCCAAGAATCTCCTAAAAAAACAATATGGAAATCACTGCTTTTTGTCCACCTGACCACCATTTTGAAACCTTAAAAGTTTTCTTAAAAAAAAAAAAAATCCACATGCCCATTTCAAAGCCAGTTGAGGGGAAAATAAATAAAAAAAAAAATGAAGCATCTGCCATTCATTGATTTGTTCCTTCTAATTGTTGAAGTCTTCTACTCCAAAGAAGGTTTTAATCACCCTAAAGCAATCAACAGTGTGTTATCATTAATACTAAGGGAGTAGCTATTACCAAAATAATTTTTTAATAAGTCCTTCCAGTGAATCTGTAGCCACTCAAGATCGCCAGCTTACTTTCCCCTCTGGACATTAACAATCAATAAGTGAATAGAAAAACATGATCATGGTTGGAAAAGAGTATGACTAAGGATAGGAAAAAAAATGTAAAGGAATTTCCCCTAATTACAAATCACTCTCACAACTAGAAACAGTGAATAAAGTTAAACAAGGCATAAAAGAGCAGACTAGACTTCACAACAAAAACTTCCACAATAGGAAACTAATCAAAAGCCACTTCCTTTACAGTAGCACATTTCAGTTCTGAAGGGGTACGTGAGGATAATTATTTTTAAGTTACAAAAGATCCAATACCAAAGTAAAAAAAAAAAAAATTCACTGACCTAGATTAAGCTCTCATCAGTATCTTATAATGAAACAAATAGTCAAAAGCTGCTCTAATAATTCAAATCATATAAAACCATAAAACCAGCCAGCATAGTAGGATGAGTATCACAATAATTATTCTTCAAATGTATGTTCTCCGTTAAAACAGAACATGCATGACGAAAATTTCATTTAATCCCATGAGAGCCTTTAAAATGGTAATACTGAACTGCCTCACCCTCAGAAGCAGGGAAATATTGCAAACAAATCAGGATAAGAGTTGCACCTTTACAGAACAGTTAGTGGCCATTTATGCCATGGCCCTACTAAGCTTTCATTTACAGCACATCCAGAGACTTCAGTGGAATAACCAGTTGGGCATCACCTCCTTTTCTGCCTGCAACTTCTGTGAATTATATCAGGTCCTTCCACAGAAAGCAAGCAAGCAAAATCCCAGAAACCTGATTAAAATGAAAAAAAGTTTTAAGGATTCTCAGATAAAGTTACTGCTAAATTTCCATCGAAACTAGTCTATGGTAGCCATTAGCTACCAAGGTAATCTCTTAAGGACATCACTGTGTTGCAAATGATTGTATCTCACAATACAGATATTTGGCATAGTGATTGTTTCACTTTGAGTATAAATAATCTCTTCACCTCCAGCCCGGGAATAAAGTTTTCGTGTCTGTCAGCCTCTGAAGAGTGAATGGAGCTCATGGGGAAAAGAGAGACACAAACTGTGGAGTTTGATGCCGAACACGAGAGAGCTGCAGGATGAGCGTACTGGCTAACAGGACTGAATAGTTCTGCCTTGCAAGCAACATTGATAATCAATCCGAGAAGTGGTTGAAAATTACTGCCATTCCCACCTGCTCCCTTCAGACACAGCCCCAGAACAATATTGCCTAAACATTGCCATGGTGGCACAAACCTCCAGAGGTTGGTGGCAAAGACAGGCATCAAGTAGTGCTGCCTTTGAAAAGAATGAGTTTCCAGTTTGAGTCACCCTGCAGAATCCCAGCATTAGATTTCATCCACATCCTCAAGAGAGTGATCTGCCCCATCCACCTGGAGCAAAGGAGCAAAACAATTTTGGGGACACCCTCACATACGTTGCAAACCTCTGACTGCAACAGGAAGGAGGCAGAAGTTTATAAAATAATTAATAAAAGCAAAACAATCAGCATTTACAAGAAGTAGTCACTGAAAAGCAGTTTAAAACAGAGCAACGTGTATTGCTGGTCAAGCGGTGTCTGTTTCCCTTGAAACCCCTGTGTTCTCTGATCCTAAAAATTTAACTTCTGCTGGAGCCTTCCTGCCCAACATTCTCACCTACGCAGGAAGCAACTTCCGGAGGTGACGCACTCTTATCCATGTAGGAAACAGATTTCAGAGAACACGTGGAGGGATGAAGCCAACAGGAACAGTGAAGACAACAGGGCAGGGAAAACAGTTGAAAGGAAAAAAGAGCATCAGGAAAGAAGTGCAAGAGGAAACAGATGCACTGTCAGGAGAAGAAAATACGAGTGGAAGGTGGAAGGCAGATGTAGAAGGTGAAAGTAAAACAGTCCAGTTTGAGAGGAGAGAGCATGAGCACAGAACAAGTTGCAGAACATAGATAAGTCAAAATGAGTGACAATTATACTAAAGGAAAGAAAGGAGGGGAAAAATAATAAAAAAACCCTAATCACAAGCAATCTAGGTCTTTAGTAGATAAGCTGAATCCACCTGAGTCAAAGCAGAAAACTTGGAGAAACACATTTGCAAGGGAAAATTGAAAAAAGGTTGTCACTAGCAGACCTGTCAGGAAAATGAAATATCCTACAGAAATCCTAACACTTCAAATTCTGCTGCTCTTTCAAATCAAGATGAAAGGTATTTTAAGTTCATTAATCTTTAACATGACTTTATTGAAACACTAGATTTTGAGGTCAAACTCTAATGCTATTCAGCACAAAACAGGAAAAGCTAACTACTAACTCACTTCTTTTCCAAGTAGTTTTAAGAACATCTCTCAAGAAGGCCATTCCTGCAAAACCTTTTGAGGACTAATTTTCCTGTTGAACTGCTTAACCACAAATTTTAGACTAGACACAACATTAGATGAAATCACTGTTCCTCACTGGAATTAAAAGATAACTCCTAAGTATTTCCAAGCCTAAACAGTTTAGCAAAATATATTTGTGGTCCTGCATATTGAGCCACAAATTTGGGAAAACATTTTTAAGACTCAGAAAGCCATTCCCCATGCCTGTCTTCCCATTGCGTGGAAATGGATGTGAATTCTGAACCAGAAAGACCAAGTCCTTAATTAATGTAACAACTACTGTCAGAAGGCCTACACAGAGAAACTCCATCAAAACACCAATTCTGCCCCAAAAAAGAACATCTCAACCTTTCTTCACTGTTAATCAGAGATCACATGAACTCAAACACTGTAATATCATTAATGTAAAGATCTGCTCCTCAAGCCTATTCCTAGTGAGGTGTGCTAAGAGAATGTTACAAAATACATTCCCCTTTTGTTTCAGTTTTTTAATTAGTTTTCTTACATTTCCCCCATTGGTCATGTCGAATAACTTATAGTGTCTTAAAAAAAAATCTTTTTTTTTACTTCATAGCAGTATTTTTAACACTAGAGAGTAATTCACATAACATTAATATTACTAGAGCTTATGTTCTTGAAATAACATGATGTGCTATGGGGCTTACAAGCTACAAAAACCTACATTCTTATAAAAGAGAATGCAGATATTAAATTAATCAGATTCCCCAGGGGTCTATGAATCTGAGCAATTATAGCTGGGAGACACACAAGTTTGAAATACGCTCCAGTCTATCACTCAGGAGCCTCTCATGAGGAGCAGCTCACCCTTTATGTAGCCAGCATGGCTCAGCCATTCCCACATAAGCACCCTCTCCCATCACCATGTCTGCATTCACATGCAAATCATGTATGTCCCAGCCAGCAAAGCCTTTCATCTCAGCTAATCAATTTACCAGAGTCTTCAACAGAAAGGGAGAATTATAGGACTCTGATACAACTATAGAGATATTCCAATAGGACTACAAGCATCACTTCCTTAAAGGTTCATAAAACCTGCGACAGCACAGTGACAGTAGCTACCAGCATTTTCTGAGGCACAATCCTTCTAACCAACAAAATTGCTTGAAGGCATCACTGAGAACAACAAATGTGGAGTTAAACCTCAGCTTTTACAAAGATTGCCATCTATTCACCACACTCACAGTGAAACCAGTGGCCTCAGCACAACCCACAGAGAAAATATATCACCTTATTCTGTGCTGCCAGCCACAAATGCAAATCGAATGAACACAGAACCTGCATAACTTTCTCATGACTCCTTGTAATGATTGAAGTCAAGGCAAAACATGTCTTTATGATGAATAAAAAGAAGATCAGGACAGGCAGAGCTCAAAACAAAATGGCTCAAGCTAATCCTGTTTGGACTGCATATAAAAGCTGAGGACATTACACACCTGCCAAAGACCACCTAAGGTTTTAACATATTCTACACTTTTAGAAATGCTCTAAGAATTCCCTAGAACCAAGAATCCATAAGAGGACACACACACACACACACCCAAACGATCCCTCTGAGTATGGCCCAAAAGCTCTGGTTTCATATCAAGCATTAAAAAACCCAGGCAAGCTCCACAAAAAAAAAAAAAAAAAAAANAAAAAAAAAAAAAGGTAAGAGAGAGGGTGGGAAATCAAAGCTCAACAGGAATTTTCAACAATATTTAAAAATAAGCACTTGCCAATTCAGAGAAGTGTACAATACAACCCAAAATCCCGCATCACTTTGCGGATGGGACTCTCCTCTCACACGGAGTGTGAGAAGTGAGAAGAAAAAGTGAAACTTAATTATTTCTTCGCACAACTTGATGAAATTTAGCAAAACTGGTACTGCTGTGAAATGTGAAACTTGAGTCGCAAAGTAGCATCAAGACGTTTTCAAAATATCTGCCTCAGTACAAGTTAGGCAGAAACTTTGGCAGAAATCCCTTTTCAACCAGCCAGACATCAAGTGACCGCAAGCCGAATGGCAGCAGCTTGCAAGAGCACTTCAGAGTCTCACTCTTCTTTAAAAGTAGTTTGAACATTCTCTCTGGTGTTTCCTACACTATTTATTTTCCAGGAAAAAGAAGGTCAAAGCTTAATCTAAAATGTACAGAGATAAGTAGGATTCATGAGTGTTCATCTCAAGTTACAATTCAAGTGGTAGGCCTATGTCATCACCATTCCTTCATCCAGAGACTTAAAATCTGTGGGGATATTACAGCAGTGTGGTCTTCCATCTACCTTTAACCATCTCTGCATTAGAAACAGATATACTTAATCATAGATCCTGAAGGGTTCATAGGGAAAAATGCCACAGCCCTTTTATCAGCTGACATATGGCATCACTGCTGCATGAGGCAGTTGTTGATGGGAATTTGAAGCCATTTACTGGATCATGCAAGTAATCTTGACTGCCAACATGCCAACAAGACATGAGGAATAACATAAGCTATGACGATGCTGTCATTATTACACTGAGTTTAGAGTGTGGCAAAATAACATATTCCTTTTTAATGCATCAAATTTCCTACACAACAGTGAAGTGAAGCTGCTTTGACAGCCAAAATTTTTAAGGCCTGAGCTCTAATCATGCTGTTCTAGTTGACTCTAAGGCTTCCTTCCATATAGAGATAGTGTGAATGAAGGAACAAGCAACAGTAAAAAGTACCCTAATGACAAATTATACAGCACATACCCCTATATAACTCAGAAACAAAAAGGGAAAATTGACAGTACCAACATTTAAAGGCCATATCTAAGGATTTTAGAAATACAAATCATCTTGTCTTGCTAAATATTATCAGTTCAAAACATGCTTTAAAAACGCTTTGCTTTGTTGATTGGGCTTTCCTTCCAGAAAGTTTTATTGTCGCAACAAATATATTTTTTGTTTGCTCCTGCAAGGCAATCATATTATATTATCTATATAATTTAAAATAAGTTTCAAATTATTTTTAAAGGGATAGAATAAGTGAAAAATAGGTACTGACAGATCAACTGAATACCTATTAATCAATACCTATAAACAATTATAAAATGAAATTCTGATTGAAAGTAAAGGCCATTTAGAAGACAAAATATTTTGGATTGTAATATAAGACAACTGAATGAGCTGCAGGTCTGCAAGAACATTTTAAATAGTACACGAGTGGCTTTTATACAAATTGCTACAATACCACTATATTATGCAATTTGAGACTAATGTTTCATGTTCTGAATATACAAAGAAACAAATACCCTGCTAGGAGTCCTTCAGTGTTTCACGTTACCAAGACATCCACTATCGTCATTTAATACTAGATGAAAGAAAGGGTCACTGACTGGCATTTTTTTAAAAGTTATGTTCTCACTTGACAGTGTGGTGAACTGAAGCCAATAGCATTCAGTGAGCTTTGAGGGAACATCATTCTCCTAGAAATAAAAACTCAAAATGTTGCTATAAAGGTGTCAGTTCAGATTGCATTTTACACATCACAAGTCTTAGCAAACAGCTGGTATTTCACAATGCCTCAAGTCTTAAAACATGGCTTGTCAAAGTAAAATAGGAGGAAAGAAAAGGTAGCTCCAGATAATGCCAAGTACACTGGAAAGTGCAGGGGGAAAAAATTAATAGCAAATTTGACAAAGTATACATCAATTCATACTTCTTTGTGAAACACAATTTTTGAAATACTGAAATAATACAATGTAAGGTAGTACAAAACTTTGTTATCAAATATTATGGAATGACTGCAACACTTTTTCAGAGCAGCAGAAAGGAGAACAAAAAAAAACCCCAAAGGTTTTTGAGGAGGGTTTTGTTCAATTTCATTCTTAAAGAACTACATCTCTTATTTTTGTATTATGAGAACTAGTTCAAAAACTGACACCTCTATATCAAGATAAAACTGCCAGCGATCTAATAAAACAATACACGTTCCTCCTCTCAGAGATACCCACACAATGCAGGGAATGAGCCAGAACTTCCCTGCCTGCAACAGGCAGTGACACGTGGAAGACATTGAGAGGGGAGCACACTCCAGCAGGTTTCCTTTGCAGCCACGGGCACCTGTGCTGTTCCTGCCTGGGTCAGCTGCTGGTCAGGGAGCCAAGATTACTTGAGCAGAGGGGTCTTCCTCCCTATCTGCCTGTATTTTACCAACATCAGCCTGTGTTCTGAAAGTCCTTCCTGCCCATGCCTCTTACAAGCCTGGTAGCTGCTGCTCCCAGTCAACCCTCCTTCCCAACACTGACACCAATGAAGCCCAGGCTCAGCTATGCCAGGGCCAAAAGGTGCCAGGTCCCTGTGGGCATGGCCAGGATGGATGCCACTCACCCCTCTCAAGTGCTTTGCCTCCCTCTCACTTTGCAGCCCTTTCTCTCCTTACCCTCTGTATTTCCTCCTTCACAACTATAATTTAATCAACTCTTTTGACCTTCAGAGGAGAGTGGAAAGGCATGTGTGTGAGAAATCCAAGATCCTCCACCTTACAGTGCACAAACTGTCCCAATGCATTATGCTAACCCATCCTGACGTGCAGTGCTGCAGCCTGGCAAATAACCTCCTGCACCTCACAAGCCTAACAGTGACCAGCATGCCAGCAATGATAATGCCGCTATGTGTTACCATTAAACAATAACACAGCATATCCAAGACTGGTTTTCTGTATTCATCTTGGGATAAATCTCAAAATCCTTACGTGTCTTGCTTGTCAATATCCTCTTCACTCCAGCTTCCCAATTTTTTCTGACCGTTCTCTCTAGTTAATGTTTCTTTTGATTATTTTCTCTCACTTTTCATATATCCTACCATCCTTCCTTGAACCTTTTGATTTATTCATTTCTTTTAATACGCAGTCCTTCAACTTGCCACTATCACTGGTCTACCACTTTTGTCAGACAAGGCTCAGCAAACAATTTGTCTTCTCCCACATGACACAGAAGCACAGCATACAAAGACATTAATTAAATTATCCACTGCTGGCATACACTATAGCCTCTGTGAGAAACCAGTAGTAATATATTTATTAATGCTTTAGACAGCTGCCAGCATACTAAAATTCTGTGCAGAAGGAGATGTTTGAGACAATTCTTGGCATGATGAATATGCCGCATCTAGTAACTGTGCGATAAACATAACATGTAAAACAAGCTTACCATACAGTACAACTGCAGTTTTTTCTTTCCCTTCCAAGAATCAACGTGGATCAATTAAAATCACATCAGCTTTCAAGCGCTATTTTCTCCATCTTCATAAGGTAAGAAGACTTACCTAGAAAAACTGGGTCACTACTTTTTCATCAGTTTCTTTTCTTAGAACAAAACAGAGGTCATATTAAGGTTTTCCTTTGAACAAATATGTGTTCACAATATTTTACCAAGTCTAACACGTACAAGATATATACATACACATAACATATATATGGATACATACGCCTTTTATGGATAATGTACCTTCTGGCCAATATAGTTCTAATTTGAATGAATCATGGATATGAAGTTAAACGTGATAAAGATGTTTAGAGGACCAAAGTACAAGCAAGCAAGTAGAGAGGTAGGAAGAATTTGAAAATTTTAAAAAAATATTTTTAAAATTACCAAATTCTTTTAAATGTATGTGAATATACAGAGTTAGTTTCAAATAGGTCAAGAAGATGGAGCAGGGGCAGTTAAACATCTCTTATTTCTGCACACTGAAAAAAATTGAACCAGTTCCTAAACTCTCATTCAAGCCCAGTAAGTCCTACAGTTTCAGAAAATCTGTATTAATCTAAATGCATCTTTGTGGTATATCCTACCATCTAACAAAAAAACACAGCATAAGTTACCTTACACAACAGTTCTCTCAAAGGTCTCTCTGACCAAGGAAAACAGACTACTGATATCCTCTGACCCCTGAGGAAGGTCACAAGCACCACTCTGAATCCCTTTTGTTTTCTTATTTAGCTCACCTGGTCCCTCCTAAGATCCCAGACCTAAACCACATCCTCATGCCCAGAGGTAAGCACATCCTTTCACATCTCAATCCTCCTGTATACAATGTGCAGGGTGTCAAGAGAGTATTCCCGTTTCCTCCACTGCAGTGCCCTGTACACAAGCTAGGGGCAGGAGACCAGGATTATCATTTGTGGGGGATGGGAAAGCTCCAAGCCGGAGGCAGGAACAGAGGAAACAGAGGCATGTCTTGCTTGGCACACTCACATCCTGAGACTACCTGATACCACTGTAACCAAGAAAAACAAACTCCTGCTCAAAAGCTCACTTGTCACACCAAAATATTACATGGATGACAAAGATCATCAACTTCCTTTGGACTACATGGTTACACCAAAAAAAGTACATCTCCAAAATTAGAATACATTTGAACTTTTAATACCATGTGAGGAATATTTTGTTTATTTGTGCTAGAATAATAGGAAATAGTTATTTTTAATATTTAATCTATGTCAACATCCCCTTTAGTAAACTCCTATGCCAATATTGCATTAAGTGCTGCTTTCCTGTTTAGCAATCTCTCACAAGTTAACTAAATGCCTTGCAAAAACCATTTCAAAACTAGTTTGCAAAGTATTAAAGATAAAAGATAAGCATTAAACAGATGACATCTTCTGCAAATCCATCATAATCCATTGGTTTAGGTTTTATATTTCTGGTGATAAATTACTTAAGTTCTTGTATGATTATGATTAAACATTAGGATTAGTATTCCCTGTTATGGAGCACTTCTGTTTTTATTATTTTTACCAGCTTACATGAGCCAAGAGGCAGCTTCTGAGAAAAGTCAATAGCTACAGTGAACAGCTCTAGAAGACACAGATGCAGAGATGCAGCGTTCCATACTCTTATCTCACTGTCACCAGGGACTGATGCTCCAATTCAGAAGAAACTCTGCAACACACTGGCACACCAGCCACATCTTCACTATTCATTTAGTGCTTTCCCTCTTCTAGCTCCACTTCCAGTAGCAACAGCGTTTAGTGCTTGGTGTCTGCACTAAGACCACTTTCACAACACCAACTCTCAAGTTTGAATCAGACAGATTCCTCTACAGTCAAAGGCCATAAGACATTATTTGATCCACCTCTTAAATTTCCTTTTCCGATTGCACATGCACAGGTTGAAACAATCCAAGTGCAAGTTTGCAGGCACTCTAAACAGCAAAGTGGGTTTGGGCCTTGACAAAAGAGTTCTTAATAGAGCCAACACTTTCCTGTTCTGCTCAAAGTTTAAAAAAAAAAAACAAAAAACAAAACACTAAATAAACCTCTGCACACATGTCCCTGAACCTGAATTTCCAATCTCATAAAAGGCCATGTGTAAATTTTCACAGGCTTTCTCACACCAAGACACAGCAGCCCCTAAGACAGGAGCCAGGCAGCAGCGAGCGCCAAGGCTCACTGGAAAAGCAACAATGCTTCTCATCCATTATATATCCAAGGTTTATATTTTCACATCTAAGGCTCACCTTCTGGAAAGCATAACTGAATCAGCTTCTGTTCTTCAAAGGACAACTTCCACTAACCAAACAGACATATTTTCATATACTTACAGCCATGCAAATGGAAAAAACTAGCATTCATACAGCTTCTAAATCCCATGTTTTGCAGTCTAAAACCACAGGACATTTCTTCTGCACAGGCATTGTTATCTCCAAAAAGGTAGAGGGGGCAGAATCCACAGCCCACCCAGGCGAACAGCTGTGACGCAAGGTACGTGGCTGGTGGTGGGACAAAGGCATGTGGTTCCTCATGCTAGTCAGCCCATAAAAGAGAACATACCCACTGCCATTTGGTCAAGCATGTGTTCGTGTTGCAATGCTGAGCATCATCATTCTCAGTTTCTATTCCTACCCCAAGAGCCATGAGCAGCCCAGTGCTTAAAAAGCAAAGCAGCAGTGCTCCTGTTTGTATGAATGAGGCTCCAGCGAAAAGCAGCATCTGAAGCTGCAGCATCGGTCACAATCCGTCTGCACTTTTCATGTAGCTTATCAGGAGTTACCAAGTTCCACTGAACAAAGCTGATGAGCACTGACATGATCTGCCTCACCCATTCTGAAAAAAATAAATATGTAACTAAAAGGAAGAGACTTGACTCATGTCAGAGAATTGACATCTACTCCCAGGTCTGCCTGAGGCACCACCTCTCACTTTGCTATTCTTTGGAGCTGCTACATTTATAACAGCCCCTAAGACATGAAAAATTTGATTCATAGAGAAAGGCCCAACAAATGTCAACAGCAACAACAGACAAGGCCAAAATCAACCTGTCCTCAGTGAGACCCCTTCACAAAGCCTTCATCCACCCTCCTCAGTCTGTGTTTTTATTAACCAAGAACTGTACTGTAAGGATACCTTGACTCATTCTAAGACTTCATGGCAGAAAACAACATCAGATCACGGAGGAGCTGAAGCTCAATTCTGGAGGATGATGGATAAGGGTCACATGAGGTTCAAACAACTCAGCTGAGCAGTACAGGCACAGCACCACATTCAGACAGCCTGTGAAGTCAGGAGCCAAGATAATTTCTGTTCTAATCCCAACTCTGCTCTGGCACCCCATGCCTCCAGTGCCTCCAAATCATTACCCCACAAGGAACAGGTGAGGTAGCCAGTACTTCTACAAAACCTCAGGATCCTACGATGCAGTAAATTTATGATGTAAATTTACTATGATGCATTATTAGTTTACAGGCAAGCAGTATTCTGACAAAACTCACAATTTAGAGCTCAACACCAAGCAGATCTCACCAAATGAATAATCTCCAAGTCGTTGAGACTTCTGCATAAGGTACTGCTAAGAGCTCTTTACAGTCTTGGCCACAAACTGCAAGCAACTTAACAATTACTGAAATTTTCACTGAGTGATCATTTCCAGCAGTGTCCTCTGAGAAGCTTTGCATAAACCCCACAGAACCTCATTAAAGTCATGAAATCTTGAACTTACAGAGCACAAAGGTAACGTTCCCAGTAAACTGCATGCTGCATAGAGGTATCCATTAGAGGCTTTGATTCATCAACAGTTCCCCCTCTTTAAAGAGTGAAATCGGAGTAGGGCAGAGACATGCACTACTGGAGAAAGCAGTCTAGAGCACTGTGGAGAAGTGCAGGTTCCTCAGGCACACAGCAGACAACACAGACAAGGAGGCAACTGCCACAGCAGTGAAACAATCCCAGCAGCTACACTGTACATATATAAAGCTCAAGTTCAAAAAAAGTATTATAAATAATCCAAGACCTACAACTATAATCCATAGTTCAAACATACTTAGGAAAATAAATATTAACCTTGATTCCCAAATCTGCACTAAGAAAAGACAGAAGAGCAGAAGGAGACCACCATGGTTTTAATTCATCAAAAATAAAATTAAGTAATAGTGATCCAGAAAAGCCACATTAATCTCTAATTGAAGTTGATTCAATGAGTTAGCCACCTCAAAAATACTGTGTAATATCATGAGGATACCCATACAGTTCATATATTTTAAAGAATATATATATAAAATCTGGTTTTCTGTTTCCATTCTTTTCTATCCATTTTAAGCAGGGCAAGAGACCATTTCCAGCAGTTCCTACATTTATAGCTCTGCAAGCTAAACTGAAAAAGGGTCAATTCAGAAGCAATCAGGCTAACTAAAATGAAAATATATATCAAGGCACTGGTTTAGCAAGTCCTGAAACTCTCACAGGTTTTAACTGTGCAGAGAGAAAACTTAACTGGTTTTCTTCCATTCGGAGGAGCCCACCCTGTGCATTGCTCCATCACTCAGCTAAAGTATTGCCTCTACATACGCCATTCAAGCAGTCACTTGAGCTCTTAAGTACACGGGAACAACCTTTACACCATTGACATCTAGTGCAAGGGTCTGGAAGCTTCTACACTGACTACATGAAATACGTTTTCCCTTTTTACACTGTGGGCTTACAGAAAACATCCCCTTGGTACGAAGACATAGTTGCTAAAAGAATTAATTGGAAAAAAATAACACTCTTTCCAAGTAAACATTGACAAAGACACAGACAAAGTAGCTAACTCACTACCGCTTTTTGTCAGTGTCCTAAACATAAACAGCAATTTGTGTTTCTGTAAATCTAAAACAGAACCGTAACACTGAAACATTACAGTGTATCCATTTCTCAATGTTTTTAAACTCAGAAAAGGCTCAGAAGTTTCCTTCCACACAACGTCTGCGCGGCTGCCACTGTCTCTGCAGAGGCATAGGTGTGTGCGAGGCAGCGACAGGAAGTTGTATATATAGTCTCTTCTTGAATTATTAACATAATCTTATCTCGATATCTGAAACCAACTTTGAGTTACAGTAACAAAACATCAGTCCAAACTAAAAACTGCATTCAAAGGGTTGAATTTGGAATTATACTTACTTATTAAACAATAACTCCAAAACATCAAGTTAAAAGGCCAGCTATCAACAGCACGATTTCTCATTACCAATTGCTCTTCGCCATTCAACTCCATCGGTCACAGAACACCGGGAAGGCGCTACCAGGGCTCCTCCCGCCGCTCCCCCAGCCCCTGCCCTGCCTCCGCCGCTCCGGGCGGGCTCCGCTCCCCGGCCCCGCCGCCGGCCCGGCCCGGCGCCCTCCCCGGCTCCGGTCCCTTCGCCCTCCCTCCCATCACACACTCAGGTATAGCCAGAAAAACCAGAAGCAGGAGGTCAGTTTGATTGGTAACCCGCTCACATTAAATAGCAACGCACACAGAAATGTTAAAGTGCTGACTCTGGGACTACAATGGGAACTTCTCCTCGGCACGGCCGCCTCGATGTGACGGGCCCGGGGCGCTCCTGCCCGAACCGCCTCCCACTGCACGGTACGAGCCCTCCCGGAGGCTTCAGGAGCCGCCAGCCCGGAGCTGCAGCGGAGCCCTGTCCCATCGCCCGGGACACGCCGAGCCCGGGCCGGGCGGCAGCACCGCGCAGGGAAAAGGCGCCCGGCGGGGGCTGCCCCGGGTCCGCCTCACGCTCACCGCCCTGCAGGCGCGGGGGCTCCGGGCTGGAGACAGGCAGCGGCCGCATCCCGCGGGTCCCGCTCCGCGCCGCCACAAGTCGCGGGCAAAGCAGGCGGAGAGCACGCGAGGGGCGCGGGCAGAGGGGCGCGGCCGTACCTGGGACATCTGAGGGCGCAGGTTGATCTCCTTGAGGTTGATGGAGTGGCTGCGCAGGTTGTTGAGCAGCTGGCAGAGCAGGACGCCGTCGCGCAGTGTCTGCGCCAGGTCGAAGACCTGGGCCGTGTCCCAGGTCACCCGGTGGTTGGGCGGCAGCACCTTGCANCATCCGCGCCCGCCCCGGGAAGGCGGGTCCGGCGGGTCCCACCGCCCCTCGCCGCGCCCCGCGACCGCCCCAGCGGTACCTGCCCGTCCCGGGGCTCTGAGGGGCAAAGGCAGCCGCCGACAGCCGGTCCGTGAGGATGCTCATCCCGTCTGGCCGCCCGAGGATGGCTCAAGCGGAGCACCTGCGGCACACAAGGCGCAGCTGTGACGGGCAGGTGTAGAAACAGCGTAATGGCACGGTCTGCCTTATTGTCAGTCTTTTGTCCTTTCACCAAGCAAACAGCTCACTGCTCAGACGTTAAAGCAGCATACTCTCAGCTACTTCTAGAAAGGATAGAGAGCACGTCGTGGCATAGCATTGCTTTCTCCTCTGTCCTCCCTAAAGTATTTTCCACTGACTTGAATTTTGTTTGAACTTTCAATATATAAAAAGGTGTAATAGCTTCCAACAAACATTCAGGCAACTCGAAATAAAAAAAAAAAAAACACAAGTGATTTTAAGTTACTAGAGGTGACAAACTCCAAAATCAGAGAATTCGAACACCGTAGCTGACAATATCCTCCACAACTCAAAAGGTATTACTTCCTTTGAATTTTTGAAGAGGTGCTGGAAAATTAATTTCACAAAAAAATTACTTTAGAGGATACAAAAACTGGTTTTCTCCTCTATTATTTTGTTTTAACCAGAGAACTCTTTTAAAGTACTGTTAATGTGTCATGTATGTAAGAAAAAAAAAAAACACAATCCAGAGTGAGAAAGCCTCCCAAAAGCAAAACACTAACATGATTATTCAAGATAGTCCACAACCATCTCTTGTTCTCACATCTCTGCTAAAAGCCTGACTCTGCTGTCTGAGCTCAGAATACTCTCATAAACGCTTTCAATAATTTGTGAAAGAACACAGAAGTTCTGGAAATTTATTTCAGAAACTGAGACCTATCGAGTGACTATGTTTCAGTAACCTTAAAATGCTTATTAGTTTTTTTATTTCTCTAAACAAGCACTGTGTGTGCTAGTCGAGGCATTTTCCTGAAAAGACAGCAGTAGTAACCACTGGCCTGCAGAACATGCCACATCTCACCATTTTGCATTGCATTCACTGCAAAAGACAAAGAAAATGAAGCATCCAGCACCATGATCTCTAACCACTGCTCAGCAGGTGATGGGATGAGACAGCTGTGACTTACCACCTCATTAAAAGGAAGGCACAAGTGTTGCTCAAGGTCACTTGGGAACTGCATTTTGTTCCACTCTTAAAGATGCACAAAATTGGAAGCACCTGGCTTGGTTTTTAGACCTCTGCTTATGTTAGTTTGGCTGGCAAACTAAAGAGGCTCCCAGGTCTGACCAGTACAGAGGAAGCTCAGAAAGCTGCTCAGCACAGGTCCGGCCTGTCAGACCACAAGCTCATTTTAACAGAATACAAATTCCAGTTAGCAGTAAGCAGTTGTGCGTGAATAAGAAAAGGGATTCTTATTCCAAAAGATTGGTGGTAGTGCATCTGAGATTTAACTCTTCAAAATAACTCACATGCCAAAGTGTGACTTCAGGTTGAGTTGCCTCAGCAATGTCTCCTTCCCTGCAGGTCCCTCCTTCTCCTTGGCTACCTAGGCAGCCAGAGCCATGCAGTTCCTATTTTTCAGGAGATGTGAATTCTCTGTTTAACCACCTCAGCCCAAACACTTAGTTACCAGTAACATGTACCTCTGCTTACCTAGAGCAACATTTGATTGTTTTATGCTTGAGCAGCTGGAGGAAAGGGCAGTTTGCAACACAAACATGCTACCAAAGTATCAGACTGTACAACCAGGCAGAATTAGAGGGAATTTAATTCTTAAGTCAAAAGGGACTGAAACTAACAGTCTGCACTGTGATCATTTGAATATCATGATCCATCAAAATGAACATCAGAGCAGTTTGATCAAGACTACAATAAAACTGTCTAGTAGAAACATATTTTTCTCTGTGACAAGTTAAATACGAAGTGATAAGTGAGTGAGAATTGAGTTGTGCCCACAAGCTATCCTCTCTCAGACTGACAACCATAACGCTGAAGCAATGCAGAAGGCAGAAAAACAAAATAGATAAAAGAAATAAAAAACCATCTCCACTATGTTATCCATATCCTCACTTCAGGATGCCTCCAGCCAGGATTGGTGGTACAGCACCCTGAAAGCAACATAAACAGTTGGGATGCCTTTGCAGAGACAGAAAAAAATGAGCACTGTTCTGATTCATAAACAGCAAGAAAAACACTTCAGGGTAATTGCTCAATGCATCTAATCTTTTTTACATAGTTAATAGAAGCAATCCAACACTCCTTAATCCAAACTTTACATCCAAAGAATATGTATGCTCTAAAGGTGGTGGTTGGAATTCTAAATATCTGAAAAAATACTCTGCAGTTTTAAATTGCTTACAAGTCATAGATTGTTATAGCACAATATAAGAACCAAATTTCATTCAAAATGCATTGGTTTCTCTACTGTACCTCATGTAATCAAGTAACATCCTTCCAAATGGAGAAGAACCCATATAGCCATAAAAATTGAAAAAAAAAAAAAAAAAAAAAAAAAAAAAAAAAAAAAAAAAAAAAAAAAAAAGCTCTCTACAAGGAGTTACATAGCTGAGAGAAGGGAAGGGGCAAATGGATTCATAGCTCATGGTCAGGACAGTTGTGGCAGAGCAGAAGACTGGGTACTGGTCCAGAAATATTATATTATACCTTGGCATTCATGATAAGGAAAACATTTAAGGTCAGACAAAAGAGAGAAATTTGTTATGTACTACTTTATATATTATATTTATATGTTTTAACCAAACTATCAAGAGGAATTCTTAAGAATCCAAACAATTTGAACTAGTAAATAAAATAGTAAGCTTTCTTGCACCCCATTTGGTCCTATTCAATTTTATTTGACTAACACCCCTAAGTAATACACCCTTTTCCCTTGTTCACCTCCATTTCTCATCCTGCACAGGTTGTTCTCAACAGTATGATGATGTTTTAAATGCAAAACCAGATCAGATGACAGGGTTACAGGATAGAAAAACCTCCTTTCTTCACTCAAGACAGAAGCAAAAGAAATGCTGATAAAAATAATTTTTGTGGTCTCAGATGACAGAAAAATAATATTTTCATGAGAAGACAAGGTGTTCAAGTGCATATAACAGATATGAAAAGCTAGAAATTGGCATAAGTATGGTTTTTATGTTTTCATAGTCTGTACAGGACCCAGAACTAAGAATCCAGCAAGATTTTCCCACATTGTTGAAAGAAGAGATCAATTGCTGAAAGTGTGACACTTGCAGGAAACAGTGTGCACTAGATGAGAAAACTAGAAAACTAGGGAATAAACTTCACTTTAAAATAAAAAGTCCCCATTCTATCTAAAATTTTAAAAAACTGAAAAGTGTCATTCATGAAATACCTACTTCAACAGAAAAGTGCCATTCATGAAATACCTACTTGAACAGTGAAAGAATATCTGGACTAATGTTTATAACTCTATTATTAATAGAATATTTATTTCAAAATTGCTACTATTAGGCAATAGAATTTTTCATATCCTAAAGGAACAGTTTACTAGCAGACTGTAGACTCATGCTGTGCCGTTATAATAAATAGGGTAGTCACATAGAAACTCTGAGACACTGTTCCAGTTTTCCATTTACAATGTTAGATCTGTATTTACATACTAATCTAAGTTCAGTAAATAAAAGTTTCCTTTTATGCTTACAAGACAAAAATATTAATAATTTTTAACAAGCAGAACATTCAAATTTATTTTTAGAGAACTCAGCAGGCAAAATATTTCTAAACACTCAGCAGGCAGTGAAGGTTCATCTCTAAAGTTGCCCATGCTTGTCTCAGCTCGAGAATAAAGAACATAAATACTTCAGAAAATTCTGCTACCTGCTTTTTTTTTTAACCTGGGAATTGCTTGTCTAATGAGGCTGGGCCAACACTAGACTGCAGATCAGCAAAGGTTTAAGAGATAAGGAGCTTTTTATTTAGGCTATTGGGATTGAATTGGCTGCAGCAGGGACTACAGCTAGGTTAGGGCCTGAAAGTAAAAGAGGCCATAAGCCCACACCTTGAGTTCAGAAAAACAAACCATCACAAGCACAGGACACTAATTTCCAGGTGTCCTCGGAATGGTGAATGCTTCCATTTCACCAGGCTCAGTTCTAGACATGGTGTGAGATACTGCTTCCCCAGGTGCCAAGCATATTTATCTTGAAAAGCCCAGATTTCAGACTCAATCTTTCATTTTACTGCCTAGAATCCTCACTTCAGTTGAAGTCAGTGGTATCTGTAGCTGCCAGTAACCTGGGTTATAAAGTTGTGTGTCCAAATTAGAGACCTTGTTAATATAATGACTGGTAGAGTCCTAAAGCAGCCACAGATCACTGACAGGCAAGACACTGACAGTCAGAAATTATCCTCTATCTTAAGACATCAACTCCCATCCACTATGGTGATACCAGACCTTCCTCAATGTCTCAGTTGAGAAACAATAGTCCTGAGGTAAAACTATCCAAGTGAAATGAAGATTTCTAAATACAAATATTTAATCTATATGACAGATCTCAATTTAATGTCAGAAATTAAATACACTGCTCTCCCTGTATTAGTAATAGTGGTAGGCATATCCCAATGTAAGGCACTTGAGATTTACCCATCACATGAAGGTACCAAGTGCCACACACGAGTACAACCCTCATCAGCTGCCTCTCTTCATGCAGTAGTAGAAAGCTGACTTCATAATATGTGAATGAGAGCAAAGAGCCACACTGAGAACATTTTCAGTGGTTCATCTAAAGATTTGTTATGTCTTAAAAGATCATAAAACTGCTGTGGAGAAGACAGAGGTGGCTTTAGTAGCAAGGGGCATTTACAGCTTGAGTTTATGTTAGCTGAGGTCAGAGTGAGTCATGTGGCAAACCGAAGTTGTAAAACTATTTCACTCTCTCACCTTTTTTCTTATAACACTATACTAAGAATAAAATAGGAGTGAAGGCCCATTAGCAGTTGCATAAAGCCCAACAGCTACTTCTGGCTTATCTATAAACTTATTTTTTGCTCTGTGGGCCACCATCTCACCTACACAAATGCGAGGGATTGCCAGAAAGCACCTCAATGAAGAAATAAAAACCGGCTTCTAGCATGCACGTAAAGAAGCAATACTCTATGATAGAATGTAAATTGTATTGAAGGCACAAAGAAAACAAACACAACTTGACTTAAAGAGCTTGTGAAAGTAATATGAACTTCAGTCCAGTGAGTTTGCTGTAAGCCAAAGATCTGACCACCCAAAGACAGAAGCCTAACAGATGTGTCTACTAAAGAACCGATTTAATAGACAAATCTGAGAGAAAATGCACTGTCCAAACATCACTTAACTTGCCTCCCATTCTTGTTCTTCCACATTTCCTGCGGTCAGTCTTATATCACTGCAACTTGTGCACAAGGTTCAACCAAAGAAAGCAAAGCTGGAATTAAACCAGTTGTGTTCCACGCTATTGTTCCACGCTATTGCACTTCCCTCACCATGGTACAGAACCACTTCACAGAAGAGCCTGAAAATGCAAATATCCGAGGCACAGTTGTAATGGCAATAAATGCTTATATGACGTCAAAAGATTTCAGATCCAAATCAGATGAATTCATGTAAAGTATTTTTTAAGTAAGAAAAACATGCCAGTAACAGAAGGGTATAAGTGTGGCCAGCACAAATTCATCCCCAGCAAAAACTGTCAGCACGAACCGCAGCAGAATCTGATGCTACAATCACAAAAGATATTTTCCCTCACTCCAAGGGAGAGTTGTTCCTACCAATTCACTTCTCAAATACCGGTGTTACGTTGCCTCCTTCACTGGATTTACAAACGAAATGTACAAATTAATGTAGGTGGAATTACAGGGTTTGATTTGTTGGCTTTTACTTCTCTTGATCCCAGGGAGGTACCAAAGAACAGATAAAAGGTGGGCAAAGACCAGGCAAAGGTCTGGCAGCAGAGAGGCTGTTCTGGCACGCAGTCCCTGAGGCAGGAACCAGCTCTGACCAGGCAGGAGTACCGAGGCAAAGGCTCTCCAACAAGAAGCCCCGGAGGCATGCAGCACACATCGCGAAGTGATGCAATGCAAACCATAAGCCAGCCTCAAAAACCAGTCTTTAGTCTCCCGGGAAACTAATGGTGCCCAAGTGGCCCAGCCAGAGCTTAACTACTCTGGGAGCCTTAATAGCCAGTTATACTAAACCAAACTTCCTCAAACAGGATTCATATGGGCTTACGGATGTCCCTGTTGGGTGTCTTGGATGAATACAAACATGTTAAATTTGTCCGAAGCTTGTTCTTGGAGCGTTTTGTGATTGGCAAGTCTTTCACAAACCTCTTTCCCCTGCTAGTTTGTCAACATCATCTTCATATGGATATAAAGAGGGTTGAGTTTTTGATTTTTTTCACTCTATGCGCTATAAATGCAATTATACAACGATTTTTACTGATCCAGAATTATTGAGAATGATGCTTTTAGCTCTGCCAGCTGTGACATTCATTCCCTGCCGCTGGAGACAGCGGTCATTCAGGAGCTGTAGTCTGCAGGTGGTGCATATGCAAAGAGTCTGCCATGAATCCGAAAAGGCATCTGAAAAGAAGCACGTTTCAGCCACTCAGGTGGTGAAATGTGCGGTGTTTGATCTCAGCCGATAAGGTACTATTCAGCTGCCATTTGGCTGGCTAAGTAAGCGCTGCCTTGCATGGCAATGTCTGATAATGAGGTCCCAACGTATCTTAGAATTCCAGCCCATTGTGCAAGGAACAGAGAACTTACAAATTCACTAACACTAGAGGAAAGAATGCAAAATGGATTAAAAAAGGATAGAAAATTGATACAAAATACACACACAAATATATGTTTACAGTGTCCTTTTCCTTTACAATTAAAAACATATGAAGATTTTCAATTATGTGACCACCTCTACCACCATTTTCTCCAAAATGAGAGCATGGTAAATGTTGAGTTGTATAGATCTAAGTGAGTAAGTTTCCTTTCTGGATAGGAACAACACTGGAAATGTTCGGCATGGCCTTTATCCCTTTCTTTGAAAGGTGTCCTTTGCCACTCCTGGGTGGAAGCTGCAGCACAGCCCACAGCTGCCTGCACATGTGTCTGTGGCCGGCTGGAGCCACAGCCACACAGGGCCATGGCTCCTCGCTGTCCTGCTCTGCCAGCTCCAGGACGCCACTCAGCCAGCACCAGCCTTTAGGGAGACAGGTGACAGATTCTAGGGTGAGGGTCAGATTCTAGTCGTGCAGGATTATGTTCTGGAGACAGCCTCGATGTTGTCTTGGCTGCACACTGGGAGATGGTGTTTGAAGTGATGAAGGATAAGCTGACTGCAAAGTCATTGGCCCTTTTTGACATCACAACAGCAAACTCTCTAAAAATGCAGGACTGGAGCGGTTGGTAGACTTCTGTTGCAACACTCACTATACAAGAGCCCCAAATTTCTGTTTCATTTACAATTAACTAGACTTTTTTAAATATTTCTTGGGATATAAAATCTGTTCGTTTAAATTCGTGTTGGAATTGAGGTGCCTATGAAAGCAAGTGTCTGAATTTCCTTCCCGTTTTCAGGATGCACTGCTCATGGAGTTTGGAATAAATCTCGGCTTCCCCTAAACTACCTCAGGCAGAACATATGCTTTTTGGAGGGGTTTGGTTTGATTTTTTTCCTATGAGCAGGGATGGAAGCCTTGGGGAGAATTCACAGAAAATCTCATTTAAGTGACTCCTTCAAAGCTAGCAGTTTGGTGCTGCTCAGGGCCCACTGCTAATGATCCCTCTATATGTATTCATGCCACTTGTAGATACTGAGATAAATTCATCCCTGGTGAAAAGTGCTAATTTCAATAGACTTATACTAGGCATGAATTCGAGTCACTATGTCCTTTTAAAATGAGCCTATTGGGATTACAGGACTGCAGTTAAGCTCAGATACAACACTTAGCAAGATCAAGGCCACTGCTGGATCACAACAGTGAGAAAAACAAATGTACTAATCATCTGCTAGTCAAACATATGAAAATGAATATCAATTATAAGTATCAGCTATTTGTAAGAGCGTGCTCATACCTGGACCTCAGACACCTTAAACAATCTGGAAGCTTAGCATAATGATTAAAAGGGGAGAAAAAACCCATGTTGATAATAGTTGTTATGAGACAGTTAGGTTTTAAGCAGATGGTAAAAAGCATCAGTCTGAGGCAAAATATAGATCTCCCTTCTGTTGAATAATTAATGAAAAACTCTTTCCCATTTTTAGCCATTGTAACTGTGTGACTGAATAGTCTTCATTTAATAAGGTCTTGTGTACATGTGCTCAAGCCACTTCTTAAAATTGGATTTTTTTCCAGGGCTGATTTCTGCTGTACTCTCTCCCTCTCCGGATCCTTTTCCGCAGGACAAACTCTGTTGTGCCTAATCAAGCAAAACTTCCAGTGAAAGCAATCAAGGCACTTTGATTTAGCAGTGCAGCATTCCTTTATCAGAGAAAGCCTGCCTCCACTGAAGGTGCCTGGAGTCTTGACATTGACTTCAGCCATCCAGATATGCCATATTCTGAGTTCTTCCTTTTAATGGGATTGCATTCTTCTGCTGAAGAAGAAGATCAGACTACCAAGACAAATGGTAGTTTTCCCAGAAAGAATTCCATTTTTAGGTATTTGAATATATATACACTGGAAATATTCAAATATACCTGATGCCAAAAAATATGAAATCACCTCTAATATCAGGGATATTATCCTAAGATTTAGAGTTTCTTATCATACCAACTTCCATGAACTATTGCCATTATGTTCTCAACATGTGCTTCACAGCAGAAGAAGGATCTGGGAACCTAAGTAGCCAGAAAAAAATAAAGAGGAAAGTGAGATAAAAAGGGCTTTGAAGAAATAAGAAGAAAAGGTGGTGGTCAGAGACAGGACAAGAGATTATGCCCTAACTTGACACAAGCTGAAAGACACTGATGTGGTCAAAGTGGTGGAGCAGGTCATGAAAGAATATTTGAGACCAGCAGGTCAATGCCTGACTGCGGTGCCAGCAGTGAGCAGTGCATGAGCAGAGTACCAGGAGACAATCAGGAGCACTGTATTACCTCTGAGAGAAAAGCAGCCACTTCTTACTTTGTCTTAATGAATGCACTTAGCTACAACATTTGTCACAAAGTACTGGGTTTTGTCCAAGTCCAGCACTGACAGAAACTCAGAGCAGTTCTCAAACTCCCTGCAAACTCAGAGATTGAAGACTCAAAAGTTACTTCTGTCTCCACAGGCAGGGAAGGCAAACTCTGAGTCCCACATTGCAGGCAGAGCAGGGAGCTGCCAGCTCAGCAGAGCCTCTAATACCTTTAACCTGGGCCTCTGGCTCTCCACTGTTTCTAGGGCTTGCATCCCTGCCAGCTACAGCCCTCAGGATCTCAGGCAATCTAGATGTTTTCTTGGAAAAGATACTATTGGTGACAGGTGAGGATTGAGTGGTGAGGACTGCTCTCATTTCTCTAACACAGCTGAAGTCACAATAGAGGGGTGTTTTAGAGCAAAGTTATTGGTTTTTAAAAACAAGCCATTATTGCTTTCCATCACCAGTAAGAGATGGCTATAGTATCTACATTAAAGGTTTGTAACCAGAGAAAAGAAATTCATTAACTCATGCTCATTCAGGGTGGGCAGATGGAAACCAGACCTCTCTCTTCTCTCTTCACTGCCCATCAGTTCTGGGGTGAGATTCCAGAGCCCTGGGACATTGCTGCTTCAGGATAACAGCCAGCTCACTGGAGCTCACCAGACGAACCACACTCATCACTGGTTTATGGCAATAAACATCGGTGGGTGAAATGAAGCTTCCATGTTCAGTGGGCATTTCATTCAGTCAGTCCATGCTTGGAAATGCCTTTTACCACAGCAGAAATGGAACATGGAAATGCAGCATTAAACACACTAAATTTGTAGTACGGCTGACAGAGTAGCATAAACAGCTCTCCCTATTTAGCCGTTGTGATCCAGATCCTGCCTGAAATTAAATCTTAAGTCTCCTTGTGGAGATTGCATACTAGCAGATTTCTTTAAATAATACTCACAGCTTGCCTTCAAATGTGTGCTGCATAAATAGCTCAGGGAAAGGAAACAAACTCAAAGTCACATTTGTAAATTATTTGATCATGCTATTCAGTATTTGCCAAATTCAGTCATCTTTCTACGGAAAAAAAAAAAGAGGTTTCCTGATGCACTACAATCACAGCAAATTCTTCCAAGAGTAATCCCAAAGCTAACGCCCCTTGCCAGGCACAGCAGGCAAACAAAAGACATCTGATATGGGTGACTGTGAAGGATGCTGCTGCAAAGCATGCAGCTGTATCAGTCTTAGGGAAATAGTGGGCTATTTTACACAGAATTAACAAGGTTGGAATAGACCATAGAGATCATCAAGTCCAACCTATTACTTAACCTATTTCTTACAGGTTGTCTGGCTTCAACTTTCTAACAAAGAATGCCATCTGATGTAATGCTGCTGTAAGTTTACAGAAGACACATTATTTAAAGACAGTGTTTCTAAGTGTAAGGTTTTCCTTGGCAGGATGTCTGCTCCACCATAACCCAGAGGCTCCTGTACCATTTACGGGATGGCCATGGCCAGACAGGCCCTACATCTCAGGGATAAACAAACTTGCTGGATATGAGGTCAAGACAAATGTTCAGGACCAAGCTGCAGAGTCAGGAATGACACTGGAAGTTAACCTGGTCCCTCTGCACTGCACTTTGAATGTGAGTCCGCAATATTCGTGGCTTTCACCCTGCGAGCTTACATCAAGGCTTCTTCAACTTTACAGGATTGACATATTGCTTATTAAAGGAAAAGAAAGTTCATGCTGAAAGTAAAGATTATTTGAATCCTTACAGTGACCAGTCCATGTCTAAGAACACCATTAGTAAGAGGTGCTAGCTAACACGCAGTAGTGACATGTGCTGTTTCGAAGGCAATCGGTGTTCAGTGATCAGTGATCTCACTTTGGCAGCATTGATCTGAGTCCTAAACACAATGGATAGCAACAACCAAGTAGTTGAAGGGTTTGCTAGGGTTTAGCTAGGGATTGCTCAAGGAGACTATAGCTGAAAGCTGTCCTCTCTCCATGTTGACATAGGTTTATGGAGCTGTTCAAAAAGACAAGTGGGGGTTTTTTTGTCCACTTTTACTTGTCAAAGTTAGTTAATGTTTCAAAGGAACAGCTACAAATTCTCAAGACAATTCAATTCCTGCCCTTTCTGACCCTAAAATCTCCTCCCTCTGGGTGCTGCTGGATACCTCACAGGCTGATGAAGCGGAACAGGTGTACTCACCCTCTGCACAAGCACACACAATTACACAAAACACACATCAGCCGAGAATCAGCTGCTTTGAAAAAGGACTACTTGAAACACTAGGACTTTAGGGAGATAACTCTTTTGATTGTCTTTGCAAGCATTTTTAGATATTTAAATTAAGCTATTGATGAAGACAAAGGAAGTGCTTCTTGGGAGAGACCAGCTCTTACCTCATGTTAGTTACCATCAGAAACTGTGAAGAACAAGGGGCTGCAGGTGTGACTACAAAGGAAATGAGTGTTACATTTGTACGTTTTCAACAGAAATAACCTAGGAGCCTGCAATGAACGAAGGCAGGAAGCTCCTTTGTAAGATACTGTGATGATTTTTCTAGCTAAAATTCTTCCCACACCGTAATCTATTACAGTAGATGAGCATATAAATTTGCAATTTATCATTTCATATTGCACTGCTTTCCTTTTACTGACTCACACCTGATCATGTTTACAAACAGATGTTATGCTTTGATTCTGTTGTGGTCCAGGTAGAGGATAAAGAAGACACACCTCAGAAGTGTGTTTATTAAGCAACATGAAACATGTGCTTCTGTCTTTCAACACATGCTACATGTTTTATCTATCTTCAGAAGACACAAATTTATATTTACTTCACAATTACACCCATTGAGTTATTACAACCATCAATGCAATTATGATTTAAACCTTAGTGCAGTTATGGAGTAGTTTCCTTAACCACCAAGGTATTTGGTGTCTGTAACATCCCATATGTTTGATGTCTCCAGAGCATGTTTGCATTCCTCACCATCACATCCAGCAGATCCCTGAATAGCAGAGTAGGGGGATGGGGTTTCTATCTCAAAGAAATTCTTCTGTTATTAAAAAATTGTTAGTCCTTCTATTTCTGGAAATTCTGGCTATTTATGAAATTCTGTAAAGGATGTGGTGCTTTTCACAAGTTGGTCCTCTCCCTGTACAAATGTACTGGCAAAACCAGAGCATATGTGAGTGCTTAAGTGAGTGTTTAATTTCAAGGGCAGCAGCAATCCTGCTCTGTACAGTGACTTTAGAAAAGCTCTGTTAGACATTATTATTAGATGTTTTGCTCTGAGTGATCCTTTTACTCATCTGCTTAGTTACTGCACATAAACATTTACCCTTTTTATGGCTGAACTGGCTTACAGAGATATGCTTTTATCACTGCCAAGAGTGGAATCTTAACATTATTAATGTCAGCTCAAGATAAGACAGTTCATGGAAGGAAGGAGAAGGAGCTCTCTGAGTTATTCCCATTGATTGTCACATTACTTTCCAAAGCAATGATATAATGTTATGATGCTGTAACATAACAACAATTCTGCTAGCAATGCCTTCTTTGATTCTTAATGCTCAGTTCCACTATAGATGCCAGTACAGAAATTCCTTCAGTCCTGGTATTAGATATACCAGAAAAGTCCACCACAGAAGTGCCACTTGCATCTTTCACCCACAGACCAAGCCTTGTGCCTGGACATTTAGCTGGTGCAGATCATCGCCTGGACCATGAGGCTGGCACACAGCACTGGATCCTGCAACACGCTGTAGGACACAGTGACAACACAGCTCTGCTGCTGGGCAGTTTTGCATGGCTACACTGCACCCATCACCTGGCAGGGCAGCCCTGCACCTCAATACAAGCTTCTGTTACCTCACAGGCATTTAAATTGCTGTCCTGCTCCTGATGAAATTCTAACAAGTGGTTACACTGCAATACCTGTCTGCAGTCTTGCTGGACTCTTCACTTTAGAAAATAAACCCCAAAAAAAACCCCACATAAAACCCCCATATTTTTTCCTATATTAAGTCAGAAAGCTAGGATTAAAGGGTCTCTAGAGTCTGACAGCTGGTAAACAAAAGCAACCAAAC
Source organism: Serilophus lunatus (assembly GCA_013399895.1). Classification (NCBI taxonomy): domain Eukaryota; kingdom Metazoa; phylum Chordata; class Aves; order Passeriformes; family Eurylaimidae; genus Serilophus; species Serilophus lunatus. The sequence continues at coordinate 1,404,417 of VXBA01006569.1, read as the reverse complement.
AAGAGGTGTCATGGTACAGCTAATGAAAAAGTCAAGGTTAAAGGACATATACTATTGATTTCCGACAGTAAAGAATCCATTCTTTTCATTCATGAAATAACATGAATTTAAATTATTTCGGGGAGCAGCCATCTTCCAATAGACAGATTGCATATTTAGGACTTAAAACAGATTGAAAGTGAAAATTATGCTAAAATTGTTGGGGAATGTAAATCTTTGTTTAATTGACACTGTGTGAGCTGCCAGGAATAATTGATAAGGCTAAATTTAACTGCTCTGGCAGTATTTCCCTTTCAGATGCAGAACATTTTGGCCAAAGCCCAGGTAGTCTAAAGCAGGTCCATCTTTGCAATGGTGCCAGGGAATATAAGAGCTGGAGGAGAGGTGAGCTGGGTTTCTTTATTCACAGGAGTTGCAACATTTTGACTTCAATGGCACTGAAAAGTAACTCCTCTGGTATAACGTGCTGTTTCAGGCTTTTCACCTCAGCTGCAAACCGGTGAAACCAGACGCAACCAAACAGGCAGGTTTACCATTCTTTTTTGTGCTTCAATGTGTGAGCTCTGGTTGAACTCGCATGTACGGCTCAGGAAGGAAAGCAAACCCAGACACCACACAGGCGAGTGATGAGGGGTAAGAGCTGCTACCCTACTCCGGGGGCAAGGGAAATTGGTTTTGTAAGATGCGAAGATGTGAGTGACATTTTCAGCCCAGCATTAAGGTCGGTCTTACTCAGTTTCCTGCCTATTATAGCCATGCAGGGAAAGAGTAGAAGAAACAAGAATAAACTTGTTATTCCCCTGATTTCATTTTAGCACCCTCCTCCAAATGCTTTTTCTGTGAGAAATTCAGGTACCCAGAATAATGCTGTTGCATTAAGAAATGAGAGACAAATTGCTGAAAAGGCACAGAGATCCAGGCAATCTAACCTTCTGCTGGCAAAAACATCTGCCCCTATGAAAATCTTCTCAAGATGCTGCCTTCAGTTTTGAGATGCAAGTCCTAAACTTGAAGGCACATCAGGCTTCCAGCAGGACATGTGCATGGCCATTCAAATGGCTCAGCAGCAGCCTCTACACAGTGGCACATCAGAAAAAAAAAATCAACTTCAGTAGCAACTTGGAGGAGAAAACCAACATGACAGTAATGGCAGCAGGACCTAACCTGGGTGTTAGCTCATTGACTCATTTGGTGTTCTACAGCAGGAAAAGATGAGTAGAAAGCTCATCCCTGTTAGCTGGCAACCACAAGTCCTGTCCCATGCACAACCTCAGCTTCTTCTTTCTCTACCATGTAATTGAAGAGAAATAAAAGAGCACAAAAATGACCCATAAAAGCCAATTGAGTGGCAGTTAATGAATAACTGTATTCACATTAATTGCCATGGTGTTAGTCTGCAGCAAAGAGCACCAGGAGGTTTTACTGATGTTGTTTTAACACTAGAAATAGTGCAAAGCTCATATTTGAATGATGCATGCAACTGTTCTTCAAGGTACAATGGGAGAAGAAAATGCTGCAGACATAAAGCTAGTTGTCCAAGCATCAAGGGAACAACCATAGCACAGCAAGATCTTTAAATTATTTTAGCACTCCATATAAGAAATGTTTTAAAATCCAGAACAAACCATTCCTACTCAAAGAGAAAATTTGTTTCTGTGGTTAAGATGAAACTGGAAATTTAAAACACGTGTTAATTCCTAGTCTGCATGATAGGGGAGTAATTTGATGCCCAAGATAAGATAAAGCTGAAAATATTATCTTTTTAAAGGCCCTGTCTCTCAGATTATCAGCTCACAGTGCAGGTATTACATCTTATTTTGAATTAGATACAACATTCAGAATAAAGATGGTATAGTCTCAGGTGGGGGAGCTTATACTAAAAAGTTAAATTTATATGGTAAGATTTTAACCTAATTCCATGTCTTCTCATGTCTTTCTTGGGATGAACTGACTTAAAAGAAAAACAATAATAGCATCACACCTATGTTCCATGCACTCTAATAAAGAAAAACATACCACAGAAAGTGAAAGAGCACAAGAGGTGAAATATGACTATAAGCCTTGCACTGACACAGCAATGGGTTCAGCTCACCTGTATAGGCTGTGATTTGCAGTGCTGAGCCTTTTACTTTCAGTTCTTCCATCAGTGGCTGCCACTGCCGTTGGATCCCCTCAGTCAGCATCCTGCTGCCATCTCCTCACCCCTCACATCTGAACCACACTCAAAACCAACCAGAGGGAGCCAAAAGCCAGAAGGGGATGGGGGGTGTGAAGCAGAATCTGGGGAGGGCAGGGAAGGTGAGCAGCAGTGTGTATCGCCCAGCAGCACCCCTTGCTGCCTGCCTCCCCTCAGGAGTGCAGGCTCTCATAGGGCTACTCTGCTCCATTCCTTGCATCCTTCCAGTGCAGACACATCTCCTGAGTGGAGGATGTTTGACCCCTTTGAGCTGCAGCTCTAAACCCTGTAGTCTACAAACCCACAGTCCTCCATGCCTGGGAATCAGCTGTCAGCCTGTAAATCTGGGGTTTCCAAACACTCGCACGCTACTTTGCATATCTCCAGCCAAGATCCTGCCAAGCCAGCATGATCTATCCAAGTGCTACTGTCTGGCCTGAGGCAGTTGCTTGGCCCTCAGCTCCATGGGCAGCTCCCTGCATTTGCCCAAGGCCCAAGTGTCCCTCTGTCCCACAACAGCCCCCAGCCCTCACTGCTGACTCAGCATCACTGCCTGCAGACTGTTCCTGCCCTGCACCAACAAGATGTCCCAGGTCCCTTCTGACCCGCTTACCTCCAAGCCCAGTTCCCCCATCCATGCTCAGCCACACCCCATACCCTCTTCAGACATACTTTTATGTAGGCAAAACCTCTGCTGGCCACAGGCCATTATCCCATCACTCCAGGCAGGCTCTCAATCGTCTCTGCTTGGAGGAGCACCTGGCTCCACTCCAGCCAGGTCGCTGGCTAACCTTGGCTTTACTGGGGTTGCTTATGGCACCCTATGCCATGTCATTGCCAGGGTCTTTGCTTCCCTCCAAAACAGTTACTCCTCATGGGCCAAGTTTGAGTGGACTTCTTGGAGCACATGTGATGGTTCCTGATCCCACACAGGTTAATAGAAAGACTGCAGGTGTTTCCATATCATTTGCAATAGCTGACTCCTGAACTAGCCTGGCATCTTGAGCTGTTAAGTTGCCCATCAGCTATTTCTAGGGACAGCCCTGTTTCTACCTTCAATTTAATTTGTCCATTCACAGCCCCAAGCTGGATCTCCAACCCAGATTTCATATATATGCAAAATAGGTTAATCAGTGAATTTATAAGAGGAACAGTGGAGGCCTGGATGGCTGGCAGTATTCACCAAATAATAATTCAGACAAACACTGCCTGCCTGTGATGATAAAGGATGATTGCACAGCACAGGCAAACACATCCCAAATAGACTGCAGTGCAATCTGTCTCTATATAGCCCCATGAGTCATGCTGAGTTGGAAAATACTTTATAAATGCTAGTAATGGCAGGCAATAATTTTAATTAGATACAGCCTAATTAAAAAAGAATAGAGGCTTTTATAGTTCATGCCTCCCCAGTGTGCACTAGGGATCCCCACTGTTTGGCAAACAAGAAGAAATGTTTGTATTATTTAATAAGTACAATTTTATCAGCAGAGCTTTAATGCAGGATTTAATGCATATGCTCTGGCTCACCAGACTGAAGGTTGACTGGCCAGCGTGCAGCCTGAATGGAGGAAGGTTGCGGGCATTTTGCATCTCTAAATGAGATCTCAAAATGTGTCAAAACAAGTACACACGAAGAATTAGTTCAACCTCCTGTGTGTTCATTTAGCTGTACGTGGATGTTGGAGAGATTCACTGAGAGTAAAAATTGGCCTAAGGCTGAAAAGCAGTACCTTAGGTTGATCACCTTATCTGCAAGCATTGAGAAATGAGGAGAGAGAAGCAAACTCAGTGGCCTCCTGCGAGCTCTGTGCCTACCCACAGGCCACCCTCCCTGAAGAGGGCCAGGCATTCCTAGTTGCTGAGGGCTGCTGCGTGCTGCCGTATTATCCCTCAGCCCTCACCCACCCACTGCTGAGATGGGAACAGCCATGGAAAGTAGAAATCCAGTGCTCTCATAACACAGCCCACCATCAGCATGGGTCTCTCTCATTTTCATATGCAGTTGTGTAATGCTTCCACTCTTCTGGGAGAGGAAGCAAAAATACCACAAGAAAAAAGCACTTCCTGCAGTATTTCTGAGCTAGACGAATCCAGGAAATAATGGAAACTACAGTGATGCACGCGCTATCAAGTTTTTGTGGGTTTTTTACATTTCTGTTTTTTCTTGCAATTTTTGAATATTTGAAGTCATAAAAAAGTTAAGCCTGCACATATGATCATGACAGCATTAAGTAGTAAAAGTTTCTCTTCTCCCTGCATATATTTAAAATAACAGAGAATTTTAATGAGTGATGGCTGTGCATCATGCCCAATGTATTGCCAGGGCCAGACTGATCCTACAGACTAATCGAAGACCATTACTCCTGCTCCAGGGATCCCAGTGAGTCTCCCTGAGAGCCTGCTAATTTGGTACAATTGAAGGACTTCCATGGGTTCAAACCAACTACCATGTTACCCACATGCATGTGAGGGGGCCAGTGACTCGCCAGGGCCAGGGTGAGAGGCCAGGGTCAGGTGTGGACAGAACTGCCATGGGGCAAGGGGTTGGCTGGGGCTGCCCGACTCTGGCGTCGGTATTTCTGCTGAGAGCAAGTGCTGCTTTCAGCAGTCCTTTATTGATTTGCCTCACCCAAGGTCACCTTAGAAGATGATTTACATTAAGAAAATCAATTTTTTAAAAAGTCATTGCTGGGAGCAATGCTTGATTTCTAAATTCAGAGCACAGCCAGGCATGTGTCTGAGATACCCACCTCCTATTAAAGGCAGCAGCAAATCTTCTGCCTACTCCGTAGCCTTACACTGGAAATATGCACAATAGCAAGATAATGGTAGAAATTCTATCATAACTCCAAAAGACTTAAAAGCAAATAGTGCTTTTCCCAACCCTGCCTGAAGTTGCTAGCAGTATCTACTTTTCCCTGTAAAGGAAAAAGGGGTTTTGAAATGGAGTTCTTTCCAAGGATCTTACCCCAGTTTCATAATTTCCTTCCTTAGTGAAACATGCATATTCACCTATTTTTTATTAACAGAGAATCAGATGATACTTAGTCATCCATTGCTCAAGGCTCTGCATGGATGTCATGGATGTGATGCAACTCATCGATGTAATGTCAGGAATATTGCCCTGCCATCCAGGTTCATTCATGGTTTTTTTCTCATGGATAGCTAGATGCTGTACACACATAAAGGTTCCACATCACTACCTACAGAAGTCCTAAAGACCTTTTATCAAGCTCTTTTCAGCTCTGAGGGTCACTCTTTGCAATCTCTGTCAGGATGACCTTGAGTGCCAGAGTCCTGGAGATGAATCCTCATACCACCTATGGCAGTGAGCTGGCTGCTGCCCCAGCTCACTCCTGCCTGCAGGCAGGGTTGTAAGCAAACTAAAACACACATGTCATGGAAAGAGGTAAAACTGGAGGAGAGCTTGGGACAGTCACCCCGGCTCACTCCAGCCTGCCTGTGGCTACATTGGACAACCTGGGCAAATTTCCAAGGAGGATGTAGATAGTGGGATGATGGTTAAGGCACTTTGATATGGGATTTTCTTCTCCTTATACAGTTGAGCAATTCAGAGCATGGCTGAAGAACCCAGCTAGAAGAGTAAGAGTTGGGCCATGAGAAGAAAAGCAGAAGTGGAGCTGATGCCCATGTTCAGCATTCTTCTAAAGCACCTGACAGAAGTGATTTATACACAGAGATTTTTCTCAAAATCTGTTTTTCAAATCTGTGCTCTCAGCCAGAGCTGTAGTTATACCAGCTTGCTGCAAGTTCACCTTCCATCAAAATGGGACCAGTGCTTTGCCACTGCCTGGGTCGTCAGCTGGCCAGGCTGGGTGCCTCATGGGTGGCTGCAGGACACTGTGCCAGAGATCTATAACCACTGCCTCTATTTTCACTACAGGAGAACCTGAGCAGCACAGCATTTATGCGAATGCAGCCTGGTTCTGATGGTCAGCCTGTCTGTCCATCCACACTTGAGCTGGGTAAGACTAAGCTTGCCATATTACGTGACTATTCCAAGCATTTCCCTCCAAGATTTCATCTGCTATCAGTCCGTCTCCTTAAGAGGGCTGTGAATCACCAGCCTCTTCCCTCTTTCACTCTCTCACCTCATCCCACCTCTCCAGGGTGTCACGTAATTCCTGGCCCTGTCCAGAAGTCTCTGGCTGCTCCGGTTTGTCTAACTGCCCTTCCATTTGTGGGCAGAGGACACCATGCTTGTCTCCTGTTACAAAGGGGATAGCAGTTGAAAGAGCACAGCTTTGCCAGTCAACCTGCACAGTTCCTCTGCTCCACCACAGGTACCTTCAAAGCCTGAACTATCATCCTAAAAGAATACTGTATTCTTAAAATAGTTTAAAATTTATTTACATGTCAAAAAGTTGCTTAAATAATACATTAGTCTGTGATGGCTGCTAATTTTTTGAAGTCTTCACTAATGTAGGTATTTATGCACATAAAAATGCAATTATATGCTTTTTATAGTTGTTTATCCCCTTTTCAGTCCACTACAATGATCTGCCAGGGTGCTGTCAGCACTCTGAAGCACCGACAGCACCCGATGCCTGCTAGCTGCATCCAAGCACTTACAGAATGCACATGTCAAGTGCTCCACATTTCCTGGTGTCAGCACCGTTTGCTCAACACAAGACAGACAAAGGGATGGATGTGGGATTTCCTGCTGATCTTTTTCTCCAGAGAATGGAGGTGTCTGTTCCTGAATCTATAAAGTGAAAGACAGATGAATTGTTAAGATTATTGGCATAAACCAAGGATTTTAATGCAAACCTACAGCACAGTGCCTTCATAATTATGTAAGTCTAATAAACAGTTCTCTGAGTCTCCAGTAATTGGGAAGCGTCACTGAGATGCTGCTACCAACACAGCTGGGCCTGGAGCAAACACTTATTAAAGCTCCTTAATCTGGGCTACTTAGCCATCCTTACTAAGGCTTAGTATTACTGTACTTTGCATTAAAGCCAGTGAGATGAGCTACACACACACCAGCTGAAGGAGAGATGGCCAATAATGAATCCCCACACTTCCAAGAATAATCAGACAAATATATCCCCACTCTCATTTGGTGTCATAGAAGTTTGGCAACTAATTGCCAAGGTTATTCAGTGTATTAGGAGCTTCCTTATCGCAGAAGTCTCCTCTTGTTCAGAAGGATGTTCAGCTTTGAATTTTGTGTTGAGTCCTGACTGGTCTAAGATGTGTTATAGTAGCTTTCTGCAGCCACTAACATCCAAGTATTTTCACCTTATATTTTCAGCCATCTGTGAGCAGATTAATACAGCAGTACTAACAGGCTCTTCTATCTCCATGGCTGGATTACATAAATTCAATTACATGCTCCAGACAACTTTTTCTTAAACATTTGTTTTTACATCCTCATTCTGTGCATTTTATGTCCTTATCTGTAGGACAATGTTGTAATAACTTCATGTTTTGCTTTTTTCTTCACACACTTAAATAATTTATTTTAAAAATGCATGAAGACATCAGGACCAATGTGCCTCTAATTGAAAATCGGAATGTTGAAGCTTATGAATTATCCCATTTTAAAATGGGTAAAAAGAGAGAAGAATTATATAATTACATGAGGGGATGGTTGGGAGAAATAAGACACATCCATGTAGTAAAATAAAAATGCAGCATAACGTTTCCTACCTCATTTTAGGTTCAATGAAGTTAGCCTTTATTTTCTTTTCATACATGAATATTCTACCTAAGTCTACTGTATTTTAGGTTTGACTGGGTGTTTTTATTCACCCTTCTGCAAAGACAAGTGGATCCTGATACCAAATTCAAAACTGAATTTATGAGTGCTGCCATTCAAAAGCAAGAACCAAGAAAGGGTAGAAGGATATAACGTTATGGAAACATCAGAACGACTGAGATAAAACCGTGTGCAATTCTAAGAAAGAAAAACAGCAGCTCTGTACAAACACTGAATTAAGACCTTCAGCCCCTTCTGCCTTGTGTAATGGTGTTACAAACCCTTTCCATCAGAAAAAATTTTCCCTTTCACAATTTGAAGTGTTGGAGATGTGTGACACAACAGAAAGGAGAAATGTAACCAATGTTTAGTAAAAGCAGGTGCGACAAAGAGTAGGTTTTCCCAGTCCCATAGACTTTTGCTTTTTAAATAATCCAAAAACAGAATTCTGCCAGGAAGTTCATGCTATCACTGGGAAACTCAACACTGTGTGGAAGGGGTACAGGCTTGCCAGATCCTCCCCAGACAGCCAGCTCCAGCTCGTGGATGCAGAACCACCTGCACATTGAGGCTTGTGGATGGCAGATGTGGCACAATAACCCAGCATTTACAATTATGTCAAAATTATCATAATTGTACTAAACATTACTAGGAAAAAGCAATAGAGTCAATAAATATTTAAGGTTCCCAGAAGACATGCTACTGAAACAGGTCTGAGGCTTTCACAGCAGGGCCTGAGACTACTCCCAAGCAAGAAATCAGCCAGTTCCTCCATGATAAAAATCTGCTTGCCTGAAGCAAATGGACAAGGAATCATACTGATATAGAGGGAAAATAGGTCAGTTTTATCTCAGCTATTTTATGCAGTTACTTTCTATGATAAATAAAGATTTCTGGTGAGGCAATTTCAATTTTCGTATGGTACATTATATATTCCGCTCATTCATTTACTCTCCAAGATGAAAGACCTGAGTGGCTGCACTGGGTTTGATAGAATATTAATTCATGAATAACACTCCAATGTTTAATTTAGCAATGGTCTAACCACATGATAGTCATAAATGCTAAATGATTATGCCTAAGCATGCAAGTTCTTCCTAGAGAAGGCCAAGAAAGAATGTCATCGAAGATTCAAATGTATGAACCAGCAGAACAAATTAAGAGTAAGAGAGAAAAGAACTCAAAATAATTTTTTTAAAGAACTGACAAACCTCAAAACTGTATTGCTGTCTGCCACTTAGTACAGCAAATACCTTATCCACAGCAAACACAGTTTCCCTTCCTTCTTAGCAGCTGGGTGAGAGGAACTAAACTTAGCAGGCCTGAGGTGTAGGAAACCAGATAGCACGGTGTATGGCTGGATAGGAAATACAGGGCTCAATGTGTTTGAGGTTAAGATTAAGCCCTGACTTCCTTTGGGTCTATTTTAAACGGTGGCAAATGATGGCATGCTTTCTTACAATGAAATGACAGACGATCAAAGGTCGAATATGATCTGTATGTCAAGCATTTGTACCAGGACCTTTCTTTGGGGGACTGTGCAGGAAGTGCTTTAACATGGTGTCTCATACTTCCCCTCATCTGTGTTTGTTCAAAACATACCAGTAACTGGGGAAAGTTGGATGACTGGCTGTGGATAATTGGCCAAACAGCATGTGCCTGAGCATGGAGAGCAGTTGGTTTGGGACAGAGTGAAAAAAAGATTACCATGGTCCCAGCCATTGCTCACGTGAGGAAAACAATAAAGCAGAATTTGCTGTCTCACACTTTCAGGTGCCAAAACTCAGAAAAAAAAGACACAACATGCTGAGAGCATCTTCACATTCCCCTTTCTGGAGGTAGATTAGAATCAAAGCAGAAAAAGAGAAAAAGACAATTTGGGAACTGCATCTTCCAACCACCACTTTAAATAGAGGTTTGCAATGTCTATGGCAAATAGCATGCAAAACTCACTGTGTCATGTTGACTACAGATGGCATACTTGCTAAATTTGCTATCATTATATATTACCCATGACTGGTGCTGAAGCAGCATGTGAAACTGAAAAACACACAAGAAATGTACAAGATTTCATCCCAGAAAGTGAGGAGGTACCTGAATACCACAGTCACCCTGTCTGTCACAAGGCTCAATTCACTCCCTCCTTCTCATACCTAGAAATCTACAGAACAAAAGCATGTGTTTGAAAAATTCCTTTTAATCACATTTTTCATCTTGCCTCAGGCACTGCTGCAACAGTCCACAGCTTCAGCACTGACCTGGAGCCTGCTGGCAGCTCTGTAGCTGCCCCTGCCAAATACTTGTCCTACTTTGTTAAGGTGAAGGAACAGCTTGCTAAGAAAGATCACTGGGATCACTGCTTCTCTGAAAATCCACAAAAAACAATTTATTAGTTATAGCAAGAGTTTAAAATAAAGCAACTGTTCAGCCTACAGTTTCTGAGGACCCTGCTGACAGCACCTACTCTCGTGAAAAATGGTGTCATTTCTAAGTGCAGCTATGTAGACTCCTAAAAAGCAGCTTCCAATGAGATTTGAGACTGCCTCAACAGAACGTGGAGAATTTTTAAGTATAGAATATTAAATATGTATTTGAATCAGAAAAGCATTTTCTGATGTTAGGTGGGTGGAAAATCAGGAGAGCATTTTGTAAAAGGCCACTGTGTTTTCTCTGTTCTAATGCCATTTTACTGGCTAGCAGGACACCAGCAGGAGTCATGGGAACTGAAGCACAGTTTTAAAATGCACACTATGGTCTAAATAGCGAGAGGGGAATATCCTTTTAAACTCCTCTGGGTTGTATAGAGGAACACAGCCACCATATACAAAAAAATCTGGCACAAGCAATAGATATTTAACTGCTCTGAGGAAAAGCAACTCAGCAGCAAAGCAACTGTTAGGGGGAAAAGAAGGGAATAATCCCGTCTAAGTCCATATAATAAATGAACTTAGAACTTGACTAAGAGTTAGGATGTGCAAACCATAATTTTTGGACTAGTGGCTGAACTACCAAAAAGTTAGGATCAACACAAAGATCCAAAGCTTTCTCATTCAACGCAAAGTATTCTTATCAGAACAACAGGAACAAATACCCAAACTGCCATTTTGTGTTAAAGCAAATATATTGTTCCATAAGTTTTAAGTTTTGGATTTAGAAAACGACGTTCTCTGTTGGTTTTTTAACAACAAAATAGTCAGTTTCCAATAAAAAAAATAAAAAAATTGTTTTCAAGAGTTGAATTTTCATTGTTATCGAAACTGAATGTTCTGTTAGAATAATGGAAAAGGCCTCTAAGATCACCGAGTCCAAGCATAAACTCAACACTGCCAAGGCCACCAGTAAAACGTATCTGTAAGTGCCACATCAACATGTCATTTAAATACTTCCAGGGATGGTGACTCCACCACTTCTCTGGGCAGCCTGTTCCCAATTCTCTACAGCCCTTTCCGTGAAGGAACTTTTCCTAATACCCAATCTAAACCTCCCCTAGCACAAATAGAGGCCATTTCCTGTCATCTTTTCACTTGTTATTTGGGACAAGAGGCCAACCCTCACCTTAAGCCCCCCTTTCAGGTAGTTGTAGAAAGCCATAAGGTCTCCCCTGACCCTCCTTTTGTCCAGCTCCCTGGACTGCTCCTCATCAGACCTGTGCTCCAGACCCTTTCCCAGCTTTACTGCCTTTCTCTGGACATGGTCTTGCACCTCAATGTCTTTCTCCAAGGAAGAGGCCCAGAACTGGACAAGGAATCCAAGATGTGGCCTCACCAATGCCAAATACCAGGGGAAAGTGTTTAGTGTTTAGAAAACACTAAACCATTTTCCAAGTACCCTAGTCCCACCTTGTGTCTCTGAAAGCATTTGCTAAATTCTTTTGCTTCCAGTTTCTCTAGCCTATTCTTGGTAGACCACCCAGCTCTAAGGGGCAATTAACAAGTATGAAACAGGGATAATAGCTGAACAAAATATTGACCTCTGTTCTGACCCATTCCTCTCAGAGGTGTCAAAATGGCAAGCAGGAGCAATTTGAATGATGACAGGCTGTGATGACCAGGATAAGGTGACACAGGAAGACATGAGAATCTACTATGTGGCACCTCCCTGTCTCACAATTTGTGGTCTTCCTACATCATGGCAGCTATTAACAGTTCAGCATGTACACTATAGATGAGTATGAACAGCAAGGCCATGGGGAATAGAGGACACAAATATCTCTGCCTTCAGGCTTAAAAGCTCAGTGGAATTAAGGTATTAATTCTCTCAGCTGTGAAGAGCCCCCAAGATGTGTCTCAGAGTAGACAGAAAGAAATCAAACACTGTCACAGTGAAAGGTGACACATTTCCCCATTCGTTGTACCCATATTAGCTGACTGTCGATAAAAGGGGATCCATTCCTGTTCCATCCAGTCTTACCCCCACCCTGTGTGGCAGGGAGCTGCCATTGCCAAGCCTTCCCCATCCCCAAAGTGTAGTGTAGGGAATGCAGAGAAGGACATCTCAGGGTAGGAAGGGTTATGACAGGAGCCATGTGACCATTTTGCAGCTGCTGGAGTTGATCCTGGAGCACTTCCTCATGCAACACCTTTGGAGCCAAAGCTATTGCTAAGGCATTTCCCCTTACTGTGGCCCCCCACCCTTTCTCCTAAAGGTATGGAAATGATCCTTCCAGGTGAGGAGGCTAACAGGGTGGAAGCTGAGCTTTGAAATTCATATCTATTAAAAATTCTTTATGTTCACTTACATAAACATTTTTTCTAGTATTTAGACTTTGTCCATGTCAAAACTTACTCAGAGCCTTCTGGAGCCACTCCTCTCAGAATGCAGAAGATTCAAGGAAAGTATAGGACCTTGGTTAAAGGAAAAAATAATTTATGCTGCTTAAAATGATTTGCAACTTTTTAAAATCTTCACTATATTTAAGCATATCAGTCAGAATTCCCACAGTATTCTACCAAAGTATTCAGAAAGGCTACACAGGATAGTGGTGAAGGCTTTAATTTGCACCGAGCCGGTGTGACTGTAAGAATAAGCACAGGAGTTCTCTTGCCAGCTCTGCCACTAAGACCATGCAAATCACTTAATCTTCCTATTTCATTCCCCCTCCGCTAAAAGGGGAATGTTAATATTTATTTACCTTCCAACTCACAGGCATGTTGTGAGGATTAATTAGTTAATAACTGTTAAGTGTTTTGAAGATATAAGTGACTGTGCAAAAGACTAAGTACTATTAGCTAACATTAGGCTAATGATGTAGATAGGAGTGGCAATTTTTTCATTAGCTGTTATCAAAGCAGGGCCCAGGACTCAGCACCAAGATGCATGCCAGCTAGTGAAAAATTAGGCAGGTTAGGGGAAAGATTAAAAGAATAAAGTGAATTTATTTCCACTGCTCCACTGGAACACACATACACAAAACCAAACAGCTGTGCCATTTCTGACCTAGCTGTATTAATAACTCAAGACCACATTCTGAAAGTTGCCACTTTGCACCTTGATTAGTCATTTCCACCAATGTGCAAACTGTTATGGTTTTGAGTTGGTGGCAATTTCCACTCCTACATCTTGCTCTGCATCTGTGAGAATGTTGGTATGCAGCTCAAGGCAAGTAAGAATCAACCACAACAAGAAGGCATTATGTACTAAAATTTTACAACACATTTGCTTGGCATTAATTCCAATGAAACTTGTGTGAGAAATCTGGACAGCTGTACAAGAAGGCTGTTTTTGCATTCAGGCAGTTCTTCTGATACAAAGGAAGGTACAGGCTGAGGTTTGTGAGGCCTGGCTGCTTGGGAATAGCACACACCTCTGCCTTATTTTACTGTTGTAATTCTAGCAAAGCAAGATGGTAAAGACACAGCCTGGAAAGTTGAGACAGTAACTAAAATAACTTGGGAAGATGCTTCCTCAGGGCAGCTGTCCACATAGCTCTGCTGAGGAAGCCAGGTGCAGCCCCTAAGAGCCATCAGCAACTTACACCTGTGGACCTAAATCACTTGCTGCTTACATAAAAAGACCAGGAATTCCCCAATTTCTATTACAATCAAGCATTTTGTTGATGCTTGCAAACAATTTAACATTCATGTATATAAAATCATGTATTTCTATCTTAGTATCTGTATCATTCTCAGTACTGTAGCTCCAGGTGCACAAGGCAACATTTTATCAACTCTCTTTTTTCACTTCACCACCTGAGCCGGCAAACTTAGTTTTGGTTCTTTTTTTTTTTTTTATTACTTCAGTTGACAGCGAGGTGGGTAAACATAACAATGCTTTTAGGAGGGAAAAAAAGAGAACAGTCTATAGACTTCTTTTTTACTAACTCTTCGTACAAATGTTCTAGTCCTGGCCAAGATTTTTAACTTGTATTATCTCAAAACATCGTTGTGCATAATAAAGATTATGAGACGTAACGACACAGAAGTTGAAGAAACTGAGAAGAAAGAAGGATTCCAGTTACCTCCAAAAATCTGCAAAACCTTTTCTTGTTTTGAGCGTCACATAAACACCTTAAGCCCTGATGCTGCGAATGTCTGTTGGCAGACACAAGAGTCGTTGTGAGGCAAAGATGACCTAAGCTGCCCCACAGGCTCCTTTAAACTGAAGATGCCCTCTCAGGCACATGGATGACTAAGGAAGCAGTGCAGGCAGCCTCTGCTGCACTTGTTTGACCCAGTTGTGAGGAAGGAGGCAATTCTTCTATTTTCACTTCCAAATTACAAAGCTCAGAGGCACGATTCTCAAAGGGACAGGTTTGACACCAGCATAAGAAGTCTCATCTCTTCCTGCGTTACCGTGTGTTAGGTCCTTTGGGAATCCCACCCTGTGCTCAGCGGTTCCCAGGTACTTGCCTCCTGGGAAAGGTGGAAGAAACGCCTTTGTGAAGCATCTCCTCAACAATGCTTTTGTCAGAAGAGAAGCAGCTGCTGCAACTAAAATAGGTTGGGAGAAGAGTTTCTGCTGACTCCAGTGAAAGATCCTGAAGCCTTCAGTTACACAGCCTTGTACAGCAGTGACAATATGTAATGAACAATTAGGTACATGAATTTATTGTAAAATTTAAATATGGTTAAATATCTTCAACAACTGCATCTCAATATAGGAAACACAAGAGATTGAATTTCACATTTCAGTGTAACACTCAGAGTAGTGGCGACTGTTAAAGATGCTTGACATTTTAGCAGTCTTCTAATGATCAAGCTCCATTTTCAGATCCTTAAAACAAGACAACACTATTGATTTGAAATTAAGTTTTACGTAACAACACGGATTTTCATCTATTTATCCTAGCAATATGTGTGTTTTTTCCTCTTCTAAAATACAATGAACAAAATCTATTTTGCGTGTTAAAAATATATCCATTGTGATATATCACTTCCTGAATCTTATTTAATAAGGTCTAACATAGCTCAAGATTTGTTTGACTGCAAATACCAAGGCACATTATACCTGCAATCTACTTACAACACCAGAAAGGTTAAAAACATTTAAGAAAGGACGGAGGCCAACTGTTCACTCAAAATATCTTGCCCCTGGATATATTGTTGCTTAATCAATTTTCGCACGGGTTTTACTTTCACTGCTGAAATTGCTACCTATTGTTTTGACACATAGTGTTGGACTAGAAATACTACAAATCTGAAATGCTAATGTGCTTTTCACTATGTGTGATTCCTAGCAATCGAATACATCATCCACAGTTACTTTTATCTCAAGCCAAGACTAGTAAGGGCAAAACACAGTCTGTTATTGACTTCAGAGCTTCTTCCATTAAATTCTCTGCTTTTTCAGGCTTGAAAGCAATCACAGGCTGACGGCACCGTCCTGGATTTTGTGGTATTATGAGCCCAGCTTCCTTATATAAAGACCGTCACAGGGGCTGGGAACCTTCTCGAGGCAAGGAGGCACATTACTCGCCGGCTGCCTGACAACAGAGGTAATTGCTTTTTTTTTTTGAAACATCCAGTGAAGGGGCAGGCTTAGCCAGTGCAGAGCCTCCGGGAAGAAGCAGAAAAACACTTCATGCTCCTTGCCAAGACGTTTTAGATGCTAAGTGGGGCAACAGCAAAACTGAACCAAGGAACTAAAGTGCTCACAAGCCAGCCATGCAAACAGGGAAAACAACCCTTCAGGAACAGATTTTCTTAACCCATAGAAAAGCAAGCAAATGCACATTGTTACAAATAGCATTGCTTCTTATCATACACAAACCAGAGACGTTCCTGTTTAAAGAGTGAAAAACATTGTCTCTCGAGAGCACAATATCCAGCACATCAAAACCTGCTAAATTAACAACAGATCTTTGCCATTTTCTAACCAAGGCACACACTCAGCCTCATCACACACAGCGAGTGAGCAGATCCAGCACACTTTATCTTCAGCAGATCTGGCACAACTTTTTTGCAGTTCAAAAGAAGCTGCGGCAGCATCCATAGAAGGTCTGCAATAGCTCACTCCAGTGTCCTGGGCACAGAGACACAGTGCATACAGTGCAAAATCAGTGCAAGCATCTCATAACTCTTCCTGACTTTATGACAGCTCCCAAGGCCAAGGGCCAAACACCATGATTCTTACTTGTGTTGTTCATAGGCTAAAGAAACAGTGTCACTCTGAGGGCAAAGGCATTTTTCCATTTTCTTGCATAGCCCATTGTACATATAAAAGTTAACATTAAACACCTGACTAGAACTGGTCAGAGAACACCATATTTTCAGAGAAGAAAGAGAGCTGTAGCATCCACCATGGCTGAAATCCAAACTAACATCAAAGCACTGTTGTATCCAGAGCAGTGGGAAAAGATCCATCAGAATTCAAGACACCAGACTGCCAAAACTCCTGCCTACCAAATCCTATACAGAAAGTTGGTTGTATGGTGCACAAGCCCCACAAAGTCTTCATCTCTAAAGAATGGAGAGGGCAGCAAGGAATTACAGTGCTGACACATTCAGTGAACTAAATGCTAGCAATTGCAATGCTGCTGTTGTTATCCCATAAACAGCAGCCTACCTTCAACCTAATTTATGTACATGTGGTATTGTGAAGAATGGAGGATTAAAAACTGCTAAAGAGAGAGAGCATTGGGAAAGGATTTTGTGACTGAAGATTCAAGATCACTTTCAGATTCATTGTGACAATGCACTTAGACTACACACTTTCTTTTGATTTTCTAAGGTTTGCTAACTCTCTACTGACACAGAATACAGTCTTGGATTTGTTAGAAATCATGTAGCAGCTAAGCACTTCAGAAAAAGATATAAGTGGATCTGTAATGCTACAAGTGATAGCAGGGTCACTAGATAAATACAAATACTTTATAACAGCTGTATCCAATTTTGTACATACAGAGGTCATTAATAAGTAAGATTGAAGCATGATAATAATCCTTGAAAACAAATTAACTGGTTGATTGCCTTATTACTGAGTCCACATATTTCTCATTTGTTCTTGCTGGCAGCACATCAACCTATTAGTTAAGAGTAGTTTGTTTGCTTTGTTAGAGCTGTTGTCCAGATGTCCATAGATATCATTATATAAATTACAAGTTTAAAGGTGAAGTGTTTCTTAATAGCAGAGTGTGAATTCAATAGAATACAGGGAAATTTGAGTTTGTGTTGTTTTTTTTTGCTAGACCTGAAATAAAATGTTGTGTAAAGGAGACATTCAGAGGTTGAAAATCCACATGAACATGCTGAGTTTATTACGAAACAGTTCACTGGAAATTATTGGGTACTAATCTTTTAATACTGCAGCTGATCCTTGGTCAACCTGTTACAAGAGCAAATTGCCATTCCCAGCTGTGCCATACTGTAAGAGGATAAACATCAGAGTGGCCTTTAGGAACAACCTATTTCAAGAATATCTCCTCAATATTTTACAGCTAATCAGAGCCACATTAACAGAAGAGGAGAACATACGTAAATATCAATCCAATTTGATGCAGTAAGCTGCAGATTACTTTTTTTTTTAATTTAGTAAGATATTGAAAACTCACTACTGAAAGATTGCAGAACTGAGAAATTAAGACTTAGGGATCTAACACACAAAAAAACCATGGGCCCAAATACTTCCTGAGTCTCTTTTCTCTCACTGCAATAAAGCCACAGTGGAGCTCAGTGGGGAGTAATGTAGGTACAGTGTTCAACCTGCTTCAGAGAAAACTTGGTGGACTCCCACATCAGAAGCTGCAAAGCATGACATATATTTGGGAACCCAAATGTCTCTGGAACTTGCCAGCTGCTACATAAGCTAAATTTCCACTGAAAGAAGTTGTAGTCAGCACTTTTTCATACTCATCAACTTTTTACTCTACAAATACATTTTCTCTTTCAGTTTTTTCAACTTTCATTTTCATTTGCACTTACTCTACCCTGTGCTTCTTTCATAATTTCAAGATGACTAGTCTAAGTCATGACTGAACAAGAACTCCCTCTGCATTCACAGACCGTCGGCATTTGTAAGCTTTTTAAGGCAGAAATATTTACTTACTGTTTGCACAACATTTAAAGCCATGGCACCTCCAACCTAGCCAACATCTTTGGCCACTACTGCAGTATCGATGTTACATAATGATTTTAAATTTATAATTTTTTTGCCTTCTGTTGCATATGCAAGGAAAGTATACTCATATTAATTGTCAGATGACTAAAGGACATTTCTTTTTATCATCTCCCACCTTATTCCAAGATGGCAGTAGAGAATAATTGCAGACTCACACTGTTTATTTAATATACTACAAGATGGAAAATTGCGCCTCCTTCATCTCCCAAAAAATTTATTTGGATGAACAAACTTCTAGAGAAAGTTATTTTACTGTTGTCTTTCCAATAATTACAGAAATTTGGACTAGCCAATTTTTAATACTGACAAAACCTAGCATATGGTCATGACTGGGCTTTGCAAAAGCCATCCTGATGCCTCTAAAATCTAACTCATAGTTCTGTCGAAATTATCAGAGGAAGGAAAAGATATTTCTCCACAACCACCACCCTCAGGGCAGCACCCATTCCATGGCGTGAGGCAGGAAACTCTGTGTTCCCTGCCTTCTCCCTCCCCATCACAAACAGTTCAGCTCATCCATCTAGCATGACTCAGGCTAGTGAGCAGCTCACTCTACCTATTGCTCTTGAGTGTAAACTGCTATTTCTCCAGTCTGGCTTACATGATGTTAGTACTTACACTGTTAGTTCCTGCTGGAATTACTATCAGTGCAGCCTGAAAGGAGAGTAAAAGGAGACAAGATGGCCTGACAGACAGCTACTGAAAATTAGGAATTCATATTAATAATGAAAAAAAATGAGAGTAAATGAGAATTACTAATAAAACAGATAGCTGAACATAATTTATATGTATTTTCCATAATTTATGCTAGAGCTAGATTTAAAAGCTGGCACTAAAGAACATTTCTTCTTATCAGTCTTGTAAGTTCCTCCTTTGCACATGTGCCCGGTATGGCACAGAACAAAGGTCTCCACATTTCACGATGGACAGGCATTATATATGGATTTATTTCCCCCCTCCCTCACTAACCCCTTCAATAATTACTTTCTCTTCAAAAATGGTAGATTCATCTTTGGCCTTCTTCCTGCATAGGGAATACTAACCATGCCTCATAAAACGAGTTCAGTTTGAAAAGCAGCCAAAATCAGGAAGTAATTTGAGCCACGTAGTCAGCCCTTCATGTAAAAACCCTGTGCCCTTCTGCTGATAGTGACAAAAATCACCGGAAAGCCTCTCCAAAAGCTCAGAAAGGACTTCCCTTTCATGTCAGTGCTTCTCCATGTGCAAGAGGAAGGATGGTCTTGTGGCTTACAGAGACTTGGCTGTCAGCATCTGTGCCTTCTATTCCTGGTGGTCAGCAACTTCTCTTGTGACTTTGGGAGAGTTATCAAACTCCTCTACCCACCAAAAGGTTTGTCTGCTATACAATGTAACAACCTAATTCAATTTTACCCTTTAATGAAAATACTATAGGAAAACTTGATGGCAAAACTTTCATCAGATGTGGAGTGTCTTTATCTCTGAATATTGTCTACAGTGTCAAAACACAGAGAGATAACGATTTAAATGTACCCAATTTTCATCACCTAACAGAGGATGTGGCAAATATCTTGAACTCACTCCCTTTTCACCTTCATAGTCATGGTAATTTTCAAGAAGTAAGATAGCAGTGTTCAATTCAGAACGCATGTCCACATCCTGGATCAACTTCAGGTGGCTCATCTGAACACTGAGACTGAAATAAACTGAGTCTAAAACACAGAGGTTAAAAAAACCCCTCTCTATATAGATATATATATATTATATATTATAGGTATATTTTATTTTCCTTACCTCATGCCTTTTTCTCTTCAATTCTGGGGCTGCCTAGTTTAAGGGCTGCTATAACAATGCAAGAAGTGATGTTATTCCAGGGAAATATATTTTTTTAATCAAAAATACTGTATCAATCACCATTATGCCTTGCCACCCAGTTTCAAAAATAGTTCACTTTAAACTATTGGGCATTGGATTGTTTCTTTTCACATTCTCATTTCTCACATAGAAAGAAGCAAGGTGGAATTATCATCTAAAACATTCTGCTGCCTTGCAATATTCAGAATTTTCTATGGAAATTATTCCAAGTCTGTTGCAGAAACATTAAGTCTGGTTTTGTTCATGGAGCTCCTTGCAAGACCATTGTGCACAGAATTATCTGGAAATGCCATGTGCACTGCTAGGATGAGTAGTGTGCAGAAGAAGGTCTTGCAATCCGTACCACCACCACCACTAAATATAGACACAATTATGGTAAATCTCAAAATATGAACAAGCTACTCAGGTCTGCTTCTCTGAAACTATAACACAGTTACTACATGGTTTTGTTGTTTAATATTTCCTAAGCAATAGCTGGTGTGCAGACAGTTTTGTATTTACCTTTCATACTGTGATATGATAGTCAGTTCAAATGCTCCTGTTGTTTGACTAAAAATAGGGACCACATAAAAATGAAGGTTTTTCTCACCCAAACTGGTACTAACTGCAGTGCTTTCGAGCTAGTCAAAAACAAAGGTTTGTTCACCATTTGACCATTTTTCTGCAGCATCCACATCAAAACAGCCATCTCTGTGCAGGAAAATATATAGAGGCTCTTAATGAGATCAATCTGTTCATTTCCATTGTCTGAGCTCCCAGAAGCTCCAAGAACAAACATGGAGACTACAGAAATTACTTCAGTGCAGCAGTATGAGCTACTGTCACTAATGAAGGAGAAGAGTTGTTTCCATAAAACAATTTGAGATATTACAGGGACCTTCTTTGCGTGGAGGTCAAGTTAAAAATCAGAACCAGAAGCAATTAATCTTCCTCCATATGTACTAAACTCATTATCAATGACACTTTTTTTTTCTGAGGTTCTAATTCCAGAGCATCACATATACTATGTAGAGCATGAACACACAGAGCTGCTGCATATGTTTTTATCCCACCCAGTCCATAGGCTTGTTAGTACTGTCCTGAGGGACACACTTAGTTCTAACTATTTTTATCATTTGTCTAACTATTTTTAGCATTTGAGAGACTTCCCAAGAAACATCAGTCTCCTGCTGCTCACTGATTAAATTAATTATCAAATGCAGTATTTAAAGCCTGATAGAATGGGGGTTGTTCAAGCTCCTCCTTTTTACCTCACCACTATATCTAATAAAAACCAACAAATTAAAAACCACAAACTCAATTATTGTGAATAGAAATGAACAATAAATTCTACTTTACAACCACCTAAACAAAACTAAAAGCAAAAAGTTCCCCCTTTTACAAAGGTTCAATACAATCACAGGACTGTAGCAAGGAAGGAGAAATGTTTGCCAGCCAGACATTTATAAGGAGTGTATCTAAAGAATTAGATGTAAGGAATACATTTGAATACTGTCTGAGAACACTGTGATTTTTTGCTTGAAGTTCTCAATAACTAAGAATTGCATTAGTTAACACCTGAGGGAATATTCATGCATTTTTCATATACAAAAACAATCTGCATGCAGATGCTATCCAATCTCTCCTAAAGTGACTCAATCTGAGAAGAGCCAGTCTGTAAAGAAAGGACTTTTCAGTCCTTGGACTCATCCCCAGAGAGAGCACACTGTGGGCACTGGGGAAAAGGAGCTTTATTTGGCTTAGGTTACATTGCTTCACAAGGCTGGTGCCTACTGAAGGACAAACAAGGTGCTGAACACATTCTGCTTTAGTGCTTGATATCGTTTTCCAAGGTCCCTAATAAGTTTTAAAACACAATGAATGAAATTTGCCTTTTTCACTAGAAAGGAAAAAGATCTGACATGTTCTTTGGAATTAAGTGATGAGAAATTAACAGGAGATAAGCAGTTTAAATAAAAACATTGAAACCTCTGTACATACACAAATATAAGAGAAAGGCTGCTTCATTCTCTCAGCTTTGATACCTGTTGGCAGATGTTAAATTTCTTTAAATTATTTAATAAGCACTTTTGAAAGGAGATTGCCTATAGAACAATACAGAAATTAAACATAAGGTGTTAATCAAAGTGCTCCAGATTTTACATTTCTTCTTTATGCCTCCATTGCAGGTTTCAGGTTTTTCTACTAGGAGATAAGACCTTACACTTTATATTTAGCTGCTGATATACAACTGCAAACTGAGGTTCATCAACAAGCCACGAGTTTAATCTTGAACACTGTATGTTTCCTCACTTTGACAGTTTAAGACAACTCAATGAAATATTTATTATTGTTTTAAACTCCTGAAGCTGAACTACGCTTATGTTTTAATTCTACAATCAGATGGTGACGCATCAAAATATGCAAACCCTAAAAATGGAAAAAACCCCAAAACACTCTCTGGCAAATCAATAGCTTTATAATGGACAAAAAAAAGTAAAATCCTCTTACAAACTGCTTATTTTGTACTGAATTGATGACTGTCTATGTTCTTTAAGCACCAGTCTCTCCTGTTAAGCCCTAAATAGATGCAGAACACTTCAACTACTTCACAAATGCCCCAAAAAAACCAGAAGAGCAAGCAGTTGCTTAATGTAGCAGCCTGCAACGGGGGACAAGGTGCTTCAAGAATGCAGGATAATAATCTTTACTCCTGTCCTGGCTACTAATGCTCTAAGTCTTGCTGAAGCCTCTAAGAAGGTTCTTGAACTTCAGCCTATGGTAAACAGTGCTAACTGTGAGGAGGCAGTTTGTGTTCCAGACCTATTTCCATCCTCATGTCTTGCTGAGGCTGTGGCACAGCACTCCTGTGGATAGTTCAGTGCATGGAGCAATGCTTTTTCCATGACAACCTCTCTCTAAGGAAGCACTCAAATTATTTCATATAAGCAGCTCAAAGCCATCAAGTCACTAGGGATTTCAAAAATGAAGCTTGTTTATGGAGGACATGAGAGGTAACTTCCCTCTTCTACAAAGCAACTTCCAGACAGAACCAATGTTGAATTTGGGTCATTTTTGAAGTAAGGCCCATCCTTAACAGGTGCATTACAAATCCCTTGTTTACATTTCAAGCATTAATAAGATATACTTGAAAGTTAAATAAAGAGCCTGTAATTATAAGCTTCAAATACACAGAGCAACTTCTAGGGTAAAGATGCCTTGAGCATTAGCTTTTTACCACGCAGCTTTCCTGGTGAACTCCGGCCCTAGTATCATTACATGGAGTAAGCCACATGAAAGTCAACTTCAAGCATCTGGGAAACTTTCAGAACTTTTGTGATCTTAGATGCTATTTGACTTGTTTCCTATAGTCTAATAGGAAATGAAAGGAGATGAACATACAGAAAAACTAAAAAAAAAAAAAAAAAAAAAAAAAAAAACAAAAAACCCAAAAAAAANCCAAAAACCCCAAAACAAACACAAGTAGCAAGAATGAAATACCCAATTATTTGCCAAAACTTTCTCATGAGAAGTTAATTGTTGTTAGCCAGAACATCAGATTTCAGCCAGGAATGCTTATTAAGAGCCTTTGCATTTGCCTACATACTTTGTTTAGGCTCTAGTCTGTTCAGCTCAGGCATCCCAGGTGCTCAAACTCCAGCAGAAAATCGCAACAGAATCAAGATTCTAGGCATGACATACGCTGTCCTGCCGATTGCTAAAGGGCAATCAAACCCCTTCTGTCTTTGTGCTTATTTCAGCCCCACGTAACCTTCAGCAGCAAAGGACTGTCTGTGATACAAGTTGCCATAGATTTAATTTATTGTATTTTTAAATAGTGTCTCCAGCAAAAGGAATCCCTTGGGGAGATTTCTGCACTGTCAGGAAAAATTCCTGACCTTCAGCCTCGAGTTTCATTGCTCACTTCGATCCTATCCCTCGCTCCCCTCCCCTCTTGCCCACTTCCCACCTTGGCTGTGCAGCCCCCTGCGCTCCCAGAGCCCGATGACGGCAGAGCGGCCGCCAAACCAGACGCGTCGCGCCTCAGCTCCTTCCTGCGGCTCCCGCTCGCTCCCTCCCAGCCCCGCTCCCTNTCGCTCCCAGCCCCGCTCGCTCCCAGCCCCGCTCCCTCCCAGCCCCGCTCCCTCCCAGCCCCGCTCCCAGCCCGCAGCCTCCCGACCCTTCCCGGCGGCGCTGCAGCGGCCGGGGCGGGCAGCGCCCCCTGCTGGTCCGCGCGGGGCCTGCCGGGCACGGCCCCGCCGGGGCACAGCGGCCAAAAGCGAGGCAAAAACAGGGAAACAGAGCCGAGAAGCGACTCCTGCCGGTGCTGCTCCACCCGGGCTCAACAATGCCAGGCTCTTGCATAGAAAGCCCTGCGTAAAAAGCGAGTATTATTATTTGCAACTCAGCACAAGATCCCGTCAATCACGTGTATTCTCCGTGGGCTGACAGCACTTCCAGGGAGAAAAGGCAGAAGTTCAAGTGACCGCACTACTTTAAATCATTAAGCGCTGCAGTTTCGTGCTTCTCTTTTTCTTTACAACCGGGATTCATTGCTGCAGTTCAGTGGGTTCTCATCCTTAGGAAGAGAGATGTACTCAACTTGTAGTGTTAAAGATGGCAATATTAGGGTGAGAAACACTGCCGCCAATTAAAAATAAACTAGGAGAAAAGGTTGAAAATAATAATCAAGCAGGAAGCCAAATCTCCTTTTAGAGATTAAAGACTACCTTTAAGATTAATAAGAATTTATCCTAGCAGGCAGCTTTGGTGAATATAATCGTTTTCCTGGTTCCATCAGGTTTCTTTTCACATTATGCATTACCTTAAGAAACAAACCAACAGAAAAATCTCTGCCAATAAAGAATGTGGTACTTTAACAAGCACTATTGTAGGCTGAGGTCTTAATTTTTAATCAGAATATTATTTGTATCATAGCACAACCCCAGGCTACACACAACCATCACAGCATGATGGCAGTCCCAGGGACTGCATACAAGACAACAAAACCCCAAAACTAGAGATGCTGAGAAAGGACGTACAGAAGATGAGCAGCAGAACCAAAATGAAAATCTTGATCTGCAAAACTTTTATCTAGAGTATCACACTGTTTCCCATCAAAATGTCACACTGTGGAAATGATGAGTGCCATTAGATTACAGCCCAGCAAATGGCTCACAGCAAGGTATGGACATTGCATACAAGTCTGCAGGAACAAGTCAGAATACTGAATAAACCTTTTCCTTTATCCCCTTTTTTCTCCAGGATAGAGAAAGCAGAGAAGACTGGAGAAACAAACTAAAACCAGATACTCCTTAAGGGACTAGTGAGCAATATTTGATGCCTAAGCCAAAGTAACTTCAAGGGGATGGCAGTGCCGTGACCGATTCAGAAGTGCTCCTACTCTAGCTCCAATTCCCTGTGGAGAAATGCAACACCACACTTGCATCTTTTTCTCTGCTGCACAGAAACCAATCTTCTGCCAAACTCTGGCTGACTGGCAAAAGTAAAATTAAACATTTATGCAGCAGATAGATCAGATGTGTGCACTGTCGCTCATTCATTAGTACAGTCACTTAATGAGGATAGGTTACATATTGCTGCCATCCCAGGCAGCTTTGTATGAGCAAGTCATGGAGTCTTTTTTTTTTTTCTCAAGAGTTTTCCACCCACACAGCACAACCTTTTCCTAACCCATAAAGAGTAATTACAGCTACTTATGAACAGCATAACTCTGATGATAGATGAATCAGAATTTTATATTCTTCCTCATCACCACCAAAATCTGGAATTATATCTCATTCTTTCTTCACCTTTCTTTCCCCTTTGCAAAATCTGTTCAGCTAGTGAGAAATAAGAAGTTAGAAACCTGGGAAAGGAATTCTTCAATATAACTCTTTTCTATATACTGCAGGCAACCTTTGAACTGACAGTAAAAATTTTCACATTTGAGATCCATCCAAAATGTGAATTACTAGCTTCAGTATTTATGGGGCAAAGGTGACACTTTTTATAAGCACCTATTTTAAGAAGGATGGCTTCAGAGCTACTGCCAGGATTGAGAAAGTAATCTGTACCACCAAGATTACTCAGAAATCCTATTTGCAAACCAAGTCCTATTAAAACACCCCTGCAATAACCCAGCCTCTGAACTTTTCCTTTAGTCAATTATTGCCCTGCCCAAACTATTTGAAAGTTTAGTTAGGACTTTTACACTGGACAGAACGTGACGGATTCTGACACACACTGAAGCAACCTGATGAAGCTATTTGACCTGCAATTATCAGAGGATGTCGTAAGAGTTTAGAGTGCAGACTTAAAAATCCACGAAGCTATATGGTGTTAATCAGACAGAGCCATGCAAACATACACAAATCCCCAGTAAAGTAGTATCAGTGTAATGAATGGAACAGCTGGAAGAGGCACAAGCTGTTGCATCTACACAGCAAGCCAGTTAAGGTTAAGGAATTTGTTCAATTAGGGAAAAGCAAAACGGTTCCATTACCAGCATGCATCATACATGGTACTGAGGCACAGGGAAGGCTGCAGGGACAGGCCATCTGAAACTCTTTAGTAGGATTAACAGCAATTCAATAGTTCCAACCCAAGAAATTCTATGATGCTGTGATAAAAACATAGCTCATTTGGGTTTGGCTTGCTCTTTTACAAAATGTTTTTCCTTTGCTGTCAAGGTAACTCCAAGAAATAAACTCAAACATTCAGCCTAGAACAGCCATTGCCCCTCACAAATCGGTGTAACATGACAGTAGATGGCACTGCTCGAATTCAGTTCGAGCCCACAGGTTTCCTGCAAACAGCCCAGACAGAGGAGAGGGGATGTTAAGGCTCGGGAGGGAGATAATGGTTCATGCACAGCACAAATTACTAACAATTAAAAACCATGGCATTTGCTTTAGAAAGCACAAGCACTTCCATATCAATGCCTTAGCAAAAGCTAAACTACAGGGTAAATATGTTAGCAAAAGGCTGTAGTTTAAGATGGCAAGAGTACCCATCCAAAAGTTCATCTACTGTACTTCCATCTTCAACCTAATGGCTTTTGCTAACACCTATTTCAAGGGAATGGGCACTAGGTATTCTGCTGTACATGAGCCTAGAGGAGACAAAACCATTCTGGATTTTAGCATGAGTACTACTGACATTATTTAAGAGAACTTACTGGCTACTTCTCAGTCTCATACTGTCGGCTTGCAGGGGAAAGGTCTGCAGGGACAGCAGTTTCGCTGCTCCTAGAGTGTTCAAGTAAATGGCCATTCCAGAAGCTCCTCCAGCTACTGCATAAAGGTGATGCATAAACTTGGTGCAGATAAGAAAAGGTTTTATACATGTGTGTATATATATAAATATATGCAAATATTTGTGTGTACACACAATGGTTTTTTTCATACTATTACATAGTATGTAGTAGACTACTTTGTTAGCCCTTTAGCAAAACAGATGCAAAATCTAAGTGCTTAGATGCACAGTACTCAAGCATTTAGTTAGTTGCGAGAACACAGACAATTTTTACCCTGAATTGCACGAATATTAACAAAAAAAGCAGTATTTCTACATATTTTCAGACACCAAGAGGTCTTAGAAGCTGTACATAATTCATACAGCAATACTGTCACTATTCCAAAATCACTCTGTTGAATACCCAATTCTTACCAAATATGTTCTCCACAACATACAGTTTAGATCAGTGCCTTGTTTTAATGCAAGTGTTAAAAGCCATTCCCAAAGCCATGCCAACATCAGAAGGGGAAGCATAAAAGCCACACTTCCTTACACAGCAAATAGCCTGCAGGTTAAAACATCCTTGATATTTTAATAGTTTGTATGTAGCAAAGTCACATACTGCAACACACTTCTGGCCATACATTACCTAATGGCCAAATACTAGAAAGACACAAAAAGAAAGTGGCCTTTAATCCTGCCATACCAACAAGTGCAGCTAGCTCACAGGTGTGAAACAAAGGCAGTAAGGAACAGAAGTCTTCTCAGCCTGGGCCTCTGAAAGCTAATTTGGGCATCAGGCCAAGTCTCACATCCAGTCTCACCTGTGAAGAGCAGCAGTTCTTCAGCAGAAGGGAAAGCTGCCGAGTGGGTTTCAGTACAAGAGTTCACCATGGTCTTTCTTCTACTAGGTGTGTGTTTGGGCCTGAGTGGTGCCCCTGTGAGGAATGCCATTGCTGCAGCCCATACATTCTACCAGGAAACCCACCACAGTCAAGAGGGAAAGACACACATTGGCAGACCTATTTAAATTCCATGCCTTTTCCGCAGTTTTGTAGTGTTAGATTGAATAAGCAGTCAGACCCCACATAGATCTTGAAGGAAAAACAAATGTTCTTTTCCTTTCCATTCTAGGTTCTTCTTGCAGAGAATTTCCAGTTAAAAGCATTCTTGCCTTGAGTGGAATTGAATATCAGATTGTTCATTTAGCCAGGAGTCACATGCTGTGCATCTACATCTTCCATCACTTAAAACTTCTAAATATTATGTTACAAGAACTGTATTTGCACCAATCAGGGACAAGAAAAGCCTCCCTAATATTTTTTATAATAGTCTTTAACATTTGAAGAATTGGTGTGAAAAACTCACAAGGAGTTCTCAAAACTGGCTACTAGTATGCTTTTGGTAGCACAGCCATGCATCACATACAGAGTAATTAAGTAAATTGCCTTGAAAAGATTTTATATTGATCCTTTGACTAACAAGCAAGATTACCAACAAAGCAAGATCGACATTAAGAATACAAGTGAGTACGTTTGTCCCAGATCATTCCGAGTTCTGTCACAAAAAATACACAGAAGAAAATCATGGTGTAACACTGTTCAATGAATGGGCAACAATACTAAACATTATGTGAGCTCCCATTAAGCAATGAGACAGAGTTCTAAACAGGATGACATTTGACCAATCTCAAACTAGGTTGTCAAAAAACAATATAATAACAAAGCATAGGGTAGTTCAAACTTATTTTTAGATAAATTACCTTCATTTTTGGCATTGAATATTGTGCATATAATCACTGAAGAAGCATCATCTGTCTATCAGACCATGGAAAAAACCCCACATCAGCAGACTCCAGCCAGATAAAGAAACAAAGATTTATTGGTACTTTTTATAAAGCTAAAAAAGGTAAACATACATTTTGAAAGACAAAGAATACACAATTGAACACAGTCATCATCAAGGCACATAATGAAAAATCAAATTTGAAAACATCCCATCTTTTCAACATTTGAAAAGATCACCGTAATTTTCAATACTCATAATGGCACTTGCACACTATAAACAAAATGGAGCAAGTCTAGAAGATAGAAACTGCTAAAGTCATCTTTACATCACACACACTCAAAATACATTTGCTCATTGGTCACAGTCAAACAAAATGAACAGCAACTGATGTCACAAATCCAAGATACAAAAATATTGGCAAACCCAAGAAACACTTAGATTAGAAAGGCATTATACATATGAATGATTTGGATACAATAACTTTTTTGTTTTTTTTAAAAAGTGCAAAGTCCAAGGTTTCCCTAAAGGGAAGGCCAAAATACACAGCTAAAGCTGCCATTTTCTGAAATCTGATAAAACAACATTTTATGTTACAGGTTTTATGGACTTGTTATATATCAGTTTATGGAGAATAAACACCAGACATGGAAGCACTGATTACAGATTTACATGTGATTGCTGTTTAAAAAATATATAGTATGTGGAACGAGAAAGGTTCGGGCATTATTTATGCTTGCTTATTTGTTTGTTTAAAAAAAAAAGGCAAACAACCAAAAAAACTACCCATCAAGAAAAAGAATTAAAAAGGAGACCTTTAATGACCTTAAAGGAACAAAGTTCTTCCTTCAGTAATCCAATTTCAGAAAGTGGTCTAAGAGCAGTTGCTTTTAGAAGGTCAAGGTTAGTATAATCTCGAATTTACCAAGATTAAGACACCACTCATTGCTGAAAGCAGAGAAAGCCTAACAAATGAGTTCAGTAAAAATTGTTAATCTATTTCAGTGTTTAGGCCGGAAGGCAAATGAAAAGTGTGCCCCTCCACAATAAAAAAAAAAAAATCCAAACCAAACAATCACCAAAAAAACCCCACAATCACTGTGGATGTACTTGTACATGGAAACACCTACCTAACTTTCTGCATTTGAGGAAGCACTGCTTTTTTTTTTTTTGAGGAAGAGCTGTGTTTCTCAAGCACTAACAAGGTCTGTGTGCGTGTTTTGCTTGCAACATTACCATCAATCTGATGGGCACCTAGGATCAGCACTGCCACTTGGTCACTTGGACAAAACACTTGAGTATTTTACTGTCCAAACTTCACACGCACAGCCAGTGTGAACCAGAAGACTGAGGGAAAGAGGATTTGTTGTGCATGACAGACCTGTAAAACCATTACATAATAATGCAATCCTCCACTGGCTAAAAGCACATAGTGGATTGTAGCCCTCTGAATAAGGGAAAGAATGGAGAGTCCAAACTGAGAAGTATTTCTCTTCCCAAGGCAGGTATGAAGAGTTCTGCTATTGGCTGCACTACAATCACTACCAGCTTAAAATCAGATCCTCCACCCTGTTTTTAAGTAGCAACTTGCACTTACATGGAACGGATCTAATAACTAAGCTTTTTCTGTTCCTGTGTATGAAGATCCTATAAAACATACAGTAATCCAAAGCTTGCCATGATAATGGTGATAACATTTACACGTGCAATGAAAAGCAGATCCAGGGAAGCAAGTCATCAAAAGCACTTTGTATTACAAAAATACCATGTAAATCCATTTGAGGTATCCTGATACCATGGAACAGTAGTTTCTCAGGCTCTTGAAATAACTGAAGATAAAGGTGATGGGCTACATTTTAATGCGTTACTCCATCCTTGTGTGTATGAGAGATCCTCTTTCTTACAAACTTAACATTCAGTCTTCAAAAATAACAAAAGTGCTTAATTCTAGGCATGCAAAATGTCACCTGTGAATTGCTTGAGCATAGACAGCGTGACAAAACAAAAAAAATCTCTTTCATATATTCAGTATCAAGGCAGTATAAACTTCTCCTACCTTTGGTTTGATCCAAGACAAATACACATTTAGAAACAACAAATGGGAAGAAAAAAAGGAACATACGAATGATTTCCTAAAAACAAAAACATATTTCTGGTTTAAAGACAGTTTTTTAATTTTCTTTCAACTCGGTGACGTTTTAAAGTGCAATATAGGTATCTGTTTAGAAATGGTGAACTAAAATTTTAAAAAGTTTCTTCCAACTTTAAGGGCAAAAGTAGAAATTGCAGCAGCTCTCCACTAAGATCTGTCTCGAATTGTGAGAGCAGATTACTTGAGAAAGCATTATTGTTCTGGTGTTTCCAACAACATTAGAAGCATCTCACCTTTTTCCTTCATTTCATGCTATTCCCAAATTCTGCTTCATTTTTTCATATACAACATAGCTGATGCTGACAGCTGGAAGCACTTTCATAAAATTGGGGGCTATGCCCCTATAAAGTCCTCTGATTCCCTCTGTTGCAATAATTCTTTGAAAGAGACCAACCATATTTAGCTGTGGAGCTCCTTCCACTGAAGCTGGAACAAAAAGGCAATGTGTTATAAAACAGTTCTAGTAATATTAAAATTCTTAAGCAAGTACAAAACACCTGGGTGGTGAGCCTGCTATTTACCTCTAGGCACACTGAAAAGACATGTTTTTATTCCCAGACATTTGGGAGATATTCATGTGTCTAAATCCCACTGAAAAGCATTAACCACCTACATTCCTTTGGAAATCTTAAGGCTCCCAGCCTTAAGTCTGTGCACAAACCTATCAAACAAAAATCTCAGCTATGAAGCTGTCTCCATGAAATGTCCTCAAGAGCAAACATTGTCGACTTTCACAGGATGATGCAATCCCTGCTATTTTACCTCTACAATTTAGGGACCATTCTGAATTTTAGAAAAGTGGTTTCTTTCTAAGACAGGGGCTCTGCGTCTGGTACTCTTGCATGGCATGTGGCTCTCAGAATATAGAGCACCAGTGTCCGATGTTCCTTTTGAATCAAGTATGAAGAACAACAATTTTGGGGTAAGAGGGAGGAAGAACAAACATTAAGAAGAATTTTCCGGATAAATCCTTAGGTCTTCTAAGTTGGGGAGTTTTTTATCCCTATGTCTCTGCTACAGCTGTTCCAAATGATGTAATTTTGATGTGACCATACAGAAATATTTCAGTACAAGACAACTCACCTTGAGCCTGCATGCGTGTTCTGATGAGAGCAAGAGGGTAACTGGCTAACTGCCCACAGGTGCTGGAAGCAGTACCACATCCCAACAATACAAAAACACCTGGGTTAGCAGAGCTTGATGCATAGTGTTCTAGCCATGTACTCTTTAAGAGCTGCCAAGGTATAAAATTAAATAGTAAGACAAGAAATCTGCATTCAAAAAAATAAACAAATACTTCTTTATTCATAACAAATCTTAAGGGCTCAAGCCTGAAAAGCATCAATCTCACTATGCCAGTCCTACATGTTGGCTTTAAAGTGCACAGGTAGACACCTTAGCATACAGGTAAGGACCTAAACCAGACTATAGTAATTAGTACCAAGAAGATAAATCCTTAAAAGATCCAGCAGCAGGAACAGTACCCATGTGCTAGACCTGTAATACTTTGGGGGGAGGAGGGAGGAAACACAAGTTAGCAGACCATGGGGTGCAACAAAAGCTTGCACAGCTGTGCACATCCCCACATGCAGAAACAAGGATGCAAACTGTAGAAAGGAATTCCATACAGTTTTCAAAACATTTGTTGGAGCAATTCTCTGATTACTAATGCAGTGTCAAACAAAGATTTGTCTAGATTAGAAAAAAAAATGAGTCTGTGTTATCTAAGTTATCTAACACGCTTCGAAGCAACACATAGCATCTAAGATAAATAAAACATTTTTAACATTGTTGATGCAGGTAATAGGTGCCAGCTCCTCTGACAAGGTAAGACAGGAGTGTCTCAAACACCTCAGAACAACTATGTCAGCCACTAAGAATTTTGGTGACATACACACTAGGAATTCAGGTTAATATAACCCAATTATGAATCAAAGAAAATGGAAAAAACTATATTAACTATCATAAATGCAGGATAGTTATCACAATATGAATCTCTTATCAGGTTTGTCTAACAGGATTAGTTTAGTATGCAGGCACACTGTACTGCCAAGGTCAATATAATCCTGTCTAAGAACATTTCCTGCAGGAGGGCGCAGGAGGGGCAAACAGAAACATTAAAGTCTAGTAAGATTAGTGGAAAGTCTCATTTGGGTATTTTCAATTAAAGGCAACTGTAATAGTATAAACACATAACAAATCTAACTAATGATACAGACCTTCTAAAGAATATTTACAATTTTTGTAAATTAACTGATGACAGTTACATGCACTGAGTGATTTAAACTCACAGAATCACAGAATATGCTGAGTTTGAAGGGACTCATAAGGAGTAATGAGTCCAACTCCTGGCCCTGCACAAGACCATCCCCAAGAGTCACATCACATGCCTGAGAGTATTGTCCAAACACCTGGCAGGCTTAGTGCTGTGACCACTGACCTAGGGAGCCTGTTCCAGTGCCCAACCACCCTCTGTGTGAAGAACCTTCAACTCACCTCATAAACAGCAAGGTCGATGCCAGCATAAGGAATTATACCCAGAATATTTGGAATATAGCCTTTGTAGAAGGCCTTTAGACCTTCTCTTTTTAAAATCTTCTTAGCACAGTCAAACATCCCAGAATATTGCCCTGTTTTACCCACAGCCAATCTGGTCTTTAAAACCTAAAAGGGAAAAAATAGCAGTTTTAATTACTTACCAAATTAATAATCTGTTTTATAGATACGGTATATCTCTGCTTAATCATTTTTCTGGAACTGCTTTGCATTTTGTTGATTCAAGCCTCCTTTGTGATAATTACCAGCTAGCCTTTGTTAGCAGCAGGCTTCTTCAGGTTCTATCATTAGTGCACAGCACCACACACTACCATATATACTACCTTGCAAATTCTTAACCTTTCTTAACTGCATTTTAACTTTATTTTTCTTGATTAGCACAGAAAGATTTCTGATCAACCTGGAGGCAACAGTGTGGGCAATATTCAATAGAA
Organism: Serilophus lunatus; assembly: GCA_013399895.1. NCBI lineage: Eukaryota > Metazoa > Chordata > Aves > Passeriformes > Eurylaimidae > Serilophus > Serilophus lunatus. The sequence goes on along the minus strand of VXBA01006569.1, from coordinate 1,369,960 downwards.
GCATTAGCTAAGGCACAAGTGAGAGCATTAACATACTAGCTGATCACACTTCTGGTCTGGGAACACCAAAGCATATGAAGGAAACAATCTTTCAAAAAGCATGATGCAGAGAGGTAGTTAAGGAATATATAAGGATTGTGTCTCACTGCTGAAACCCAATACTTGAATAATAATGCAAATAAGTCTGTACAGCATCTTTGTACAAAGAAATTAATAACAGGATCCAAGAGAAACCACTGAGAAAATCCCTGAAGAAGAATCTGGCCTACTTTAAAGCCTCTTAAGACTGCAGCTTCCTCAGGAGTTTCCAGGCACTTGCCTTTTCTCTCTTACACAGAAATAGCCTAAAAAACACTTCTAGGACAGTACCATATCTTTGTTAGGAAGACCAGAACATGTATTGTAGAATAGTTCACCTGTCTCCATTGATCAGTGTAATCCATACAATTTGCATCACATTTCAGTTGCTCCCTAACTTTACCCATCTCTGTACTCAGGTTAGCTGGGATTCAGCCACTGTAACAGCCAGGGTGCTCTTTAAAGAGACCATTATTACTTCAGCAGTGAAAACAGGTAATTTCTATTCCTACTGGCAACCCTCCCCATGAAAAAGGTATTTAGGATACATTTTCCATTACTACCAAACTTCGATGTTGGTATTGGTTTAGTCACAGACCCAACACATATTCCAACATGTATTTGCACAAGTAATAAAATTCTGGGGAACCAAGAGTAAAAGCAGTAAATTCTACTTCTGTGAAATTATGTGAAATAGTCCCAACCAGAGCAGTTAATATATTAACGCCAGTTAAATTGCAATGTGTAGTGTCACCTACAAATACGCCCTACAGAGGGAAGGGCTCCCAACTCACTCAGCTACATTTTTCCTCCACACTGTTCAGCTTATCAGTTGCAGATTCCCATAATAATGCAACAGAACTTCAGCTCTGCTACAGACAACACCACTCCTTGCTTACATATAGTGGTAAAACGATTTATGCCTAATTTAGAAAATGCTTGAGCGTGTACTGAATTTTAAATGTGTTGTTGAGTGATTTTTTCCCCTGAACTAGGTTTAATTTAAATATTGCTTTAAACAATATTATACAGCCAAATAGGGAAAAAAAAATTACACGATTGATTTAGAATACAGTATGTTCTAAAATGTCTAGCACTGAAATTCTGAAAGTCCAAAGTAAAAATAAATTAGGATGTAAGACTAGAAAGGAATTCTTACACTATTTTCAAGAACTAACTAAATGTGGTTTAGTTTGGAAATAAACCAAATATTTGTCAGGCACCAATGGAAGCAGATTCTCTGTTACTTACCTCCATGGGATAAATAGAAGTTTGAGCTGTTGCTCCAGCCAAGGAACCAGATACAAATCTTTCAACAGTGCCTAACTTTCCATCATCCCTAGTGAGTATCTTCTTATACTGTATAGTCAATACACAAAAAACATCACATGCTTTTTAGGAGTGGCAAAAGTTACTATGAAAGGCAAGAGCACAGTACAAAGTGTCTTTTCCATCTGTGCTTAGTTTTTCATGTATTTACAGTTACATTTCCTAACCCAACAAATTTAGCACAACATTCACTACAGCTCTGAAGACAGAGATTCTCTAGAATACAATAAACATTCCAGTCTGCAAGAATCCTTTACATTAAACACCTCGGTCATCCCCAATACCCATCAGGTGTTCTACAGTCAACTCAAGTGTACCCACACAAAGAGGAACCAAACTCGCTTGCAAATCCAGTTTTCCAACCGAAGAATGCAAGATGAATGAAAGAACTAGCAATTTCATAGAGGTGCTTAGAGAGCTGTACCTACTGTGTCATGCCAGGTACAGACACCATCATAGAGGAATATACCACTGTCTCCCAAAAGGTGGAGCAAAAGGAATAATGTGCCCAAGGTTACTCTACGGCACCAAAATCTGCACTTTAGTCTTGCAATATCCTCAAGTTTGTTTGATTTTCTGTTGCTTTTATTTCCTAATTGTACAGAAACATGTAACATGTTCATTCAGTTTTGCTTGAGGCAATAGCAAGCCCCACAGAGGAAAAATAAAGCTCATTTAAATACACCAGAATGGGAGTTCATTTTCCAAAGGAGGATTAGGCCTTGACATGATGCTTAAAGCTGATTCAGAGGTAAATATAACTCTGAAATCCAGGATGAGGGCATCATAGCACTGTGATATTTGACTTTAAACGAATCCCGTGTAGGTTCAGCTAGCATAATGTGCTAAGTTTTTGGTTGTTGTCACTATGAAGGAACAATCTAGATATTAATGAAAGACTACATGCAAAGCCATGCAGACTGGACGACAGTTTAAAATGTATGGCAGGTTTAGTTTATTTACACTGCTTATAATACAATAGCAAAATCTGCCTAATACTAAGCATTCTGTTAACAGAATAGAGACTATTTTAAATCTCAAAGTCACCTTAAATTACTGTGACAAAATCCCCAACCATGATAAGAACTCCTATATAATACAAGACTGCAAATAACAAACAGTGAGAGTGATGTATCTTATTTACCATTATTTTAATTTCTGATTCATCATCCTACCTGTTCATAAGCCCAGAACTTAATCGCTGTTTCAGGAGCTATTTTCACAACATTTACACCATTTCCCCTCCAAAGGGATCGGACACCACCTTCTTTCAACATTTGCTTAAAGCCGGTGGCTATATTTATTTTGTTTGATTTTGAGCCATGAACCTAAGAAAAAAATAAAAAAGTCAAAGTCACAGTAAAGAACACTTCTCTGATTAGATTACAAAACTCATCAGTTTTAAATTGATGAAATATATCAACTAGGAAACCCACACACACTATTGAAAAGAAATATTATTTTACTGGCACAAGTACCATTAGATTTTGCTTACATTTTTGTCCATACGACTGTGGAAAAGACAACTCTCATGAACACAAAATATGGAAAATGTCAAAACATAACTAGATCTCCAGAATTCTGATCCTGAACTGATGCACTGAAAACCAAACATTTCTTGAACATTGTACCCACCTGCATCATCACTTTAAGGCGATCTAACGGTGCTGTACCTGTTCGAGAGACAGCACCAGCCACTCCTCCTGCCAACAGCTGCTTCCACCACTGTCCAGTCTTCTTCTCTTCCTCCGTGAACTCATCTGGAACGGTCAAACTATCTCCTATATCCAGCACCTTTTAGAATCAAAAGCAAAGATCTGCAAATAACTATTTCATTCCATCACCTCAATTTTATCAACAGTTCCAAATTCACTTACCACCTAAGAATACGTAAATAGAGTGCTAGTTAAAACTAAAAAAAAAATAATCTCTAATTTACATTCTATATTAACTTGCTATGCATTGCTATTCAATGAAAAGCAACTTCTAATGATTTTTAGATATTGAGCTATAACACCACAGACCCACCATTTCAAAGACTGTACCATCATCATTAAAAATGACGACAAATTTCCGCCTTAAGTATGGCCCAAGCAAAGACATTCTGTCATGATCAGCAGTCCCTTACAGTCAGCACTAAAGCTCAAATGCTTATGTGTTGCAGCTAACCTTTCACCAGACAGCCTTCTGAGATTAGTTTGGTAATCTCCTAAGGATGCTAACAAGAGATTTCTCTCTCACGGTAATTTATTCACACATATGTGAGATCTCTCCTTCCCCCTACTCTCCTTAACATTTTAAAATAGCATTTTTACAGCTGATCTTGCAGAATATTCTATTCCTGATACTGTGCATTATATTTAAAAATGAGAAGTTTGACTAATGCTTTATATATTTTCTTATGATCAGTTATATTGAAAGACACATTTAATTACTTTTCTCAGCTATAAAAGTTTGAAATCTCATTAAAAGGTGCATGTTTGTATTACCATTCAATTTGATCAAAGAATTACATTACTACAGGCTTTAGTGATAAAGCTGTCCAAGACATAAGATTATGAAATCTCACATATCACTTAAACATAGTCTTTGCTCTTAAGTAACTTACAACCATATGAGGGAAAATACACTGTAGATAGTGCAAACATAATATTACAGGTAAATTGAAGCTGTAAAAAGGCTGAGAATGTTTTAATAACTGAAAAGTACTGACCAGAAAACATGTTAACTGATAAACCTTTCAAACTACTGTTGATTTTACTTGTAGACAATATATTCCTAATTTATGCTGCATTCTTTATCTATGAGTAGGCAAAATACTGTTTTGGTCATTTGGAACAAAAATTGCAGAATGCAGATTATAAATTAGCCACTGGACAAACAGCATAAGCACCAACTATTCTGAATATCGAACACAGAACAGATGAATTAGAAAATCCTTTCATCTTTTAGACATTTTTTGTTTCCAAGTAAGGTGTCATCAGTTGCTCAACTACATGAAAACATCAAAAGACCATTCAGAACTCTCAAAATACAAATTCAATGTTCTTAGAGATATTATGTATTTCTACCATGGTTTAAACCTTTTATCTACTAAGACCTAAATGCAACTAAGAAAAGGATAAATTTGAGGGCCTTTATAACAGAAAGGCCACAGTAACCAACTCATAATAATTCTATACCAATGCAGCTACCTGTTTGGAAGAGTCTGACAGCAATTAAAATTTTATAATAAAAATAGAGTTGGAAAAGCATCCAGGCTGGGAGGTCTCACATCTGCCCTTATCTGAAACAGCAGCTGTGTTGCTGTGTAGCTGGATTTTGCTTGCTGTGATAACTGGGTCATCAGCTGACTGCAACACTAAGAACACAAGAGACTCCCAGAGTTGTTTCTTGGGGGCAACTAATGACATTCCATTAAAAAAAATAAAATAATAGATCTCAGATTAAATAACAGTAATAAGAAGCACTTTTTTAAAGCAGACGTTTTTTCCACTAAGTAAGCTGGGACCAGGACTACTTGATCTCACAGCAGTGCTTAAGTGCTTCAGCAAACAGGGAGCTAACTGTCTTTTGACAAGCATTCCTGAATTGAGATTGTACAGTGTGCAACATTCAAAGCTTTCAGATCTCATAAACTGCTTTTTACTCTGACTCATCCCCAGAGATGTAAGTGGCCTCACTATATTCAAAGAAATCTGGCTTAACTTTGTTTATTCCAGTAATCTACAGGAAGAATATTTAACATACAGGATTAGTGTTGGTTTACTTACTTTATTATTGTTCTTAAAAGTCAGTCACTGAGGTGACAAGAGCTTCATTCAATAATAACTTTAAAAATTTATCTGCAGAGTGGATAGCCTATTGCTGTATATTCTGTCACCCTTACATTCTATAGCATAAAAGACTAAGAGAATATGTGCACAGAAAATCATCACTAAAGACACAAGTGATTTTATGATAATGTTACTATATAAATGTACATACTAATTTCAATTTATGAAACAGCCTGTATGTCTATATAATTTGTTTCAACAAATCAAAAGCACAGACCGTAAGAATGTACTGTAATGTAAGAAGAAAAATATTTACTACTGTAGTTATTATTTTCCTAAGAATTCCTCAGTCCTAAGAATTACTGACAATTATTAACAAAGTTTAGATCAAGTGCTTTGTTCAGAAGAAACTTGCATGATACTATCCTGCTTGCACACAGGAGAGCACAAAGGGAATAGGAAAACCAAACAATCCTAAACACAGATATACTTGAAATATAACAAGTGTGAAGCTGTTATACTCAATATTGCAAATTATTAGCACAGCAGAGATGAACTTTAAAGCTGTAGTAAGTTAAAAGAAAAGTTCAACTTACGGTGGAATGTTTCCAATATCTAATTATTTCCTCAATGTCTGTAGCAGGGTTAAACATAAAATGATCTCTCCACTCATTCCAGTCTACTGTCATTGTCCCATCAGCATCAATACTGAAAAGAAATTGAACAGAACTACTTAAGGAAATAGTAGCAGGGATGGGATTTGGTTCTGTTTTCTTGCCTCCCTCTGCCCTTTTCTTTTTCATCCATCACATCAGTGATAAATGACTAAATTCCACATGGAGATGTCTAGGCTGAATCTGCCATGGCCTTTCAATACTGTTTTTTTTCTATCCAAGAACATCTTGCATATTCCATTTAAAATCATAATATAACACTTCATTCAATCAACAACACTTATAGGGAATGAAGTAACATTCTCCTCCCAGTACCAGATGCTCCAATAGTGGCCACTTACTATTACCCAAGGGTAGATGGAATATGTGAGAATTTCCATACCTTCCACTGAAGGTACCAACACCTTTCAAAGTCATAGTCCCATTTATTCTGTTCTCCGAGTTATAAAAATATTATAATTTACAGTACAAAGAAGCTTAAAATACTTCAAGAAATAATAATTTCTGACCTTTGCAAGATCTTTTCTGCCTGTTTTTCTGAAATGCTTATACCCAATATCTTGAGGGACTGGACAACTTCTGATGCTTCAATTTTTCCTTGAAACATTAAAAGAAAGACAATATATATTTAAAACATGGATCTTACTACACTTGGCACCATTGTAAAACCTGCATAATAGCAAAGATAATTTAAAATCAATTTAAATACAGATTATGTATTCTGATTGTCAACTACAAGGACTGAGCAAAACTAAATACATTCAAATCATGCAACCAAATTGCATGCAAACACTTAGTAAGAAATTGTTGGATCTTTAATAGCTAGAAATACTTAGAAATCTCAAGTTAGTAGCTTCTCCATCTAGGGAACAAAGAGTCACAGTTCAATGAACTTGGAAGATAATAGAAAGAAAAAAAGACAACAAATTATTAATACAATCTATAGTAAACTATAATTTTGACTCTGTTAGGAAAAACAAGTAAGGGTTCCATATCACAAATTTTTGTTGCCATTTCAGACAAAGAATATATATTGAACTATTTCGAATGTAGTTTCTTCAAACAAATAAAATAAAACAATGCATACCATCATTGTTTTTGTCCAGGCTCTTAAATGCCAGTTTCATCTTTTTCTCATGCTCTTTAAGATACTGCATAAATTCTTCAAAATCCAGTTGTCCGTCCTGGTTAATATCTCCAGCTTTGAAAATTTTCTGTTGAGAGAAAATTCAGTTCCAAGTTACAGCAGGTGACAAAGCACCATTCTGTTTCCAGAAAGCATTATTTATTATTGACATAGCTTTCCTATGCAGAAATGTTAAGATTTCTTACCAGCACAGGCAAGTTATACCTACAGGTATCAAACAATTTGTGGAGGAAGAGGTGGGAGACCTGACAAAATCATGAGACATGTTTAAAAGCCTGTGAATTTCCTGCACATGGAATTTGTCAGTATGCCAGCAAAATTGACTAGCCTCTTAACCCAGTGGTCTATCAATTATTAATTGTAAAGATAAAAAATACAAATAATATTTAAGAATTTAACTGGTGACCCAAAAAAATACAAAGATCTTGCCCAACTAGCACTTTCAGCCCCCAGTGTTTGAGAGAGCAGGATTTTCTGCTTCAAACTGAAGCCCTGATTACAATTTTAGACAAACTTGTAACAAACAGAAACACAATTATCTTCTTTTTTTTACACATGCTTCCTAGTAACTGCCCTGCAGATAGAAATATTTACCTGTAAAATTAACTATGAGTAGAATATATGCCATACAATAGCTAGGACCGTAGAAAACAAGTCTGAAACAGAGCTCAGGCAGACACTTCTCCACCAAAAGGGACAGAAAACTTCACCATCTTCATGTGTGAAAACTTACTTGTTAAAAAGAGGAAATTACAGCAGCTCCCCAAGTATCAGCCTGTAACTGCTGAGGTTTGTCTTCAAAGACAAAGCCCCAGGAAGTGTGAAGCTCACAATAAAAAGCTCTGCAGGGTTTATTAGCTTGGGTTTTACACCACAGCAAGGGCAGCTCCATGCCTGGGGCTGTGGGCAGGCAAGGCCACACATCACCACAGCCACTTCCCACTGCTGCCAGCCCCTCTGGCAGGATATGCAGGGCAAGGGCAGGGAAATACAACCCCAAAACCCTGCTCTAGAACACACGGGAAAAGTGTGTTTTACCTCTTCATTTGGGCATTGGTCCCTGTGGTTTCCCCCAGTGGGGCAGCACCCAGTACAACTTGGACAGGAGACCTACCTGGCAGCACAATCTCCTCATTAAATTGCTCTGATTTTCAGAGCACTTCAGGTTACACGTAGAGCATGTGCCAAAAATTCTTCCATGTACCTTCTATTTAGCAGACTGCCTCGAACAACTCTAGTTTCTGAATAAAATAATGCTCAATAAGATTTGCACAGCTGTTCTAATCTGCAAAATCTCATTTTAATCATTTTGTTTACTCCACTTGAATTAGTAGAGTCCTCAAAAGACCAAAGTCCAACAAGTTCTAGACTACAGAAACTAAACGCAAAGGAAGTTGAAAACTGATGTATTTGTTGCAGGTGTCTGAAAAAAATTGAAGACACCTGAATGCCTCCTTCCTCTTTCCTATCACTCCACAAAAAGTAATGTACTTCAACATTTCACCACAAAAAAATCAAAATTCATAATATTATCAAGGATTTCTCAGTGAAATGGAGGAAAATTATGTGGTACACCACAGTGAAATGAGCAAATTAATTTACCTCCCATTAATACAACAAATTGTGCACAATAAAATCAAGATAACACACATCTAGATAAAGGGGTTTGGTAACAGCTTTGAAAAACAGTGTTCTTAGTACAGTCATAAGTCCAACTTGACTGTAATTTCTATTAATAACCTGTCAAAGATATACTTATCAATTCAGTTTCATGTCCCTGTCAGTATGACTAGAGCTATTCTCAATTTCCCATTAGAAAAAGAATTAGTTTACATTAATGGAAATTTATGGATACACTCCTGACCATGTCCTTCTAATAAGAAATTAAGAAAGTCTAATGGATTCATCATTCAAAAAACCCCAAACAAATACAAAACTAACCAAAACTCACCACTAAAAAATTTCTCTAGCCCAAAAATGAAATGCAGAACAAGGAAAGTATTGTTCTGCCTCACAGATATGACAAAATTTGAACTATATTATAATTACAAAACCTCCACTGCTAAGGATGATGTGAGCCAAAGAAAATGGAAATTCCTAGGAAGTTCAGAGAGCTGGCAACTTCTTTGTGTGAAGGGGGGCACCTTTCAGTTCATCTACCAAAGAAGCAGATTTCATATATTGCAACAACTAGAAAAGAGTAAGCACATACTCTCCATTTTCTACTTTTGTTTTGTCGGTTATTTTCCAGACTTCAAACCAGTTTCAGCCATTTTCAGTGCAGCAAAACAGAAGTGACAGGGAATAAAGACATATCGTTTCCTCAGCAGGTACATGCATTTTTCTCCCAATATAAATATAAATTTTCATACAAATAAAAGCCTCTCCCTGTCTATGAAATGAACTAATAATGTGGGAGTTGAAGTTTCAGATTAAAATCAGTAATTTGCAAGTTTGTGGAACAAACAGGAACACTGAAAGCTGGTCTTCCACTTGACAGACAGAAATTTCTTCCTGGGCGGTTAGATACCCCATGGACATAGCCAGCAGGAAGACACATATTTAATTCTGTGGGGAGCCTGGCACACTAAGTCCCAGGTACAAACTGCCTATTCACAGCATAAAATAATAATTCAGGTTGCAAGGAACCTCTGGAGGCCATTGAGCACAGCCTCAGCACAAAGTATGTCTAATTAGATCTGATTAGATCAGGTTGCATGGGGCCACATCCAATTGAGTCTTGGATATCTCCGAGGATGGGGGTTCCATAGCCTCCACAAGCAAACTGTTCCATCACTCAATCACTCCTTCTTCAGTTCAACAACGAACAACAACTCTGCTATTCTGCATTTAATATACTACCAGATTTTGTATAATTACAGCCACTTGTCACTCTGCCACTGCCTGGTTCACCAACTTCTCTGACAGAGGAGAACTGGGTGCATTTTAAAATAGGCATGCTTACAACAATAGAGCAGGAACCAAACTAGATGCCAATACTCACTTGGAAGTCCTGGGAAATAATGTTCAGCATGCCTGCCACGTAAAACCTGCCATTTCTTGTTACAAACTTACAGTGGGATCACCTCACCATTACAAAGCCCCAGAGCCAAGAGGAAAATTTTTATTTTTCACGGCATGCTGTTTCTTTTCTCATTGTCTAAAAATTGTAACCCAAACCAAAAGGATAATTCACTAAATAAAATGAAATGGTGACCATGTAAACAATTGCTAATTACCAATAGATATAGGAAGACAGCTTAGGTGATGACATGAGCCAGCAATGTGTGCTTGCAGCCCAGAAAGCCAATCATATCCTGAGCTGCTTCAGAAGAAGAGTGACCAACAGCCTGAGGGAGGTGATTCTGCCCTTCTACTCTGCCCTGGAGTACTGTGTCCAGTTCTGGGGTCCTCAGCACAAGAAAGACATTGACCTGTTGGAGCAGGTCCTGAGGAGGCTACAGAGACGATCAGAGCGCTGGAGCATCTCTCCTATGAGGTGCTGATGAGGAAAGGCTGCAGTTTTTCAGACTGAGGAAGAGAAGGCTCCAGGGAAAGCTTATTTCATCCTTTCAGTATGAAAAAGGGGCTTATAAGAAAGATGGGAACAAACTTTTAACAGGGCCTGAAGCAATAACACTGCAATAATTGTTTTAAACTGAGTGTTGATTTTGATTACAAATAAGGAAGTTTTTTACAATGAGAGTGGTAAAACAATGCAAGACGTAGGTGCTCTACCCCTGGAAACATTCAAGGTCAAGCTGGGTGGGGCTCAGGGCAACCTGCTCTAGTTGAAGATGTCCCTGCTTATTGCAGGCTCTTTAAAAGTCACTTCCAATCCAAACAATGCTATGAATCTAGGAACTTTGTTTTTAATGGTACAGGCCTTCAAACATACCAACTAAAACTCTCCTGTGCTGACCTATTTGGATGTGACACTGTAGCCTTTTCCTTTTCTCCTCTTTTTTTTTTTTAATTCTGCTACTTTTTTTCTGCTGCATATTTTGTTAATGCAGCTGCTTTCAAAGTCTTGCACAGCCAGGCAACACCAATCTGAAAGGCCACAAGTAGACTGAAACACCAAAGACATTTTTTAAAAAAATTCTCCATTATATAAATCATGTTGCAGTGTTGAATTCCTACTCCTCCAGAAGACCTCTGTATTTGGTGTGGAAATGTAAGTCAGCAGGTCTGTTGAAAAAAAGAGTTACAGTCAGGCTTTATATACACAACAAAAAATCCTGTCCCTCTGTAAGTGTCTTGATGAATTATTAGATTACTTTGTGCCAACATTATGAACTGTAACACAATCATGGCTACAATGTAAAGACAAAGAATGCAAGATACTACAAATCTTTCTGCTTTTATGTAGACTTTGCTTTTAAATTCAGTTTCATTTTTACATCATTGAGTATCACTATTTGTGAATTGTGCATAAGCCTTCATATTCTGTTTACAAAACTGGACTGTGCATGAAAGGTGGGGCTGCTGAGTACAAATGATTGCCAGTCATCCATTCATCAGCTTGTTATTTCAGCTAATTAATACAACATAAAGTATCTTTAAAGGGAAGTGATTCATGAAGAAGTTACTGGCTTCCTATCATGCTATCTGCAAAAAACAGCACTTCAAGATACATAATTGGTGCAAGCAGCAATTATTTGTTCTGCAAACTGCCAACTAGAGTTCCAAAGGGCACACTTAGAAATACTGCATACAAAGAACATCAGCACCACAATGAGAACATCATGTCTTTAGACATCCACAAATTTCATGTCTGCTTTTAAAACTAGAGGTGCTATATATAAAACCAATCATGATATTCCCTTCTTCTCTTTTCCCCTTTTTCAATTCTTTCCCACTTGACCTCTAAAATACTTTTTTTAGTACAGCCATTCATGTATCTCTGCATTACACAATTTTAAATTATTAGACTGTAATACTATTCAAAGCCAAATTCAGTCACACCTAAACTACAGACAACTCTCCTCTCTTTACTGGACAGGTACCAAACAATAGCCCTTTTCCTATTTATATCTGCCAAGACTACACAAATTTATGCAGACTATGATAACTCAAAGATCAGTAGGAAAGATTATTAAAGTCAGTCTTGTCAAACTACATCAGTTGGGAGATAAATCCAGCATAAAGGGAAAGGGCCTGAGGATGTGTTCACACAGCATTATACCCCAGTAAGTCCACACAACACATGAACAAACCAAACTGACACTTCATCTCCAGAAATCCAACACAACACAGCATTTGGAGCAAAATAATAATTTTCACTGTCTCCAAAGGCCTCCCGACTTGTCCAAATCCTGCACTCATATTTACTCACTTGCCTCCCAAAGGATACTGCCAACATCTAAACAGTACCCAAGCAGGCTCTTTAAACCTGCCACAGACAGACATTAAGAGCCCCCCACTCCAGTACATCAGACTTGCACCCTTGACAGCAGCAAATGTTCCTATCAGCTGCAGAGCTTCCCCTTCCTGTTCTTAGCCCTAAGCACCACTCTTTCTGCTACAAGACAGCACTGGCAGCAGTCGTGTAACTGGTCCATTTCAGGTAACAGAATCTCTAGAAAAAGGACTAAAAAGGACAAGATGCAAGTCATGACTATGATCTCCCCACATGCCTTGCAGAAGCTGCTCACTCGGGACCAGGATAAATTCTCTCAACTCATAGCTATGAATTAAATTTCAAGAATCTGAAACAGCATACGTGGAAGATGCAAACTATCCCTTAAAGTTTCATTCAGCATTCCTTGCAAGTTACACTGGTATTTTTGACTTTGAACATATTTGGTAGACGAACTTTTCCCATTAAATAAGACTACTCTGTTCTAGAGGCATCCTCACCTTAGCCATCTCAAAAGATTTATCAGTTTACCTTGTTTGTTTATCTGGGACACACTGCAAAGGATTTAGCAGAGCATTACAATAGGCAGTTAAAAGATGTCTTAGAGGTGAGGCTTCCCATATATGGGAATTCTTGACATTCTTGCATTCTTGCACTTTGCAGCAACAGGAGGAAGAACTAATCGCTTGCTGTACCCTGTTACTGTTCAGGGAAAAAAAAACACCCTATCAAATTAGTATTAAAAATAATTAATTTTATCTCCTTGGATATTTAAAGTGTTATGAAAACAAACTAAAAATTCATCTTGCTCTTTCATATGGAGGCTTGGAGACTATAGCATATATCAGTTAAAAGTTTCTGAAGCTGTACACATGGAAATGAAACAATGACTATATTATAGACAGAAAAATAACAAACAATGAAATAATGTTCACTTACAAGTGAATATTACTGAAGGTATTTTAGGTATTTCACAATTAAGTCCCCATAACCAGACATAATCATCGAAACTATTATGACCTGAAAAGGGAAGTTTAAAGGAACTAAATGGTTCTGGATTTCTACAATCACATGACATGACATCTGTTTTGTAAAAATTGAAGATGCCTGACTATTTGAATGGTATAGCACCAGTTTTTTTAGCAGATAATTAAGGTGAGAGAAAGCTACAATTCACATAAAGAATGACAGACAAGGAAGTGCTGAAGCTTTTGTGAATCTGCATATCACACGTGATAATTTCTAAGAGTAGATACAGTGTGATAGAAAATGCCCATATATCTTCTGAGTTTCCAAAGTAATTAGTATTTTCTCTCTGTTTCTAGCTAAGCTAATGAAGAGGCTTCAGTTAACTTGTGTCTATTAGCCTTCTAATTTTGCCATGTACGGGAAGTTACCAAAATTAAGAAAAGTGCAAAAAACTTAATAAAGCATTGGAGAAATATTCAAGGGCATATTTAGCTCAGTCACTAAAGTATGTGCTTTGTGAACTAAGAACTGCAACGATAAGTTCACACTCTGAAGCACTATACAGCTGTAGTTTCTAGAGGCCAGAGAAAAGCACACGAGGAAACAATACACGCCTGGCCCTGTTCTCACCCATCCTCTTATGCTGAGATACAGCAGCAGAACAGTCTCACTTCAGAGAATTCCAAATTTCCTATGGTTTAAATACACAAACATACTTCAAGTGTTCTGAGTATTTTTAGACTTGGTAGGACTAAAATTTTTATAAACACAGTCAATTACTCTAAACAGACCATATTCTGATTGTCAAGAATTTAGTCTCATTAAGCCCTGTCTCCACCACACACAGGTGTCTCATCACACTGTTTCTTTCTCTAAAGGAGCCTTAATATAGCCAAAGACTTATGTCAAAACATTACAGAAAGTCAGTCCAAATAAGATCATTATACTGTTTCCAGTAGTTATTCATTGCAGTAACATCTTCCTACTCCTAGCATGAAGACTCAATGTATGAATAACACCTGAGTTTGAATGCTTGGCTGTTCATATCCCAAACTGAAGCATGAAATATAGGGCTCACCTCCTACGGATTTGCTGTAAGGATTGATTACAACAGAAGGAAAGGATGAACAAAAATAGTACTTCATATAACCACTCACCCCATTTATGGTGCTCCCGCCTACGAGACTCATGGCATTCTGAAGACAGGATGAGATCATTTGAGATCTGATCCCAGCATCTATTTTGTGTCTCTTCTAATCAGTCACCATACAATAGCTGTTAATATTGCTTGTAGAGCAACATTTGACACTGTCACCACACTGAATTCCTTCTTCGTAGGTGTTGATATATTACGTCAGAAATCTTTTGCAAAATTAGCCATTCCTGCCAGAGTCATCCTGGCAGACTTCAAGCAGCACACATTCCAGATTTTCCAATGGTTTACTTTTGTCTGTCAGATACTGACAGAAGGCAGGTCAAGTAGAACACAAAGTCAGGAGCTTCTGTCATACTGTATGATGTCTTGGTATGAGGAAAAATTATTCTTCCTTAGAGGGACATGCAACCTACCTCCAAAGCTTACCACATGGGCTCACATCAGTTCTTGTATCTACAGTGTTCTCTCACCTAAAAGAGTGTCTCATATTAAACACTAATAAAACTGTCAAGACAAGCGATGAAGGCCAAAATAAAAAGAACACACTGGAAGTCTATTACTCAAATGGAGCTTTGTGTCCTTTAAAAACATGCATATTCCTTCTAGAGAGGAATTACATCTAAAGACAAAAGAGAAAAGTAGTACCAGTAGCACACACAATAATTCATACTGTGAAGATGACAACTTGGGATGAACCAATTGACTTTGCAGTGAAACCCAGAAATGCTCACCCAGTCCCTTTACCAGGAGTTTGCCTGGAACCATCTGTGCTCCCCCAAAAGAATGACAACAATATTTCCACATACAGAGATTCCATTCCATGTATTGGAAGCCATGCCTGCAAGAGATTTTTGGAAACCTAACACAGACCAGCATGTAGAACATAATGATGGTGCAAGGCTTAAGACTCTGACCCTGCCATAAGGCAATGAAGCCTTCTCTGCTCTAGGATATCCCAAGCTCTGCCCACACCATGGTGCCACTATGGTGGCAGGGCTGAGCAGTTAAGTAGCTAACATTTTGTCATGTTGTGTAATATTTCCATGTCTCAATTCTTTACTCATTAGTTATTAGTAATTATAAGGCTACTTCTGCCTCTCCAAACACAAATATGATTATTTAGTATCTGATGATTCAATTAATTTATATTAATCAAATACCTTTTTAGCAAGTAGTAAAAAGAATGAATTCAACATCAGGTTAGAGCTTGAAGTGAAGTGGGAGAAGGCAGCTTTGAGTTGCAAGAAAGTACAGGAATTGGATTAGCTATGTAAAGGCAGAAAAGAAGCTGGAGGCAAGTTTTACTGAGGCTCTCTTCTTATTAACAGTTACATATAACTAGTCTAGTTTTTAGTTCAAACTGCGCCCACTATTGAGTTTAAATCAGCAAGCATATAGAAGTTTCAGTGCACTCCTACAGTGCTTCCACCACTCCCAAAAGCACATGACTCATGGCTTACTTTCCTTACTCTGTACTTCTTAAATAAGGCAGCACTTCCTGCTTTCTGTTACATCCAGGTATGTCTAAATTATCTCTTTCAACGGTTTCACTTTCTGTTTATTCTGAAGCAACTGAGAATAATTTGACAGCTATTCAGGTGTGTACTACTAATGAAGATGACTGATTTTGAGAAAGAATTTGCAACTTCAATTCTAAGTTGCCCAAAACTTCAGCAGCACACCACCTGTGACTCAGGGCTTTCACTGAATTACATGGGAAGACCACCCCTGTTAATATACCAGAAAGAGGTAAAATAGAGACCAAATAATGGGAAAAATTGGCAGTGTCCCACAATTAGCATAAGGGCACTGAATTATTGTCCCAACGCATCTCATAACACTGGAGTCAAAATTAAATTCCTTTTCCTGCACCTCTTTTTGAAAGCATGCAACAGCTACTACAAGCACAGCAGTGGAATGCCCTCCAACCATTCTTTGTACTGGAATTGTTAAACAGAATTGTTACAGCAACAGCTTCCCTCCAGATCTCACCTCTACCTGTTCAGCCTAAGTGAATCAATGCATGCCTTGTCAGTGCAGAACCTGCCTTACAAACACTTATAACTACAGAATTTCATATTAAATGATTTTATATGCTGAACCCTGGGGATTACAGAAAATAATTAGGAAAGAGAAGGTTCTCTTCCAGGTAACAGGTCACATCTGCTAGTATAAGTCAGCATTGCACTGGAATGCTTGATGACTCAAGTTTTATACTAACTTCTGAGGTCACAACATTGATACAAGGGACAAAGGAATGTAATAGTTGAACCCATCACTGAAGAAGCCACGCCACCAAGAGAGTGAAGTCTGTTTCGTGGTTTGACGGCCACTGTCAAAATGTGCATGTTTTAGTACCAGGGCCTCGGTATCCGATGCAGTCCATGCCAAGAATCACTTCAGTGTCTGTTTTTAAAACCACTTTGCTTAAATAACTAGTTCTGAAACTGCAACGTACGGCTATTTACTTACCTGCTCCCCAAAGCAAACATTAATTTACTCTGATCTAGATTATGCATGGGTGGAGTGATAGACAAAAGCTGTAAAATACCGTCCTTTATCATGCTGGAAGAGGAATGTGCTATCAAGTGTCATCCAACGAGTCAGAGGATGTTAAAAGTCCACATACGATGAGTAAACCCACTGGGAAATGGGACCGCCGACAAACGTACGCGCTCGGGACCCTTCGCCTACAAGCCGGGGCGTGCCGTACAACACAGCCCCTGGCGCTGGAGCGGCGTTCCGGGGAAGGAAAAAGGCAGGCCCGAGGCCGCCTCCATCCACGAGCGGCCCCGAGCCCCCGGATGGGGCTCCCGGGTTCGCAGCAGCCCCGGCCGGGCCGCGCCCCGTTCCTCGGGCTGGGCGGCGGGGCCGCGGCTTCCCACCCTCCCCACAGCCGGGAGAGAGCGCTCGGCAGCGCCTGCGGACCGGGCACGGGCCGCCGCCACCCCGGCCCGCGCTTACCTCCTCCGCCTCTTTCCCCAGCGGGATGCCCATGGCCCGAAGGCCCGTCTGGAGCTCGGCGATGTCCACTCTCCCGTCTTCGTTGAGGTCCAGTTTCCTGAAGAGGTTGGCGTACCGGGAGTCGCCATCCCTGTTCCCGTCGCAGGCAGCCGCCGGCAGAACGAAGCCTCGCAGCAGCTGGAACATGTCGGGGCTGTGGGGCGCGGACAGACGGACACTGTCCCCGGGCTGCCACGGGCTGCGTGCGGAGGAGCCACCGCCCGCAGCTGTTCGGGGAGGGAGGAGCCGGGCCGGGCCCGCCCGGAGGCGGGGGGCGCAGGCAGGGAAGGGAGGGAGGCAGGGCCGGAGCCCCGGCGCTCCCCGCCCTCGCTGTTCCCGCCCCAGCGGCGCAGAGGGGAGGGAAGAGGGGGATGCAGCCCCCCCGGGCTCGCTCCCCACCAGCACACTCACGGCTGTATCTAGCTCAAGGTTTCCAGTACAAAACCGCTGCAAAATACCTAATTTGGAGGCTTGGGCTCATTCTAGTCACCAGCGGTGGAGGACTGGGTTGAAGGGGCAGGAAGAGCTTGGCTTGCTTGGTCTAACAGAACAAAGGCTAGAACAGGAAACATCTAGGGGGTTTTTGCTTCATAAATAAATGAGTGGAGTAAATGGAAAAGAACAGAGCTGGTATAAGAGCAAATGGATAGAAAACGTCAGTAAGGCTCTCCATGAGAGAGCTGCAGTGAAAAGGAATTTCAGCTGGCCGTGCATTGAGTCTTGCTTTCTTGGTGCATATTCTGCCGATACATAGCCAAGGAAAATGTGTTTCAGCCTTACAGCAGAGACTTAGTAGCTTTGCTCGCAGGGTAATTCACAAAGCTTATGTGCTACATTGTCTTGACCACAGACTAGTTTTTGAAAGAGGAATAGATGCTACTATGACTCGTACAGGCAAATACTGCCTGCTTGTGCTATAGGTTCATTGAATCAGAGTAAGTAGGATGGGAAGACACCTCCTGCTCAAAGAAAGCTCAGTCATGAACTCACTCAGACCAGGTTACTCACATCTTTATTTCAAATCTTGAACACCTCCAAGGATGGAAACCAGACAATCTCCCTAAGCAGCCTGACTGTCCTCACAGAGGGAGATTTCCCGTTCTGATCCACACAGAGCTGTTCTCATTTCAGTTTGTGCCTGCTGTCTTTTATCATCCCACCAAACCCCACTACAAGGATCCTGATCCTATTTTTTTTTGCAAACTTCTGTAGGTACCAGGAAGGCAGAGCCCTCCTTTTTAGTCTGTTTTGTCCCCCTCCTCCCCAAGCATTAAGTTCAGGTTCCTCAGCCCCTCCAGAGCAAGTGTTCCAGCCCCCAGGCATTGTGGTGGCCATCTGCTGAACTCTCCAGTTTATCCATTATTTTCAGGTATAGGAGAGCCCAGAATTGGGCTACAGTGTCTAAGTACAGTCTAGCTTGTGCAGAGTAGAAGGGAATAGTCTTCATCTCCTGGTCACGCTCCTGTAAATGCAGCTCAGGATTCTGCTGGCCCAGCTTGCTTTGTGCCAAGACCCCCAGGTCCTTCTCAGCAGAGCTGCTCCCTGACCTGTATGGTTGCAAGCTACCCTAAGCTCTCATGGAATATAAGTAGGTTCCTAATATCCAGCATTGTTACTGTTACACTTATTTTCTTATGTGATATCATACTAAATACTGTACTTGTATACTAAGAAACTGCATGAACTAGAACCACTCAAAAATTAACACCAAATACCTGAAGCATACACTTCAACTGGCCTCAGGCAGTTTTACCCTATAGTGAGTGCTAGTGTTATTTACATGTTCAATATTGGCTTGCAATTTCCACACAATCAATGAAGCTATATGCAAACACTCACAAGAAACTAATATCTTTCCTAGCAGCATAATAGAAGACACACTACCTTAATAACAACTTCAGAGTGCATACGTACAGATTATACACACTCTTAAATTTTTGTATTAATTAAATGTAATTGTTACTTTAAGTGGCAATAGATAGAAGTTTGTAGACTGATTGAGCATCTGCTATAATTAATCTGCAGTGCAGGTTGAAAGTAGTGTCTAATGGGGCATAACTGACTAATGTACAAAGTAGCATAAATAAAAGATTAAGACAAGGAGAGAACCACAACCAAAACCTGTCATTTTTTGTAAAAAACACTGTCATTAACACATGTGAAAAGTTATTGTCAATAGTCCAAAATTCAAGGTAATCAAGAAAGAGGTTCTTTTGTTATTCCTGAAGCAAGACATAAAAAAACTACTTCTAGCAGAGCTGGCTTTCATAAGTGCATCCTGCATAGCTATAATTTATATAGTGTGTGTAGTACTGTTGGGAATTGTGTATTCCTACACAAAGAGGAGCCCACAGAGTAAAGGCAGATAATAGAACTTGATGGTTAGACAGCATATGTGTCCAAATGGATTCTGCTATGACTTGCACACATGGCAGAAGTTGGAAGTACTGACTGTACATCATTGATCCAACTGTTTATCCATGATGTGACACAACAGTGAAATTCATTTGTCAGGTGTGCACTGGTCTCCCTGAAAATGGACTAAGTAGCATAGAGCTGTGCAGAAAATTTAGTATGATTGGCTGATAGCAATAAGACAAGAAGGTGAGAATCTCACGTATTTAGTACGTGTTGATAGATACAATATTAGGTAACCATCTGAGAAAGCCATTGCTCTTTGAAAGATACAGACACTAGTTAGGTCTAATTAACCTCTTGCAGCAACATCTGAGACAGTGGCCACAAACACAAATTCAGAGACTTGCCTCATTGACATCAACAAGAAACTGAGTCTTGCCAATTATCTGGAAGCAGCCACTACCATAAGTATAATTTCTCCTACAAATGGCCTTATATCACAGGTTTTGGGCTGTATCCTTTACAGAGACCCTGTTTGTTAAAACAGTCTTGAACAGTTCATTTTGTACTCCGATTTTTACCTTGCTTGCAGAAACTATAGAGCTACAAAGGACATCTGACAAGGAATATCTTCATCCAAGATATATTAAATGCATTTTTTACAATTCTGTAACACTTATATAAGTTTTAGTATTATAAGACTTTTTTTAATCAACACTGATTAGTATCAGAATATCAAACAGATATTAGAAAAATATATGCCTTTAACTTCCTAGAACAGGAACTTTTAATTAGTATTATATCAATACATTTACAATAAATATTTAAATTACATCAATACTATCCACTTAGATGAAGTGCTACAAATATCACAAAACTTCAGAGATTAGATATATTTTATTAATAGACTAAAAGGTAGCTCAGCTGAATTGCATCATTCGGCATCTGCTCTAGATACTGTAGCTCTTTTTCTGTGAGAAGGGAAACTCTTCATAATAACCTTAAAAATTTGAGAATCATCTACTGCATGAGCCAGAAGTTATTTCTGGCTTAACTCCAAGGACTGCAGGAAAGTAGTTTTTAAATTATAAGATCAAGTCCAGTTCCACTACACAGTTAAAAAACGGCCTGTTAAGTACATCCAGAAGTTTTATGTCACCTGATGGAACAATCTTCAGTTCACACATGGGAGGGTGTAATTGAAGAACACAAAGGCAATAAATATTTAAAAGTTCACAGAAAAAAGTTCAATGTTTTTGATTTGTATAGGATAAAATGAACACTTGCTTCATTATATAGATGGAATTAGCTCAGTTCTAAACCATAATTATAAAATAATTCTTCAAAACAAACATATTTTGAAATCTTGCTGTCATATAATAACAAGCTATAACAAATTCAGACTGTTTTATTATTTTCACACATTTTTATTTACTGATAGTTGCCTTGCACAATTAGTAGACTGGTAGGCTGACTTAGCATGAAAAAAGGTATTATGTCTTAACTCAGAAAAACTGGTTCTGTAATTCACGTAAATATAATTTACAAATTAAGAAATCACGATTTAAAGTTATCAATGGATGCTCAGCTGAGTTCCGACTTTTCCTGTGACACATCAACATTTTGGGAGGGCAGAGAACACCACAGAATTGGGGCTGTTACCTGAGCTTTGTTTCCAGCACAGTTTTAAATAGCCAAGCCACATTAAGGCAGTGATCCTTCACAAACTAATTGGAGAGGCTGCTCTGTAGGTCTGTACTAAACATGTACAAACACATTTGGAGGACTGAGTCTTCATCACACGTTTCTTAAAGCAGCTTGAGAAGTGTCATTTTAGAGTTTACCTATGCACATTGCATTTAGTTCCCACCAATCTCACTTCTTGGTTTGTTTCAGACACCCAAATTAATCTCTTCCTGACAAACAGAGTGCTTGCTGCTGCTGGAAACACTGATCTGGGTACAGGTTGTAGCCCAGACCTTGTGCCAGAGCAGTGATCCATATAAAGCCAAACCTAGGAAGCATTTCAATGCTCTCAGAAAAAAGAAATCAAGTACCCAGAAGGAAAACAGTGCTGCAGAAAACGTACAGGCTGAGTTAGATGAACACAGATCACATAAGTACCACCTCCAACAACAATAGATATACTGACACTCTGGAGGATTTAAAAATCCCAGAAATCTTGGCTTCACCCAGAATCATCTGTGGATAAAGGACATTCCCTATTAGCTCCTGCAATTTTGTAACTAAAATCTTATATTCTTCAGGAGAGCAAACAGCTTTTGAATTATTTGTTTTATGGTGTTTCTTTGAATTATTTTATTTGTTTTATGCTGGTGTAACTGGCATTTTGTAAAACACTGATTTTTCTGAATTGTTGAATTTTGTACCTATAACATCCCACTTCTTTAAAGATTTAGGGATTTCTCCTAAAATAAAACTCCAGAGCTTTAATCTTAAAGAAGCTTTTTATCAATGACAACACAGGCTTAGTAGATTATGACAGTGTTCATCCTTTTTTTGAAAAACTCCTCTGCTATTCTGAGAATCTTTCAATTAAAGATTCTAAATATACTTTAAAACCCTATTCTTCTGACTTTTTTGGGTAATAAAGTTATACTCAATACAGAGGGTTTTTTTATTCACCAGTTTGGAATATAAATATAGCCCCAGAATAGAGTTGGGCTTTTTCAGATCAGGATTGCCTTCTACTCAAACCTCCTAAAGTTATTTGGCACCTACCCAAGTGTCTACATTTTAGCAGCTGGCACCACAGGATGGCAGGGCACAGCAAGGGCCAGCTCCCTCCCGAGAGTACAAGAACCCAAACAGCAGGGCAGAGCCTCCCCAGCCAGAGGCCATCCTACAGCTTCTGAGCAGGGAGAGGAGGCATCTACTGCAGCAAAGCAGGCCTGAGAATGGGCTAGGAACACGCCTCAGGGCCCAGCCCAGCAACAGCAACCACAGTCAGGCACAGATACAACAAAGAGACAACTCTGAAATGAAGCTGGAAAATCAGTCTACAAGGTCAGCAGCCACTACAAAGTACAAACAACACAACTACCCAACAGACAACAAGCTACAATATTTAAATAGGGACTGATGGCTCAGGGCTGAGCTTAAATGGGTCCCCGGAGCAGGGTGTGGGTGAGGACCCAGGTGAAGCTTGTCAGGTTGTTGTAGCTTAGTATATAAACTTTTACAGCTTCCTAAGCCATACAACTGTATCAAGAAGTTGCTTGTGTGAGATACTACTCAGAGCACATAGGTTGTAATAATTTACAAATGCTACTAGCTTATCTTTTCTCTAGCTAAGAATGAACCAATTCTTCTGTTCTTTTAGGTATTGTTCAATAACTGGATAGTTGTGCTTCTTAAACTTCAACAGACAACTTAGCTGGCCTGTAACTCTGTTTTTCTTCCTATCTCTTAGTATGCTCAACCTTCCAGATAAATTGGGTAGTGTCTTTTCTCAACTGGAAACATTTATTTTTAACAAAATTTTGGAGTTAGTTCTTTAGATTTTAAAGAAAGGAAGATCTTAGTATAATAGGATATCATCTAAATATGAACGTAGTCCCTTTAGGCGCTGAAAGGTGTTTTACTTTCCATTTCTTTGAACAAAGAGCTGCTGAGTGCAGTACCCAGAGCTGCTAGTATGATACATTGTAGGGTCTTGTGGTCTGTTAAAGATAAGAGAATTTTCGAAGGTACTTTAGAGTGGGCTAAAGAAATATTCTCAAGGGAGAAGTCCTAGGTCTAGGCCAAGTTCCTAGATCTCATGTCTAGGATGTCTTTTTATTAATTTTACTCCAATTAAAAGACTTTTTTTCAGTTATTTACTTGACACTTGGGAGTTTTGTAGGGAATTCTTTGTTAGGAATGTGAAACAAACAATGAAGTCATAATTACCCTTGTAGTTCTTTTTACTGGAAGACTGTATATAAATTCTTTTTCTGTTAGTTGTAGGACAAAAACAAAACAAAAAAAAAAAGAGCATTTCTTTCCAGACACTTCATGTTACGTTTTTCTTACTCTTTACTGCTACCTTTTTCCCCTAGGATTACGTTACAGGACAATCAGGGACATTTTGTTATACCTAGCCATACATCATTTGTGATACCTGTACTCATCAGGTATGTATTCCATAAAAAATATATATTTGTATGTATTTATACTGAATGAGGGGCAGCGCTACTTTCACAAGCTGCAACAGATTTCAGAGGCTCAAGATCATACTGCATTTGCAGTCTTGCAAATTCTTTTTCTTACCATGTAAATAAATGCTTAGTTCTGGGAAGATGTATTGTGTATTGGGGCTTTCTTACACAACAGTGTGAAGAGCAAACTGATCTGTTGACGGAGGTTGCTCAGAGCTTGTTTTATGTTTAAATCTCCTGGAACGGGTTTTTGACACAAAGCTGTTCCCTGGAAAGCACATGCTGGTATTGAACTGTACATTAAGCAAGAGTGTTGCATGTGTGTTACTGTAATCGCCTGTGCCAGAGAATTATTCTTAAATGTTAACACAGATGTGTACACCCTCCTCTACAGAACTGTGAGCATCTGTTGCTCGTATCGGAAGCGGCGCTAGCTGTAAATGACAGGTTAAACGGTTGTACAAGACCCCGATAAGATTTGCATGGCAGCAGAAGGAACCTAAACTCAGAGCTGAAATTTCGAGGTCTAAACGATGCTTTGTTTTGTTAGTGTTCTCTAAAATGAGCAGCTGTACCGCGAGCAGCACAGGAGGTTTCCTCTGACGGGACGCGCCCACCGCCCCAGCGGGGTCTCTGGAAGCGGGAGAGGGGCCCGGGCGGGCGGTACCGGCCCCGCTCGGCCGGGGCCGGGGCCGGGGCCGCGGCCACGTCACTGC
>VXBA01006569.1:1312038-1344480 GCA_013399895.1 Serilophus lunatus | reverse complement strand
ACCCCCTCCGCCCGCTGCTCGGCTCCGTCGGCAGCGCCCCGTACGGGGCGAGCCCGGGGCTCAGCCGCTTCCCGTTGGCTGGCGGGCGGGAGCCCGGGGAAAGGAGGGGGCGGCTGCCCCGGGGCTTCTGGCGAAGGGGACGCTCTTGTGGCACGGCGCGGCACTGAGCAGCCTGGCCGTCTTCTCAGCATCAACGGCGGGAGAACAGATGTGGAGGCACTTGTAGAGTCCTCGTCTGCGTGGCTGCTTACTGCCTGAAGTGGTAAGGTTGTAAAATAAATATTGAGGCTCTTAAACACGGAGCAACAGGGGACACGAGTGATGAGAGCTGTCTCAGAGAAACAGGTCGCTTAATGCCTGGGGCTGCAACGCCTGCCGATCAGATGGGTAACGGGAGGGGAGGATACCTCTCATTCCCAAGCCTGTAGTTTGAGCAGCTCCCTGTGAACGTGAGTTGTGTGACTTTTTAGTGTTTTATTCTGTTGGACACATGGCTGTGCAATTACAGGGAGAGCTAAGTTCCATGGAGAAGTTCTCAATTATTCCTGTAAATATTCAGGTCTTGTGTTACTGACTTGGTTCATGCTCAGTTCTGCAATGCAAAATGCAGCAAGGCAGGTGTCTTTTTTTTCACTTTCCTTCTGATGTGTCTCAGCAACAGAGCCATCCTCTGCTTGACGGTGGCTCCCCAGGCTGTTGGTAGCAAAGGGCAAATAGAGTACCAGTACAGTGCCAGGTACCAGGTGGAGGCAAAACCTTGTCAACAGGAAGAGTGTGCTGTGGTTTCAGGTCTGGGGAGGAGGAGGCTCCCCTCCCATTACACTTGTTCATGTTGTATGGGTTATTATATTACTTCAGTATTATTGTGAAAAGGATTTACTCAAAAACATCTCATAGAATTCTAGGGGAAGACACTAACAAAACTATGAATATTCAGTTATTTTCTTATTAAAATACTGCTGTTAGAGAGTTTTCTAAATTATCTGTATTTTATTCTGTAAATAAAATTAATCAAGGAGAACTAAGAACATCAAAATCGAACTTTGGCCTAGAGCTTCCTTACTTAGCCATTCCATTATACTAGTATGTATTAGATTAATTTTTCTTCTCTATGGTTGGAGGGTGTTCGACTCAATAGTGTTCTGTTCTTATTTCATGTCTCCTTTTCTCTGAGGAGAAAAGGAGTCCTCTGAGTGACTTCATGAGTAATAGATGATGGCAATCATGATTTCAGGCACTAATGTGCCATTGTTTTCCTACTTCAGCCCATACTGTCTTGAAGTCATTTTCACAGGCTGACATAAATCTTCTGGACAGGATCTCTATTTTTAAGGAGTTAGTTTCAGCTGAGCAGATGGTTTTGATACATTATTGTGATCTTAGACTTTTTTGCCTTGCCTGTTTATGATGCTAAAATTAAAAGCTTGAAAGCCTACATGCATATCTTTATGAATGGTCTATGAGAGTAAAATCTGTGTAGTAGAAGGTAGTGTGTGTAGTAGAAAGTGTCAGTGGGACTGTAATGATGTATAAAATTGTGTTGAAGTATTGTGTTGGAGTTAAGTTTAGAAACTCTTCCATTCTCCTTTTCCTGGGTATGGCTTAAAAATAACACCAATGGAACAGATGCTGGTGTATCATGGTCCTGCTAGGCTGAGAAGTGTTGAAGTATGAAGGTAAAGAATTCTTGTGCAGCAATCCTTCAGTGCCAATATAGGGAGTGCCTTTGCTCTTGGCTTAAGAATTAACAGATGAATTTTCACAGTGGTGATTCAGCAAAGGACTGAATAAACAAGGAAGAAATTAAGTTTAACACCAGAGTGGCAGGATTTCAAAACCTGTCAGTTGTGAAATTTTTCTAATGGCCATCATCTCCTAGTTGCATGCTTTTATTAGTTTCACTGTGAGCTTGCAGTTATAGTCCTAAAGTAGTAATCTTTTTGGCCTTATGAAAGAAGTTTGAAGAATTCCATTGTTTCAGAAAGTAATCTAAAAACTCATTTCAAAAATTTTATAATACAGGGGAAAACTGGCTTTTTAAAATAGCTTTTATTTTTTGCTAATGACTGAGGTGTAGCACTATAGTTATTGAGTTCTCAATTTGGTATCCATGCAAACCAATACCCTGCTGCCTCTTTCCTTAAAAAAAAAAAAAAAAAAAAAAAAGGAAAAAACAATCATATAAACCATGCTAATATCATTAGTACTTTCTTTCCAAAGCATACTCACTGAGAAAGAAATGTCATAAAAACACAGGGTGGCAGTTGCCTTGGAATAAAGGCCCATGTGTAGCCAGTTGTAATGACAACAGATTCAAGTGATTGTCTTGTCAGCCCTGCATAGATCGTGCAGCACGAACGATTAAGGCCCTGATCCTGCAAGCAATGTGATATCTACATCATCTCTCTGAGCACTGAAGTGAGATAAAAAGAAGACCAAAAAAAGCTCAAGCAACTGAAAAATTATTTTTTTTTCACTTCTCAGATCTTTGCTGAGAAAGAGCTATGTTTATGGAGACATAGTCTGTGTTGTTGGAGACTTGTTGTCACAGTCCAGTTACTTTTCCAGCTGGCACAGATACGTGCCTGAAATGTATAGAAATTCTGTGACTAGATGAAACCAGCTTGTATAGTGCAGTACATAGTGATCTGGATTGTGTATAAATACTTTGTGCTTTTGGTGTTTGCATGTAGATGTCTGGAACTCAAATGGGAAAACTTCTATTTGAAATATCCATGTACGTATTTGTATTTACCATAGGAAAAGAAAATTCTGTACTATAATGCCAAATGCTTAATCACCTGACAAAATATTCAACTTTTAAAGTCAAATACAATTTTGGTCCAAGGATATTGAACAGCCAAGTAGCAGCAGTGTTTATACCAGAAGAAACATTTGAGAGTTTCTGTAAGAGCAGGATTCCAAAATTCTGGGGAGAATGAATGTATTATAACTTTTGCTTCTAAAACAGGGAAAACCTTGAAGGAAATTGTGGTATTGGGGAGGTTTGGTTTCATTTGATTGTTTTAGCAAACTGACAATGAGGCATACAGTGCAATTCCTGACCTCCCCTTTTTGCAATTGCTTTCTAACATGACTTGTGTATCTTTAGCATTGTATTCTTAGATTTTATAACCAAGGGTGGATTTTCAGCAAATACACTGTATGTATGCAAAGCTATGCCAACAAACCTCATTTTCATTTAGCCAACTTTTCTAGCTGAAGCCTAATTTCCTGTGTGGCAAGGCATCTTTCAACATCTCTATCTTTCTGTAGGCCAGTGACACGAGATCTCTCTCTTTGAAATCAGATACATTAATACAGGACACTTACACACGTTTCAGGATACTATGTGTCTACATACTGCACATAAAGTATTGTGCACATAATGTCTAATGCACCATGAAGGAATGGAAGATTATTTCAGGGATGAAATTACACCTATGAATATTTTTAACAGAAAAAAATACTATTTTAAGGGACTTGAAATAGACTTGACTAAATACTAATAATGTTATTCATGGTCATTCTAATGTAGAAATATATAGCAAATATAGGCTTTCTAAAGCTGCCCTCATTTTAACAGGCCCAAGTTGATGGGTCCCTAGAGGAGATAGCTCACAGGCTAAGCTCTTGCTCAATCAGCATCAAATAAAGCAATCAAAGAAATTTTGGAATGTAAAATTATGGATCTTATTTTTTGAGGGTGTGCTTTTAACAGTGTACTGTGTAGATTTAAGCTACAGGAACTGTAAGCCTGGTAGTTCCATTTTTAGCTTGGTTTCCAGCTGCACCCCGCTCAAGGAAAGGACTTGTTGATTAGTGTGTAATTCTGAATGCAGTCTTCAGTTTGGTCATGTTCCCCTGCCTTTCAGATCTGATTTCTGACAATTTAGACTGCTAATGTTTCCCTCTTCATTCTTTTACACAATAACATTCCAAACTAAGAAGCCGATTATGATTAATATCTGTGACAGACAGAGATTCAGGGTGGCTAAGAACTGTTTTTCATCAAAGCATGTTATTTTCCAGTAGATTCCAGTGATATGTTTGGGTGGGTTTTTTTATGTACAGCACACTGTTGAGTCCTGAGAGGCAGTCTTAGAGATCTTGCTTTACCTGCATGAATATATCTTTATTCCTAATAGATACAGGCTTCTGTAGAAATTGATTTCTCATCTTTCAGATAAGTAGTTCTTACTTCCAGTGATGCTTGGCTACCTCTTTCTTGGCTGTCTAAAACTACCCCTATTTGTTGTGATACTAGCAAGTACGCTTTCTGCCTCACTGGACTCTTCAAGTTGTCTTTTAACCATTATTTTCCCAATTGTTGCTATTCCATTTGAAAGGGAAATTGTCTTCTGATAGTAACACAGCTTAACAGCTCTCCGCTTTTAAATAATGATACTCATTAGGAAAACATACCTGTCATGTGGAATTGCTGTCCCATCACTCTCATCTTCTTGCATGATGTATGAGTCCCTCTGACAGTTTTCAGAGCTGGATAATGCTACTTCTGATAACTTTTTCAGCTGTAACTGGATTTGCAGTTGGATAACCTGGAACAAAATAATTTTTTTAGCACTGTAGGGAGTATTGGCATAATAATCCTGCCTTGCAATCTTGTAGGTGCTCTTTTCAGATTCTCAAATGTCCACTTGTTTTCTGAGTTCTGAAGAGACACTTGAATAAGCAGCTTCTACACCCTGTCCTCTGTAGAGAGGAAAAGGCAAGAAGAGCAAGTTCTTTACATAAACTATAATTTTTTTTCCTTTTCAAAATGTAGTTTCTTTGTACCTCTTTAGCATTTCATTAATAGTTACAGTAAAATGTGCTCAGTCAACTGATTTGGAGAATATCCTTGAGAAAGATCAAAGAATTGATCATAGGAGTAAAAAATATAAAATTAGATCTGAACAGGGTAATCTTTGGGCTACAGGAGGAGAAAATAAAATGTTTTTACAGTCTGCATCTTGCATGGGGCGTAATTTGTTATTGCAGATATGGAAAGAACTCAATCTAACTAGAAGTACTGGTAACTAAGAGATGCATGGCAGGCTTCTGTTAAAGAGGGAGGGGTGGTGAGAAAAGCTTTCATGCTTAAGGTGCCTGGCTTGTGCAGAATAGGCACCCTGGTTTAAAAGAGCTGGTGAGGATTTGTTTTTTAAATCTGACTCCAGCACAGTACATGGAGCACAGTATTTTCCTGCCATGAACTTGTCATTTACAAGGGCTGTAGCACCTAATTGCCTTCCTATTTTAAAGGCTGTTTCTGTTCATGGAATAATTTAGGGTGAAGGGGACTGCTAGAGATCATGCAGTCAAAGCCTGCCCAAAGCAAGACTAATGTCAGTTAGATCAGGAAGCTGAGAGCTTTGGCCTGTCAGGTTTAGAAAATCTGTAAGAATGGAGATTACAGTTTTTGTAGACAACCTGTCCTTCTGCTTCATTATTTTTATTGTGAATTGTTTTCCCTTATTTTATTGGGATTTGTCTTGTTATTGCCTCGTTTCCTTTCTCTGCTATCTACTAAGAAACAACTGGCTCCATCTTCTCTGTAACTCAGCAGAGAAGGCTAAGGATGGCAATTAGATCTTTCTTCACCTCGTTTTCAGATTGTATAATGTATAAATCCCATGTGTCCAAATTCTCTTGCATCTGGTGCCTCATTCCCCTCATCCCTGACTCCAGACCCACATCTCACACTTTCTGGACTTTCTATAGTTTGCCAGTGTTTGTCTTCTACAGAGAAGGCCCCTAAACCAGGCACAGTGGTGCAGATAGTCTCACAAATGTTCAACAGAAGGGAACAATCACTTCCTTTGACTTGCTGACTACAGTCTTGTTAATGCACTTTGCCCTTCACAGTGCTAATTCCCTTCTAGGTCTCTGTATTTGCCTGTAACCAGTAGTTTTTCATCCATGCAATGATGAGTTTATATATATTTTATAAGGAATTCTTGACAAAAAATGTCGCTAGTTAAAGATGTAACCTTCTTATGAGTAAAAATGTGTGGCATAGAAAATGATTGCTCTGTTTGAGTTTTGCATGTACTAAGAGCAAATTAACTGGGGAACTGTGCACTGTAAACAAGTGGAGCTCTTCCTGCAGAGCCAGCTGTTTGCTTACTGCTGAAATTTGTGAAACATTGAAGCTCTGTTTGTAAATGACTCGTTTTGTTCATTTTTTTTAGAAATGCTTAGGAAAAAATGTTTTTGTTGGAGAAAATGCATCATCTTATATGCCTCAGGCATGTGGGAAACACAGAATATTAAAGGAAAAGTAAATTGTATTTCTTCCTGAATAGGAGAAACACATGAGAGCTTTGCATAAGCTTTTTTCTGTATGCTTTGGAGCTCTTGCTCTGTGCTCTAAAATTCAAGTGATGCACCTCTCTATATGAAGACTAAATACAGCATTTTTGTTTTTTGATAACTTAACAAAGTGTAGCTTAGTATTGCTCTGGGAGCCTGTTGGATGGGTGCCTGCATCTTTCCCTCAGTTATGACACTGTGAATTTTCCATGGACGTAGATTTCGGGTAAGAGGAGTGCAAGAGGATATTCTTCTCTTGCATGCCAAACCATAATGTCTTCCCTAATATACTTTCCTAATGCTAAAGATAGCCAAGGAAAGGCTGAATCTTACTGTAAAGTACCTGAACCACTGAGGCCACTGAAAGTGTGTCCCACAAACTATTAATTGTAGGTTAATGCCTTACTTAATTCCTGAAAGGTGGGATTATGGCATTGGCTTTTGTTAGGTGTTCCAGTTTTCTGCAGAAGAAAGAGGTTAGATATATAAAAAAGTGTATATATATATATATAAAATATCTATATGAATGGGATATTGTTCCCATTTAAAGACTACTTGCTACACTAAAAATAACTCTGTTGTTGCAGTCTACTAAACACTGTGTTTGTATCCAAAGGACAGAGCCAACTGTATTAAGTTTATTCAGCCAGGGCTTGATCAAGGGAAACTGTTGGATGATAAAAGTTCATATGCACACCCACAAACTGAGCACAGTAAGCAAAGGCAGTGAGGATGGAGGGCCTAAAATGATACCCAGCCCCAGCTATTCCCAGGGACAAAGAGGCAGGTGAGGAGCTGAAATTATGGACTTAGACAAAGAAACACCCTCTCTGGGCTTCTCCTAGGGCTGTCCCAGGAGAGCTTCAGCCCCTTTGTCCAGGCAGGAAACCCATCACGTTGAACTAATGCTGAAGCAATTTTGCATTGAGGGGAGTTGCTGCATATGAGACACATCATGGGCTGCAGGGGAAGAGGCTTATTATGAGGCGTTTTGGGGAGGAACTAAAGTGGAGGAAGGGATGAGTCTGGGTGATTTGAGGAGGAACAAGTGTGGAGAAAAATAGGAAATTAAGGAGAGAAAAGGGCCAATCGGATGTAAATAGTTTGGTTGGTACATTTGTCTAACTGGTTTCTAATCAGTGCTATTTTATCTTCATATTGAGCCACATTCCAACTCCCTCCTGGGAGAAGGGCTCTCTGTTCAACGTGTACGGGAGCATAGAGTTTGAGTACCAGCGACTGGAGTCTAGGTTTTGCCACACAGGACCTGGGTGTCTGTGGTGCCACCAACAGGACAGACCTGAGTGAGCAGACTTAAGTACCAGCAGTACCAGCCTGTGGGTCACAGGGGCCTGTGTGTTCACTGTGCCAGCAGCTGGCCTAGACTCATGGGACAGAGCACCTGGGTGCCAGCAACTGGAGAGTCCAGATGGCTTAAAGTGACTGGGGTGGCACCAGGGGTCAGCTGTGTGCCTGTGATGCCAGCCCCTGGAGCAAGTGCAGGTGCATGAGTTGTGTAAATGTTGTCAGGGATCAAGCTGGACTAGCTGCAGAGTAGATGGTGTAGCTTGGGAGCCATCCCTCTCGCTGTCTAGCAGGTCTCTGTGGTGCTCAGCCAGAGAGGGCAGTGGGCTGAGGCTGTTGGTGCTGGCTGCCTACGGCTGCCCTGTGTGTCTGTGACCTACAGGCTGGCTGTGTGTGCTGGGTGTGGGAGCTTACTGGGAATGCATCTTCAGCCTTGCAGCTGGATCTGGGGTGCAGAGCTGCAGCAGCCGCACTTCTCTCAGGCCATCTTATTGACACGATGTATTTTCTCTTTATTTACAGCTGAAATCTTGCATTTGAAATTTAGTCAATGTGGAATTGTCCTTCTAAAGAAAAAAACATTTGTTAAACTGATGGTAACTCAAACTATACTTTGGAATAACTTTATCTTACAATATCTGTTTATTGAATTTATTCTCAGTTACATATTACTGACAGCATTCGTCAAGTCACACCAAAGCACTACAATCTAGTATGTATCTCAGTGCATCTTAGTAACTAAGATATGTTTTGAGTAAGAAAACAACTGGGTTTGCTTTGCATGTGGTAAAGTGACTGGAGGCTCATAGGAAGCTGACTCATAGCGGAAAGCTTTCCCCAGCGTGCCCCGTAGCACAGACTCAGTTGCCAAGAAGTTATCTGGGTTGGTTTCCATAGTAGCCAATCAATACAGCTGTTTATTTTCTAAAGGTTGTACTTGAACTAAGAATCTTATAAACTTAAATGTTACAGCTTCAGTTGAATGTTCTGATTATTTGACCAAATTTTTTTCTAGCATGATGGGAATAGCTAGCTGATACTCTTAACTGAAAAATTACCTTAATTGAAATATATCAAATTTTTTTTAATAATGGAATTAGAAGAACCGTTCAGTGGGAGTAGGAGCAGTTGGTTGGGTTTGGTTTTGTTTCTGAATGGTGTAAAAATGTTTCAAATATCTTGTGATCCATGTGCCAGTGAAAGAAACTAGTGATACTTTTTTTACTGTCACTGTTACTTTCTTGTTTGTAAGAGAACTTAAAATACTGATCTCTTTATTTTATATTAAATTATTTGCCTGAATAAATCCTGACCTGTATTATAAGTGGATTGAGTTTTCCTTACTGGAACAATAATATCCATCTAGTAGTATTGGTATGTTGAAATAAATTCAAAATCTTTGAATTTAAGGACACTTAACATTTCTCAAGTAGATGTTGTTGTGGTTTGTGGGGGTTTTTTTGCATTTATGAGCAAAAATATATTTAATGTTAATGTTCACTATATTACAATTTACTACAGTGTTAGTGATGCCTGAACACTGTGTAACTGTAGAATGTGCAGCTGCTTTGACTTTGCTGTAGAGAAGGCTGTTTCAAGAAGTAGGAACATAACCTGAACTATAATACTGAGTTGTACAAAGATTTTGGCACATTACTTTGACTTTGTGAGTTTATAGAAACATTTCTTTGAGGGGAAAAAAGTATCATTACTTACTAACTGGAAATGTAACAGAACTGAAAACACTACATGAACTTAGCAAAAGGATGGATAGCAGGAGAAGGGATGCTGTTATTGGTAGTCCCAATGGTATGCTGAGTGATATGGGAAGGGTGGGAAGGGTGATGATGACTACTGTCCTACTTGCATCATGAACAGATGCTATGAGAAAAAATTGTCTGACCTTTGTGGATGACAAGCAAACACTTCTAGTCTAGTAGCACTGTTTTATATATGTCACAAATGTTAGCAGTTATCAAATATCCCTTTTAAGGTTGTGTTTTAGTTGATGACTTCTTGCTTGAGACTGTTTCAGTAAAGGATATAACTATTTGTAATTTGGCATTTTTTAATTCTCTTTCATACTTCTAGCAGTGCTTTGTAATAGAAGAAAATCTGCATTGCTTGTTTCCAAAAGGACACTTGAGGCTGGAATTGTATTGCAGATATTATTGGATGCCTAGTAATGTGCAAATGCAGACATCTATAGACCTGTGGTCAGAGCTCATACGCCTTGATCTGAACCTAGGGACAGAATGCAGGAGGAGGGTGTATTCTCTTTAAGATTATATTTTATTTGATAACTTCTTTTCTGAGCCTGTTTCAATAGAAGACGTAACTATTTGTATTTGCCATTTTTTTTTGAATTCTTGTTCTGTTTTGTATTTAAACAACTCACACAATGGCAGTTTGGGATTTTTTTTTCTCCCAAAGTACAGGAAAGTTTGCAATGTAATCCAGTATGTTTTACAGAGCATGTTCCTTCTAGGTCACATGCTTCAATATGACTCAGTGTTGCATCATCAGAATCAGTTAGTCTGTTGTGGTCAGTAAACTGACTCATTTTATCTAGGCTAGTTTATTCCTACCTTAGGAAGTCACAGTAACAGTGAGCACTGGAGCTGGCTGTCTCACAGAATAGCAAAGGGAGCTTTTGTGAGTGCCCTCCAATTCTTCATTTTTTCCATAAGTGTGATGAACTCTGACTCCAGCTTATGAAGAACCATAGAATTCTATCCATTAAAGATGTTAAACCAGATCTTCAATAATAGACTGCTTAACAAGTTAGTATAAAATATAGAAAAGAAAAAAAAGGACAAATATGGCTTTAATATGTAAAGACTGTACTTGAGTGATTAGAATGGTAAAAGAAATTGTCTCAGTTTCTCTACAGTTCCAAGTTCTGAGTTTAGAAACATGAGGCTAGAAAAGAGCTTTCGATCACTGTTCATTTTAGAGTCTAGTCTTGCTCGGGTACCCCAACAGAATAAGGTGTTCATTCTGAGCTTTATGAAATTACATTAATGTAGCTGAAAGCATCCTACATTTTTGCTTTTTTCTCAGCTGCATCACACTGCCAGGCTGTTATCCTCCTGCCAGGAACAAATCCATTTGGGTTTGTCATTTTCCTCTCAAATGGCAAGCTTCCAGTATGAAGCTGAAATTGATTGCCCCAGGTGCATTACTTTGTGTCTGGTTGCTTTTCTTTCTATTTTTTCAAGCCTAAGATTTATCTAGTTCTGCTTGTATGATTTTCCTTTCTCTGCATTAAAGAAAGACTTGTCAAAGTTGGTATCTTGAGCATATTGCAAAGCTCAGTGGCTTGGAAGAGAGTGTCTGGAAGCTAATGTTCAGAAAAACTTCATTCTCCTGAGGCAAACTGGAGAAATTATGGTCTCATTCACGTGCAAAAACACGTGGCTGTTGAATTTTTTTGGAAGTCTAATACTGTATTCAAGGTTTGAAATAGTTACTAGTCATGCAGCACAAAGAGAAGAACAGAGGATTATTATTGTTATACGGTCTTTGGAACAGATTTTGCATGAAATGACCATTCTACAAACAGTGGAACCAGTGTTTCTTCTTGAGCTGTCTTACTGCAGCTTATGGTTCTGAATGTATGTGCAACTAATGCTAAGCATATGTTCTCTATTTGCAGGGAGGTGGTGCAGGCAAATTGTGTTCGCTGGAAGAAAAAGTTCTTATTCATGTGTAAAATCAGTGCCAGTGCCACAACAGGGATTCTAGATACTTGCACTTGCAGGGTGTCTGTACGGAAGGTAAGTAGCTCTTTTCCCCTCCTCTCCTCTTCTCCTCTTTCTGTGATCTTTCTTCACTTGTTTTAATTTTTGAATGTCTGATAAACTTCATAAATCAAACTTTAGCTGCAATGATGTCAGGTACTCTTTTAGTAAAAATTTTGGCATCATTTATTAATTACCTTATTTTTACTAATTCATGGGGATTTATTGAAAACAATACTTTTTCCAGCTGAGCACCAAAGGCATCACTCATCATTTTTTATCAAGTTAGCCCTTGATTGATACTTCCAGCAAGCAGCAGTAAACTTAGAAGCCTTGAATTGTGCTAAGTACCAGAATTTTGTAAGCAGCACATCGTACCTTTGGGGCCAGGCCTTCCAAAGGCCAAATGCTGGTTGCCATCACGCACTTGCTCTTCACTCTTCTCAAGATGAATCTCTTGCACCAAAGGCATTATGAATACTAAATTCTAAATGGCAACGGGACAGTCTAGCATTGTGGTGAGATATTTTAAAACAAAGATTAGTGCAAGCTTTTCTGAAAAAAAATCCAACCCTCTCAAAAAAACGCAAACCAAGAAAACACCCCACAAATAAAAATGCTGAGTCAGTATCTTTAATGGCATGTCTCTTTTTTTATTCCCCTAGGAATTAAAGGGAGGAAAGACATATGCAAAGGTAAATTGAGATGTAGCTAATTTTGCCTTCAGATAAGCTTTTCTTTCTTGTCATTTTATGCCCTTTTAAAGTAATTCCAGAATAATACTCTAATACCCATGATTTCATTGTGTGCATTATAGTGACACAGTGCTGTTGGAACTCTCAATCAGTGTATTAAATAAGTATATAACAATGTTATATCACCATTTTTTTTCCTTTCACTTTGATATGTGGAAAGGATTAAGAAAAGCAAACCCTTCTGCATGTGTTTACATTAAAAAATAAAGAAAATGCTCCTCATTATTTTTTCTCTTAGCACTTTAAATTTTTAACTGAAAATAGAACTATGCTGATTTTGACACTCAAAGTTAGTTTTCTGCTTTTTGCCTTGGGCCTCTCCCTTTAACAGACATCCTATTATTCCTTTATTCCTATTTAAGAGAAACTGCTTTTGAGTGGCACCCAACTGGGTTTGTTGCAAACACCTTCACTTAGTCATTAGTACTAACTTTTACCATTTTCTCTTCATAGCTGGGATTTGCAGATCTAAATCTAGCAGAGTTTGCTGGATCGGGAAATACCACTCGTCGCTGTTTACTGGAAGGTTATGATACCAAAAATACAAGACAAGACAACTCCATTCTCAAAGTAATTTGTTTCCTTTATCATACTTAAAAGTAATAAAACAGAGAACAAGTGGTGTTATTAAGCACTTAATGAAATTTAAAACTTACCTGCCTAATGTCTTTCTAGAAGGAAAGCTATTTAAAGTAAAAACAAAAGCATTGTTTAGAGAAAATCATTAAAATCCATGCAGTCAAAAATAGAATTTGTCTTACTCTTTGAAATGCAGATGGATAACTGTAAAAGAAAATCTTTCAAAAGGTATTCTAAAAGGAGCTGAAAAATAAAGACATTAATACATTATGTCTTTAAGTTCAGGCAACTTCCTGTGCATTTTTCTTAGAGTGAATCTATTAATTGGCTTCAACACCTCCATGACTCTTAAGACTTTTCCTGTTTTCCATTTAAAAGGAATCAATGTAACAGTGAATGAGGATTGTTGCAATAAACCCGCCCTCTTGCTCTCTTCCATTAGTCCATGGAATTACCAAAATTGAATAAACCTGAAAATAATTCCTTAGAAAATGTGTCAAGTAATTTTTTTTAGAAATTGGTTTTCCTACAAAACACTAGGATTAATTTCCCATAGTGTTCAGAATACAGTCTATGCGTGAACTTTGAGATTTCTTTGACAGTCATAAGCTGTGTCCAGAACACTTGTAACTGATGGCTCTGACCTGGCTAACAAGCCTTCTCAGTGCACTGTCCTATGGCCTATTTACCTTGTCGTGGTGCTGCTGTGTCTCTGATGTCAGCACAACCCATTTCTGTACAGCAGCAGTTTGCTAAACTCCCTCAGTAAAGAACATACTTCAACACCCATTGTTCTAAACAGTATTGTTTGCTCATTAATGCTTTAGATTTCCTGTCTGGTTTTCCCTTTAAGCCGTCTTAACTATTAATGATTCTAAGATTCTCCTTGAACAATGTGTCTTTTTCAGAATCTTGTATGTGTAACTATGTTACTCTAAATACTATTTTGTGTTGTTTGCATGCCTACTAAGGAAAAAAAAAAGGTTTTTTGCTTAAGTGTGTTTATTTGTGTATGTGATGATGACATTTTATTTTACTTAAATGTGTGGTTTTTTTTCTTACTGTGTAGGTTTTGATCAACATGCAGCTAATGTCTGGAGACCCATGCTTTAAAACGTAAGTTTTATCAGTGGTGTTTTGGTCATACATTCCATGTTGAGAATTATACTTCTAATTTGTGTTTTTAAATCTCTCCAATTTGGCAACAGTATTTTTTTTAAAAAAAAGGCCCAAACTAACACAATGGTAGCTGGATAGTGGTAAAATTGTCAGTACAAGTATCATAGTTCTCTGGTATATTTTATACCTCATATATTTTCAAGCAGAGAGCACTAGCCTGAACATCTGCAGTGTTAAAAAAAAAATATTGAAAAAATACTAAAGGGAAACTGTTCCTGCAGCAATGTTATATAAATATACTTGATACGGGGTGACCTGACTAATACCTGTGTCTAAAAATTATGCTGTTACACCTTTTATTCACAAATCTCAGATGATTTTAAAAGATTCCTTTGGGAAAAAAAAAAAGCACAATAGAAGTGTGATATGACTTGGTACAAGACAAAGCACTTAAAGATATTTAGTTAGCAAAGACATTATGCAACTTAGTAAAAAATGCAAGAGGTAACATCTGAGAAGGGAGGCAGCTAGGAAAACATGCTGTTATATATTGAGGATCTCTGGCCTCATTGTCCTTCATCTGAAATTAAGGAAATGCAATAGTTTCGCACCAGTCTGTCTCAGGTGATTCACCACAGAAACTCTTCAGTGTCCCCTTGCACAAATAGAATCCCCTTGCACTATAGAATCTCATCTTGTGCTTACGGAATGAATAGCAGGGAGGGTATTATCTGAATTTGGTTGATTGGGCAAAACTTTTCTGTATCCCTAGTTGTCCCTAGTTAGCACCTCTTTTACTTTAGAGCAACTTTAGTAGATTTACTTTAGAGTCAGACCTAGTAACAAATGCATCACTGATAAACAATTTCTCAAAGGCAACTGATTGTTAGTTCTGTATGCTAACAAAACAATGAGTTTCTGGTTTTTACTGGCTAGTACCGAAGGAGTTGAAATTAGTACCTAAATAGCTTTCTGTGTCCCTAAGAAAAAATCTCTAACTCAAGTAATTCAGACTTGGCATTTTCTTCCAAAGTGGTGATATAACCATTTCCTGGAACATAAACTTTCAACACAAACGGAACAAAAAATTTATCTAATCCAGATGTTTTTTGTAGAAGGAAAAACAAACCTTAAAACAGTTTCACAATGTGGAATCAGCTACATATTTTGTGAAAAAGCATAGAAAGCTTGATATTTGATCTGGGATGACATCCCCGAAAGCATTCAGTTCTTGCTTTCCCAAGTTTGTTAGGCAGCTAAGTCACACAAGCACTGTATTACCAGTAGTGGCTTTTTCCCTTCTCTCTTTCCTTTCAAGCATAACATGAGGGGATATGTCATTGTACAAAAAGACAGTGTCTAATTTATTCTGTCAAATCTAAAAACGTCAACAAATATCCATTCCTATGCAGACTAGTAGTCTGTTCCCACAGCAGAAAATAACAAAGCATTAAAAAACCTGCAGGTAATATCTTGAAATGTATTTTGATTGTATTGCTTGCAAGAGCAGATTGTTTTCACTTTGTCATTTTATTAGTTTCTTATACACTAGCCAAACACAAACTTAAGAGTTTATAAATTTTAATAAATATTACTTTGGTTCTTGGTATTAGCTCAAAGAAACATTTAAGCTTTATTTAAAGCTTTTTAATATTGAACCAAAAATTAAATTGTGGTGTTTATTTTGTGGGAGGTAAAATTTAGAGGGGAATGCATGGAGATGATGCCATAGACCACTTTGTTAGGAGTGGGAGGGTCACCAAAGATAGAAACAAAGCCAGGAGAATGTCACAGCACACAAGCCAACTTGACCAATTGTCACTGTGCACATTCAGGATTTTTTAATCTTGCCATCTTGTCATGTATTACATGAAGTACTGAATTACATACATTTTTGACATGTAAACTATCCTGTGATTCATACATTTTAAAAAACCCATCTGTTAGCTTGACACTCAGCATGAATTATGCCAATTTATTTGAAAGGAGAACTATGTGCTGATCAATTTGGAGGGATTACAACAGAAGTACAGCAAATCTGAAGCACCTTTTTCTTACAGGCCTCCTTCCACAGCAACATCTATTGCAATTCCTGGAGAATCAGAATCTTTGCATGAAGACAGAAAAGGTGGAGAGAACTTAAAAGTAGCACATCCGGGTATAGCAGGTATAGAATAATGCTCTTACTTTCTCAATGCTTTTATAACTGGCCTCATAGTTTCAAGGACATGTACCAAATACTTCAAACCTTAAAGGGATGCTGACAATTGGCCCACAAAGGACCCTTCTTACACTAATCCAGACACTGCTGAAACTCTTAATCACAGTTAGTTTATCAAACAGAAAACATCCAGCACAACATTCTACTATGATACCAGAGAAAGCATGGTCATCTCTTTAATGCTGACACTGTATACATGTCTAAAAATTTCATGTATTTCATACAAATCTTTCTAACTCTGGTTGCTCTCTGTTTTACTCAGATACATATTACAATTTTTTTTTAACAAGTGCGTATTCATTAGCACACATGGAATTTTTTCAGCACTTGAATCTCTGAAAAGTTTGTAGAAAACCAGCCTCTAATCCCTCTGGGAAATCTAACTTTTTAATCTAATCAAGATTACAGGCAAAGGAGTAAGTAATAAAGACAGCTTTAGGAACACTATCTCACTTGCACATGTTGCAGATATCTCATCAAAGAGTGCCTCAGACCCAGATGAACTTGGTGCATGTGGACACTCCAGAACATCAAGCTATGCAAGTCAGCAATCAAAACTGTCAGGTATCTGTTAAAAATTTTGTTATGAGTTGTTGAAGGTTATTTACTTTCAGAGGTTTACACAGTAGAAAATAATTATATTTGAAAGCTTTTTCCTGGGAATTTTAGGTGTGGTGAGGTTAGACATTTTTCCCCCTCTTAAAATCCTAATGAATTATGCCTTCTGATGCAAGAGAGCTTTTTGCCCTTGTTCCCTCCAATTAACATATCTGAATGAGATGTTTACCTATTGCTTTTTAAAAACAGCTTGCAGATAGAGAGGTAGCTCTAAAAGCTGAAGGGGATGATATTTGTTATGAAGCAAGAGTGGTTTAGAAAAACAAGAAAATAGCATGTGCTAGAATACAAAACCCAGTTGATGTATGCACACAGATTCATAGGGCTTTTGAAGTCTCTTGATAAGAAGACAAAACACCTTTCAGGATGGACCTTGGCTCTCAAGAACATACCTAACCCAACTCTCCTGCATTTTCCCAACAGGATATAGCACGTGTCACTCTAGATCATCCAGTTTGTCTGAACTCTGCCACAGGAGAAACACCTCAGTGGGGAGTACCTCAGTGGGGAGTACCTCAACAGGAACTGGAAGTATTCTAGAGCCATGTGAAGAGACTGAGCCAAAAGTAACTGAACCTAATATTGATACTTCTACTGAAGATGCACAATCAGAAAAACAATGCAGGTACACTTAACCTGAAAGCCTTACCTAGCAGAAGTAAAACATAAATTAATATATCCCTTCTAAATGCTATAAATATATTTTTTTTTGCAGACATCCTGTAAAGCAAGATTCTGTAGAGTCACAGCTGAAGAGGGTTGATGCTACCAGAGTTGATGCTGATGATATAGTAGAAAAAATACTCCAGAGTCAAGACTTCAGTTTAGATTCAAGTGCAGAAGGTATGGAGATAAATAAGGAAGCTTAGGGAAAAATTGATGTACATTATAGGCCTTAAGAAAATCCACTCTCTTCATAGTCCCTATTGCTTGTAATCATAAGGACTGTGTATATGGATCACTGCATTTTCTGCTTCATCCTTTTTCCCAGAAGTTGAAAAACCCCCTACATTACTCAGGGAGCCTCCCCAGATAACTACTTTAAACCTAAAGACAAAAGACAAAGATAGTTCCTCTAACCTACACCATGTGAATTCTGGTTCTTCATTACTTAAAATATTTTTATCTGAAAGTTTCAGCTTCAAAACTGTTAGATTTAAAATTACTTAGTTCTAGCTAGGGCAACATTAAAGAAAGCTAATATGTTTTAATTCATTTGCATTTTA
Source organism: Serilophus lunatus (assembly GCA_013399895.1). Classification (NCBI taxonomy): domain Eukaryota; kingdom Metazoa; phylum Chordata; class Aves; order Passeriformes; family Eurylaimidae; genus Serilophus; species Serilophus lunatus. The sequence goes on along the minus strand of VXBA01006569.1, from coordinate 1,326,599 downwards.
GAAGAAGGTTTAAGATTATTTGTGGGCCCTGGTGGAAGCACTTCTTTTGGAAGCCATCATCTACCTAACAGGTATGTAGCCTGAACAACTAATATATAGACAGTACTAAATAAAATTGTATCTTAAACGGCAATTATTCCTATCATTTGTATCTTTCTGTTCTGTATTATTTGAAAGTACCATGTTTCAATGGTTTGTTCATCTTTCAGCAATTTGCAGCCCTAAACTCTCTCCTTTGATAATCTGCTTCAGATTATCTTCTTCTGCTTTAGAACCAGAGACATTTTTTTCTACCCTAAACCCCCTTCAAATACTCTGATATATGATTTGTCCAGAATGTATTAATCTTCTTATATAAGAAAGCATGAAAAACAGGCAAAAACATGGTCTAATACCATGTTTCTGCAGTCTGATGTAACTCAACATTTTTATCTCAAGAAATTAGCAAAACATCAGTATTTTGGCAATTACTTCTGAAGTTAGGTATAAAGACAGCTGGTAATGTGTTGAAAGTAAGGAAATAATGCATCCAACATATGTAAGTAATACTGATGGTCAAAAGATAATTAACTGGCTTATCTGCAAACTGGGCACACCAATATTTATCTCTGATAATATGTATGGGGTCAGAGCACACTGGTGTAATACAGAGAGATCTGTCTTAATTCAGTTAATTTAGTTGCCTGAACAGCCAGGCATAATACCATGTTAAGGCAGAGCCTGCCCTATTCATTTTTTACATAGTACTGTACACTCACTCTGGTCTGTCATGTGGAAGGTGAGAGAGGTTTTTAACAATGCATGAACAAAAGACTGGAAGATCTTTTTCTTATATCTTAATGTAAGATGTCGCTCACTGTTTTTTAGATAAATTTATCTGTTTATGTATAAATTTATATTAAAAGTATTAGAGGCATATGATACAGCTGTGGGGAGGGGTATCCTGAAGGTAATATTTTAAGAAATTAAAGAGAAGTCAAACAGTAACTTCTTTTTCAGTAACATTACTTTTTATTCTCTATTTTGGCTTTAGTACAACACAAGACACTTTAATGCATTAAACTGTAGATGACTCAGTGGCATGGCAATAATCATCCTCCACATTTAGCTGTTCTGGTACTTGCTGTTTGGGTGGGGAGGGGGGCGTTGGGGTTTTTTTGGTGGGGTGGTGTTTGGTTGGGCTCTTTAAACAATAAAATTGCTGATCTGTGATGCTTGCTGTTTAGCTTCCATTTAAATTGACATTGAACTGACTTCTTTCAAACTTTCAGAGTAGGATCTGGAGCATATGAGCAGGTGGTGATAAAACGCTAAACTAGAATGACAAACGAGGAAAAAACTTGGACCTCTGGTGTTGATACTTCTGGTTTTGTTTGCTCTGTTGCAAGAGTTGAGAAATACAAAATGAACTCAATGTGATCTTTTTCTGAAAAGGAATGGAATGCCTCTTGCTTATAGAGCATCATCTTCTGTGGTATGAAGGCAATGTTTTGTGAGGTATACTTTGTGAGAGCAATTGGACTGTTTCTGTAAGCTCTATCTGATGCTAGTGGAATTACTTCTTAATTTGTGTGGAAAATTTTTGGAAGCATGATGAAGTGAGTACCACTTCAGTATTTTATATGAGATCACTTGTGGTCATGTAGTTTGTTCATAACTTCTTTTCTAATGAAGCTTCTGAAAGATGGTCTTAAAGGCACCTGAAGAAAGTAATTACTCAATTTGACCTTATCTGCCATTTTAGTCTTATAGAAGCTAATTATTTCTATCAAGTCAATTATTATCAAGCCAAAGTTACAGCCTCCACAAAACAGCCCAGCTATGTTTTAACATAACCAAAACCTTAAGAGTACTGAGCACAACTTCATTACAAGGTTGAACAGCAGAGGTGAACTTTGCATGCATTTAAAAAAACTTCCAAAACTAAATACATCTCAATTAGCCAGTAATCAGTTGTGTTAACTGTAAATCAGATCCACAGGTTTAAATGCATGAAATGTGACATTTTTTGTTCATGTGATGAAAAAAGTGGGATTCCACAGCAAAACACTAAGGCATAGTAGTGTACTATCAAGAAAGCTGTCTCAATTTTTAAGTCTGGAGGACAAAAGCTGCTTCCAGAGAAAATAACTTCAACAATGCATGAACCTTGAGATTTAATGGGATAGTACTGTTTACAAACCTAGTCAGTAGTTTACCACCACTTACATTTTTTTATTGTAGCTTAATCCTTCATAGTTAGTGCTTTGCTTGTGTTTTGAATGTGCCTTGCAGGACTGGGGACATACAGGGAATTTAAACAACTTACTAAGAAAATTAAGCTTTAAAACTAGGAAAACATCTGTACTGTTATCAATGTACCTTGTTAAGAGAAGCACTTTATTGTAGACGTACTCTGTACTCTGAAAATGTCTGAGTGTGCAACAGCTTTGTTGAACACTTCTCCCTTCTCTACCTGTCCACTGTTACATCATGGTCAATGTACTGTATTTAAATTTGCACAAGTGAGTTGCCTGACAGGCAAGAAAGAGGTCTTTAAATTTTCATTGAGAATATGAAAGAATCCATTTTTAAAGGGATAAGTTAGGTGACAAATAGGTGTAATTAATTGTAAACTACAAATGACTTTCACTTTCTTATGTCTAGTGGTACTGTGTATCAATAAGGCTTGGAACAAATAAAAATAGTGTAGCCACTTTTGAAAGATCAGAATGCTTCAAATTCTGCTCAGAGCGATGTTTGACATCTTTTTATTAAAGTAGGAGTAGGCCATATTTAATAGGTTAAATTAGAAAAAGCAGAATTATTAAGCTAAATTTATTTGTATTTTTAAGGAAACTTCAGATTTCAAAGTTTGATTACTTTTATGGAATACAATGAATATGAGGTATTTCTGAGCTTTGGTACTTAAATACTTTGATTTCCTTCTGTTAATTAGAATTTCTTGAAAGTGTTTAATTAGGTAAAAAATTAATACAAAGATTCTATTTTAGCTGCTGTTAACAGAAGTGTGGTAATACCTGTTTCTGCTGTCCCCAGGAATTTTAAACAGAAACTACTCAACTGCTAGTACATAACTATCTCTCAGAACATTATAGTTTCTCTTTCTGTTATATAACTAATTCACACCAAAGAAATCCTACTGCAAGCAAAAGATGCAAGAAATTTGAATACATTATTTGCTTTCAGTACTCTTTAACTCTGCTGCACTTGTTGACAAAGCTATTAAAACCATTAGTCATTTAAGTTTACTAGGAAAACTACACATAGTTTGAAGAAAACAGACTTTTAAAAAACATTGTACAGCTACTTATGTAATTCTCAAGGGAATGTCAATAGCCCAGATTTGTATTTTATGTTAAAAGACACATAAACATTTACTAAAAATTTTGTTTTCTAGAAACAATTATATTCTTGCCTGAGCAGATCTTTTATGTTGACATAGAAATCCAGCTTTTAACGAAGCTGTATCCTAGTAATTTATACTTCTGACTTGGGTTACAACCTCTTCATGAAGTGATTCTCTAATTGTATGCATTTTAAGTGGAACATAACCTTCATATTTAGCTGTTGTATTTTTCTTTTGGTAAACTGTGTTGTACAAATACTGGAGACTTCTATACAGTAAACTATTCGGGATGTGTTGGTAGGTTATGGGTTTATTTAACTGTATTTAAATGCAGATCTCTATTCAATAAAATCATGTCTTCAGCTTGGAGTCTGTTCCTAAACAATTATGTCTCTTCATTTAATTCAAAAAAAGACAAATGGGCTCTTATGTCCATTGCAATTTCTTTACTCTTTTCAGACTTTATCTCTGTAGCTTATTCAACTTCTTCTGCAGTACACAAAGGCATTCAGTGGCACCATTACTAGCAGAGTTATCTGTCTCCTGGAAATAAAAAGTAATATGTAGGTCTTACACAAAGGCAAAATCAGTTTTAGTGTCTGAGGCATACTGGTAGGTTAATTAATTAGGTGGACTCCATAATTAGAGGTATTTGGGGAAAGTGAGGGCAGAGGGTGTAGTCCCCACTCACTTTGCAAATGACAGTTAATTCTCCTTAGCTGAGTGTAAAGACCTACTACTACTTAAACTTTTCATACAGTTTCTGTAACTCTGTAAATTACCTTCTTATTTTTTTAAAAAACTAATTGTGGTATGTATTTCTCTTCTCATCTGTGCAGTCAAAATAACCAAGCTTTCTGATGCTGCGTAAAGTATCTGTTCTTACATTGAAAAAAATGTAGATGGGTAAAGATTGCAGCTAATTACAGTCCAAACTGTCACTCAGATCAGTTCAGTAACTGATTAATTGCAAAGTAAAGAGTTAACTGTACCTTGTATAACCAACTTCAGTCTCAGCTGTCTTTCAGTTCAAAAAGGAAGACAATTTTTTCCAAAATTTCACGAGAATTTTTCACCTAGAATTTCTTTTGTGGGTTGCTGTCTTTCTTCGTGTTTTATGAATCAACAGGTTCCTTATAGAATAAAGTATACATTAAGCTCCAGAACTTCAAATGCTGTCATTGAACAATTTAGTGCATTTTGTGAACCTTCTGACATGGGAAAATCCCACTATACTTAGCTTGGGAAAACTTGAGGCAAATGAAATTGTTTTGCCTTCTTCCCACTCAACAGTGCCTAATCCCACTCAACTGCTCTTTTTGTGCCTGCTCTTCTCTGTTGCACCACAATCTGACAGATTAGTCGATTCAATTCCCTGCAGTCAAAGGTACCAGTTTCATATTTCAATTCCCCTGGAACAACATTTGGTTTTCACCAAGGCTGAGAATGTTCTCATCTTGGAAAAGGCACCTATAATCATTATTCTATTAAGAAAAAACTTGCCCTAAATATATGTCTGACTCGCACTATTCAACACAACAACATAGTTCACGTTACCATCAACTATCCCTGGAGCTAACAAGAGATTGCCAAAAATAACCTAGTAATGATAGCTACAATAAGGCATTGAAAGTAACAGAAATAATTCCTTGTCTTCATGGGGGTTAATTATTTCCCTTTGGCCTCTGATACTCTACAAGACCCTCAGGAGTTACTGTTGTCTTTGTCAGCATCACTCAGTTTCACTCAGAGAGAGGCGCTGACAGAAAAATACCACTGATGGGAGGCTTAGAAAAGACTTTGTTGTGGTTGGCATAGACAACACACCGTTGGACACCTACTAAGAAGCCATTATAATTACTTTAACTGAACGTTGCATGAGAAATCTATGATCTAGTTCTCTTCATTTTCATGTTCAGTATTGAGCATCACAGCAGAACCATCACTGCTCAGGGTGACCTTGCCAGCAATGAGTTTGCATAACTTCTCAAAGGTGCCACAAAGTCGATTTACTTTGGGAAAAGAAAAGATTGTTGCAAGAGGTATATAGACCTTATTTCCATTGACAAATGGTTCCATGGTTTTATCAACAACCACTTTTCCAAGGTAGTCTGAAAAAGTGTCCACTGAAGGTTGGAATTTGGATTTTCTCTTGGGATCATCTTCATCCTCCTCATGTTTTGGCATTAAACAGTGCCTAATGATTTGGGCTGTGAAAACAACTTCGTTGAGCACTGCAATCTGCAAGTACTTCTCATCTTTCAGGCTTGGATACACTGCTTTGAAGACCTTTACAACGTACAAGAACACATAAAATGTTTATCAGTGTCACAGGCTCAGATTAACTTTTTCCATAAGAAAAACTTCTAAAATGCGAACATCATTTTTTATTCAATCATGTTTTGCTTATTAAACATTTTCAGATAAAAAGAACTAGGCAATATGAATTGATTTTATGTATTACAACTACAGTTAACAGAATTTCCAAAAATCCCCAAAGAAACAGGCTTATGCCTGCAAGCTACACTTGTAGATCAGGCAAGGTGAAGCTCTAAATTTTTTTAATTCTTTTTAATAGTTCTCTTACATCTCACATTAGTCATGATGAAGCTCTGGTGACAGTTCCACAGCTACAGAAAATCTAAACTACTTCTGAATTGTCATCTGGAAACCAGGTTTAGAGTATGTCCTTCTATGTTCAGAATAAAACATTAAATATTCTCTCACAGCTGCAGAAAATGCCAAAAATAATTCATGACATCCAAACCTGTGAACCTGTGTGTTCTACACCGAGCTATACTCCAAGGCAATTAAGAAAACTAGGCAGACAAACTCATTCTCACCAGCTTACTAGGAAGTGGTACCAATGAAGTTCCACTGTCTGTAATTATTTCCTACTTTTCAATTACATCTCGAAAGATTGATTAATTCCCATAAATTAGTTACATAATAAAAATTAGTTTCATAAAAAACACGATATTAATACTCTCATTTAAACTCAGAGTTTACCAGTGTCAACTCCCTCCTTAACGACCCTGTGACAATAAAAGCAATTTCTAGTATATATCCATCATCTATTTCCAAGTTTGTTGAGCATTACAGAGTATTTCATGATTCTGTTAATGGCAGCAGATGACAAGTGACATTTGACGTGTACAGAAATTTCAAATTCAGAAATTACAAATGTTTTTATAGCTTGGAAACTAGAAGATAGAGCCATAATGTAACTTTGTGTTGCAGTTCAGGTCACAAGTCACTTGAAGATACATATATATTCTTACACAAAGAACTGAAATATTAGAATATGTTCACTGAAACAATTTGAAGCTTCATAAAATTGAAAATAACCCCAATATATTTATTTTTGCATTATTACTTCAAATCACCTCTGAAAAAATTTTCATTTATACCACAAGGCATTTAGCTAGAAATGCTTTTTTTGCTTTTCATATTTTATGTATCTGAAAAATCTGTGTAATTGGCAACAACTACATGATCAATAAAATTAATGATTAAAGGAAAATCTATCAAAATAGTATACCTGGCAGAAAGGGTTAGGGTTACTCTTCGTGCCTATGTCTACAGGAAGAAAATAATACTTACTGTTTTGTAAACTGCTTCAGTGGGTTTCTCAGACGGAAGAGATCCACCAGTTTGAGGATATTTTCTAGTAAACACACCTATTTGGGTACAAAACCCAACCTTGTCCATTCCTGCTGGTGGGTGCCCTACACCAGTAAATTCCACTGAGTAGTCATAGCATCTAGCAGCCTCTAGTGCCCTAAGAAAGACAAATTTTTCCAATCATGTGAAATACTCCCCTTTCCATGATAAAGAAGCATTCTTAAGGAGAAGCAAGGCTCTGAGCCTGCAAACGTAGGACCATAATTTCTCTAACAATATTTATATGCCTGAAGATAAGCCCTGTCAAAACTTGCTGTACCGGAGCTGTAATCATATGCCTACCGTAGTCTGAATCACTCAGTATCAGTAATTTAGGTATCCAAATATTACTGTTATTTCTCAAATATGTGCACAGAATGTTCATGCTCACAGTTGCTTAGTCACAGACTTAAATACATCAAAAGTGAGCTAAAAACTACCAACTTTCAAGAACAGAGGTATTTGAGAAAAATCCATAAAAATCCATATTCACACTCCAAAACTACATGAGGCCAGTTAATAGAGGGAAGAAAGTGTGGTTTGCTGTAAATGTATAAAGAATAAAGTCTACCTAATAAAATGGGGTGACATCTAAATGAAAACCATCTTGTAATACATCAGCCAGTGTTAATAAGGGGATGGGCATGGAACTAAATGACACCACCTACTTGCATCACTCTTCATTAAAAAGTAGTCAACTACATTAATATTTCATCCATGAAAAAGTAGCAAACTAAATTAATATTTCATGTATTTTAGAAAACGATGTAATACTTGCATTTCACAACATAATTACTTCCTTGCATTTACTGCTCAAGGAAAAAAAATTACTACTTCAGTGATATCAATATTTTTAATTCACAAATATAAAAGCAGAATCTAAATTACTTAAAATCACAGAAATGGTCTCTAAGGTATTCATCCTTTAGCTAATAATGCAGGCAGGTTTTAGTATCATTATGTATGGAAAAATACATGCTTCAAGCTCTGCAGAACTACGTATGTCTGTGGCAGATGCAACATTTCTAAGATACAGTTTCTGACCAAGAGTTGGCCAATGAATTATTCTTTACTGTACCATATATTTTCTTCCTCAACTGCTTGACAGTTGCATGTAATCACAGGATACATATCCCTCTTTATTGTACTTTTATTACACCTATTAAGAGTAAGATAGATCTCATGTAACCCTCTGTTACATATATATGTTTTGCATAAAATTTCTTACTGTGTCATGATCCACTAGACTACCCCAATTTTACTGTGAGCATGCTCCATCGCTGTGGTTATTTCATAAATGTGCTTTCATGCCCTTACAGAAAGGTCTGGACTAACTTAGTACTTGGATTGCACACAATACATAATGAGCACATTTCTTAGGGTTTTATGAAGCATTTATAAAGCAGGGTGTTATGGAAAAAGGTTAATTAATACCTTACACTTCGAATGTGTTAATTGTAATAAGATGTATAAAAAAGGTAAATAGAAGTTTTAAATCTTTTTTGCAGAGCAGTTAGAGTAAAAGCAAGCCAACATAACCACCATCGTAAAACACAAAACCCACAGAACATGCTTAGCTACTCTTAACAGCAAGGAAACATTTCACCACATCAGGGGGTGACACTTCACTGACAGCAAACTCTGTATGTGAACCATTCTGAAAATGCACAGCTATTTGTTTCTCACACTACCGGGCCCCCAGAGCTGTCAGCAAAAGATGTTCAGTGACCTTACCAGCTTTGAAATTGCGCTTGGTTCCACTCAAATTTGTGGTCTGGATGCCTATGCAACATCACTCCTGGAAGCAAAGGGTTAAATTCAGAATTTGGAGTACTGATCACAACTATGCTTGGAGCCATGAAACCAAACACCACTTCAGGAAACTTCTTCAGCTCTGATTCTTCCAGGTGTTCTATTCTGAAAAAGAGTAAGTTGATGTCTGTGTTTAAAAACACCATACTATATCTTAACAACCAGTCAAAAAAACCCCAAAAACCACAAAAACCAAAAACCAGTACCTGTGTCTTGTAACGTCACACCTAGCTCTGCAATATCAGCACTGGCACTGTGGCTGGGTGGCAGCACAGAGGGTTTTGTCCAAGCAAATCTCTTGCATTTTGTAGTTTTTTATCAGCATCCATTTTCCACCACACATAAGCACCACTTGAATTGCTCGGTGTGATTAATTTAGGCACAAGTTAGAAGATGCTGCTCTTCTACTTTGTACTGTTCTGTTTGAAAGATTTGATCAAATCTGTCTGGAGTATGGACAAAATTCCAAACTGAACTCTAATAAACTTTAAAAAAAAAAGTAGAGTGTTGACCTAATACTCACAGTTCAATACATGTCACCAAGTCAAAACCAAGCATGCAAGGATCTTTATGGGCAACTGAACCATGATGCAAGGTAACAGTGAGGGATCTTTCAGATGGTTGCAAATAATCAAAAGGAAGAGGAGACAACATATGCCTATAAAAGTATTAAAAATAAGATGTTACAGGAAGGACTTTAAGAAAAGATTAACTGTGCATGTAAATAAACTAGCAAATACCATACATAGATATGTCATAAATCTCAAAAATTGAAAGTATTTATGTCTATCTACAATAGGACAGAAAGAGCAGAAGTTCATCCAGCTGTCCTTCAGGTTTACAAAAATTTCCACCACACCCTCAAATCATTTGGAAAAGCTACTAGTAAATTCTGATAGTAGTTCAACTCTAGACACACAGTAAGTCTGGTTTAGACATGATTTGCAGGGGTTTGGGGGAAGTTTTAGGCAAGCATATTACCTATTTTTTCCAAATAAAATACACTAAGAAACCAAAGTATATGTGCAAATTTCATTCTGAAATACTTCAGTAGACAAAAGACACAAATTTTAAATATAAAAGGTTACTTCATTCTTGAGAAAGAAAAGTGATCTTTCAGCATCTAGATCCTACTATTCACTGAAATTGTATTAATGAGCTTCCAAGAAAGAAACTGAGGTTTACCAGTCTGACTAATGCTTCAAAAATCACATAAACCTGTCATTTCAGAGGCTTCTGACCAGACACCACACATTGAGCTATTTCCCATTTCAAAAAGGTAAACAAGAACCAGATCCCCACCACAGTGACTGAGAGTTACATGCACATTTCAAAAAAGATCCAAGCTTATCTTTCTGAAGGCAATAATAAGCATAAACAGATTTCCAATACAATGCATTTGTGCCTTTACAAACTATATTTCTCAGATGTGCACTTTCAGAGTCTTTCCTTTATCACCACATTAGGTGATATTATGGGCACCTATGTGCCCCCTGGCATAGATCCAATTTAATTCATGACATTTGCCAAGCTGGTATTTCTACAGTTACCCTGATTTTGAAACCTCTACAAGAAATAACATCACATGCCACTTGTATATGGTTTGCATGGCAAGGTTTTGCTAATCAGGGGGCTACAGGGATGGCTTTTCTGAGGGAAAGCTCATGCTGGAGCAGGCTCCCAGCAAGGACCTGTGGAGAAAGGAGCCCACACTGGAGTAAGTTTTCCTGGCAAGACTTGTGACCTCGTGGGGGACCCATACTGGAGCAGTTCATGAAGAACCACAGCTCATGGGAAGGACTTGTGCTGCAGAAGTTTGTGGAAGACCATTTCCCATGGAAAGAACCCCATGCTGGAGCAGGGGAAGGACTCCTTTTCATGAGGATGAAGCAGTAGCAGAAATAACATGTGAGGACTGACTGTAATCCCCATTCCCTATCTCTGTGCTGGTGGTGGAGAGGGAATAGTTAAACTTGGAGTGAGAGGCGGGGGGAAAGGTGTGTTAAAGATTTGCTATACTCTCATTATCCTACTCTGATTTTGATAATAAATAAATTCAGCCAACTTCCCCAAGCTGAGTCTGTTTTGCTCAAGACAGTAACTGGTGAATTATCTTCCCCTACCCCTGAACTCATGAGCCTTTTGTTACATTTTCTCTCCTCTGTCCAGTTGAGGAGTGGAGTGATAGAGCAGCTTTTGGTGAGTACCTGGCCTCCAGTCAGGGTCAACCCACCACACCACTAGATCAAGACAAATACAAACCTTAAAACACAATCAAAGAGCTTACATTTTCTCTTTCATTACATTTGCAGAGATATCTAACCCAGCTAACACTTCAATGCAACTGCAGAACTTCAGCATCCTGAGAAGCCTGCAGTCAGCACATCCTAAATCTGCCACCTGTGAATTAGATATTAAACAGCATGTAAATGCTACATATTTCCAAGTAATTCCAGAAACTTTTATAACATAAAAATTTCATATTTATGTCAAAATAATTTTTGCTGATAAAGCATTTCACAACCGTAACTAAAATTCACAATTGCAAGCAAGCAGGATAGAAGTGGATTTGAGAATTCTTTTAAAAAAATGTATATGAAGATCCTACAAGATTTTATCACCAGGTGTCTGCTATGGCAATTCAGTTTTAACAACAGCTCCTCCACTATTGTTGTTTGGTAATTGGGTAAAGAGGTTATTCATCTAACCATTTTTGTCTTCCCGAGATACCAAGTGTCAACTTCTTTTCAAGTTTATAACCTAGAGACAAAACACACTAACCTTCTTAGGTTTGTATTTCTCCACTAAATCTTTAACAAACTGGTAGCGTTGTTCGTACAAAGGAGGCGTAAATTTAACAACTTGTGCAAACTCTTCTCCTTGAAACTTCTTATCCATAGTATTTTGGCAATGCTACAATAAAAAAGTTAATCCTTATTTTCTGAAGCACTTCAAAACGTATCAAATTAGAGAGTTTGCTGTTTTCAGTGGTGTTTTCAGAGGTGTTCGGGTCACAAAGCAGGAGCAGACCTGACTGGAATTCTGACCATCCCCACCCACTCTCCACCCCTCTCCCCAGCTGCTGCCGCCCCTTTCCCTCGGCTCCTGCCCCTCTTCCCCCCGCTCCTGGGCCCCCAGCTCTCCCCAGGCTCCCCTCCCGCCCGGCACAGGCGGCCGCCCGGGAACTCAGAGAGCCCCTGGTGCAGGGGGCTGTTCCCTAATGCTCCTTTCTCGAGGGGATACATCACCATCCCCGCGCGTCCGAGGGTCCCCCGGCTGTGCTCACCTCTCTGCCCGCCCGGCTCCTCTGTGTCATTAAAGAGCTTCGTGGCGGCGGGGGGCGTCCCTAACTTTTACATTAAACTCCAAAATCTCACTACTCCCCGTGCTACTCCCTTGAGGTGCTGCTGTGTTTGCAAGCCAGCCTGGCAGTTGCTATTCAATCACTTTGGATTGCAAATAGATTATTTGTAATATTAGCAATCTTTACCTATAGAGAAACTTTATTTTAAAGTATATCAGTTCAATTATTCCTCTAGGATTTTCTCCATTGTATACCCCAATTTGGCCATGCACAGAAACTGTTTGTACAGGAAATAATTACCATTAAATCCCTTTGATTAGTCTAGTAATTTGATTTTTATTTTTTAATTAGGTTGGGTTTTTTAGAAAAGAAAATAAACTGTAATCAAAATAAGGGTATGAAACCCCTTATTTATGCAAGGAAAAAATATAGGTTGGAGGTTCTTTGCTTTATATCTCAGTTGCTCTTTTTGGCTGTTGAGTAATTGTTTAAGCCTGAACTAGTACCCATGTCTCAACTACACAATTTATGAACTGTACAGAGTATTTTTTTGCCTCAGAGACATAAATTAAAGTTTATTAATAGAACCCCTTCATGTCTTTAAATGTTATAAATTCTGGTATCTTGTGAAATCTAATCCAGCACTGTTGCCAGGACCCATTAGTCCACATTGATATTTGACAGGAATATACATGCAGCAATATTGCTTGTCTATAATTCAAGAGCTAACAACCCAAATTCGGAGGATGCTTAATGACTTCAGTACTAGTATTTTTCTCCTCAGCTTCAACTATCAGATTCAGCCTGTCTGAAAAAAATTAAAATTAATCTGTGTGAATGAGAAGTGACGCTATTTTCTTCCATACAAATCACCATCCTCTTACTCTTTTATAATTATAGTTTCTTGCAGATTGCCAGTGAAAATCATCTCATTTTGAGGTTCTTGGAGGGTTTTGTTGTTGTTTTGTTTTTTTCTTTTTGACTGTATTCAGCATAAAGACCAGCTGGAAGGCCTGTGGGAAGAAAATCTAATTTGGAGCAAACGGATTCAAAGGTTGCAACTACATTGGAGGTTTCAGCATCACCATGGAAGAGGGAATGTAAAAGAAGTACAAAAGTGTTATATAGAGTAAAAAATACCGAGGTTTAGAACATACTGACTAAATATTCGAACAGAAAAAGCTAAATGTATGAAAACACAAATTGGGTAATATATATCATAACTGAAATACAGGCTATCTCAAAGTGATTACACAATGTAAATTATGGAAGTGCTCAGAGTCGAGGATACCCTAAACAGTGAGAAAACCACTCAGGTTCAAATGAAAGTTACTACTCCAGCCTACAGAAGTTCACTGACAAGTTCACAAGACACTTTCTTAGAATTTGGAGAAACTGTTTACTCCCAGGGCCCTGATAAGAACATTTTTCTGGTACAGTACAGGATCTAAGGTATGTTGAAAGGTCAAGGTAATAAAGATATTTTTTTCTTGGGGTTTCAATGTGTAGTAAAGGGGGAAAGTATTTTAATGTTATTTCCAGCAGTATTTACCTCCTTGTTTAGACTATTTTGGCAATTCTAAATCATGCGTTGTCTCCCTTTTGTACTCCAGGCTTAAGGTTTGACACCAAAGTACGTAACTAGTTGTGTTGGGGTCTTTTTTGTTTTTCTGCTTTTGCAGACAAAACCAGGATGTTTTTCTCTTTTCTGTTTCCCATTAGTATTGGCCAACAACAACAGTATGGCCAACAACAGACAACAACTTGTAGACAATTATTTTCTTAAATCCAGAAGTTTGTTTTCAACTGCATTAACCTGATTCCGCTTGTCCCAAGTCGCTATGCAGTAACACTAATATCAGGAATAGCCGCACACTCAACAGCCCTACCCTTCTCCCTTCTCTTCCCCGTTTCCTTCACTTCTCTCTTTCCTTCTCCCTCGTCTTCCTCGTTTTCTTCCCTTCCCTTCCCTTCTCCCTTCCCTTTTCCGTTCTCCCCTCCCCTCCCCAGTACGGAGCTGTGGATGCTCCATCCCTGGAGTTGTTCCAGGCGGGGTCGGGCGGGGCTCTGGGTAACCTGGTCTAGTGTCCCTGCCCATGGCATGGAGGCTGCAACAGGATGACCTTTAGGGCCCCTTCCAATCCAAAGCATCCCACGACTCCTTTGCTTCTCCGCTGCTGCGGAGCAGAAGAGGCCGGCGGTCGCTCTCCTGCTCCTGCTGTGCCCTGGCATCATTACCAAGGACAAAAGACCGAGGGGCCCAGTCTCCAACTTTGCCAAACCGCTGGTTTAACCCACTAACCCCCGCGTGACGGCGCCAGCAGCTGCTCCCCGACGGGACATAGGGGCACCCACGCTTTTCCCGGCGGTCGCGCCCCGGCCCGGCTACGAGGCGGCGGCTGAGGCGGGGCAGGGGCGGAGCCGCCAGCGGCC
>VXBA01006569.1:1250306-1311894 GCA_013399895.1 Serilophus lunatus | reverse complement strand
GCCATGGCCAACAACAGCCCCGCGGTGGCGAACTGCCAGGGGCAGCAGGCGGCACAGCACCCGCCCGGCGCCGTCCCGCCCGCCCAGCAGCCGCTGCAGGGCGGGGGCCCCAAGCCGGCGGCCTCGGGCAAGCAGGGCAACGTGCTGCCGCTGTGGGGCAACGAGAAGACCATGAACCTGAACCCCATGATCCTCACCAACATCCTCTCGTCGCCCTACTTCAAGGTGCAGCTCTACGAGCTCAAGACCTACCACGAAGTGGTGGACGAGATCTATTTCAAGGTGAGCCCGCCGGCCGCGCTGGCGCCGGGCCCGGGTCGGTTGCGGCCCGCGCCTTCTCGCCCGTTTCCCGGCGCTGAGGGGTGGGGGCGGACACCGCTCGTGTCGCTTGGCCGGGGGTGCTCTGCCTTCTGTGCCGACGGGAGGGCCGCGTTCCGCCTCGGAGCTGGGACCGCGGAGCCGTGAGAGGCCGGAGGAGGGCGGCGGGGGCGGAGTGGCCGAGCGGGGGCTGCGCCTTGCGCGGGGGCTCGGCCGTCCCGCTGCCGCCGCCGTGTGAGCGCCCGGGGCGGCGCCGGCTGTGCGGGACACGGCAGGGCAGGGCTGGAGGGCTCGGCCTCCCTGCCCGGGCAGAGGGCAGGACCCTCCCTCCTCCGCGACCCCTCCAAACCGAGCTCACTCTAGGGCTTCCCTTGGCGTTGTAGGCAGGATGCGCTGGGGAGTGGAGGGATCCGTGTCAGGGCGCCCACGTCTCGGTTCTTGTTTTGTTAGCAGGATTGAATCAGTTTTGCAGCGAGGCTTCCGTCAAGCCAGTCTCCCAGGTAGAGGTATGCATAATTAATGCTCATCCACACAGCCACTTTCTTTGTTCTGATGATGAGACCAAAATTTAGATAATTCAGCTGTCTTTAGTCACCTGTAGTTTGGTGGTTATTGGGTTATTTTTTCAGGCGAATTCGTTCAGCTTAATAATGTTACTGTGTCAGTGGGCTTCAGTATGTTTGAAATAAAAACAAAAAAAAGCAAAAGTAACCTTTTTGTTTCATTTGACCAAGGCAAGTAAAGTTACTTAGGGCGCTGTAATTGTGAAAAATAACTCCACCACAGTATTTTGATACTTTTGCAGTTTGCACTTACCTGTACTATTGGTTTTCCACTTAATAAGAGCATTTCTCTGCCTGTGCTCTGTCTTTTGGAGTTGATTATTTATTTCTGGTAATAGTTAAAGTAACAGACTGTGGACAAAGAATCTCTCTGGGTAATATACCAATTGCAGCACATGAGAGAGACTCTGACTCAATGGGAAGTAGCAGAGTGATGGCTAGAGCTGGAAAGATTATAAAAAACCCCTGTTTTCAGGAAATTTGAGTGCTTCCTCTATTTTAAGTGGACCTTTCCAGAAAAAAAAACAACCATTTGATGTGATTTGTTGTCTTTGAATTGGTAAGGCTCAGCTGCAGTAGGTCAAATAGTTTGTTTTCTTGTCTAGATGTTTCATTGCACAAGTGGCTTAGCTTTAAATTTGGGAACAATTTTGACATGCCATTAAAAATCTGCTTATTAATCATATGCAAAAAAAGTTTGTTTACTGAACTTGTCAGTTGCTCTGACTCAAAACTGCAGGCTAAATAAAGAGAAAACTCAGCCCCTTACTCACTGATGAGTAATGGATGTGGGGGGAAAAGAGAGCCTGATTGTTCAGTTGCTTCACTGCTACTAAGAAGGTTTGAATTCTCTTCGTTTTAAGATCCCTGAATAATTCTGTGGTGTTTTTTTCTTTGAATAAACATGATACCTATCACAGCATTTGCAAGTGTATTTATCTGTCTGAGAAACAAGTGGCTCACGTAAAAAATTGGGGAATGCTGGGTGCCTGGTTATCAGGAAAGATGATTTTAAGTCACACAGGCAGCCAGTGATAGGGACCTCTGGATTCTGTCCAGATATTTGAATTATTCCCTCGTTGTTCTGGTCTCTTGTTTCAGTTCTGTATCTGCCAAGTGCAGAACTTCCTCTGTGGTTATCCCTGACCGTGGCACCATCTGTGTGTCCTCAGCTTCCTTTAGCTGTGCACTCCAGCAGGTTAAGCACATGCAGCAGTCTTTGAAGGATCAAAACTTTAATCCTTTCTGAAATGGGTGTTGTTGTTTGGTTTTTAATTGATACTTATCAAACCTGGCATGTTTGTATTGATTGTGGCCAATAAATGTAACTGATCAAAAAAATTGAAGACCGGCATTGTGACAGTGTCATACTCAATACTTTGACTAAAAAATGCGTTTTATTTCCAGTGAGAGGCCAAACTACATAATCAGGAGAATGTGCTATTTGTGAACTTCTTATGCAATACTGATAATACAGGAAGTCATAGTGAATTTTGAATTCTGCAGTACTGGCATCTCTCACTTCCTGTTTGGCTAAGACAGCAACTGTAAGAAACACAAACAATTCAGCAACTTAGCTGTTAATGGGCCTCTGATTTCATGAGATTGTGTATGTAATTAGTATTGTTTCATGTACTGTTAAAGAATTTCAATTTGTGAAATGCAGTACAGCCATGAACTCTTGTTTCAAATCAAGTGTAGCACAGTTGTATTTTTTTTGTCCTCTACATATTTATTTTTTATTTTTAGTTGATGTGCTTAGGTAATATACTTGTTTATTGAGCCCTAATTTGCTCTGAATTTCACATTTGCAGATGTAGCATAGGCAGTTTTATGGTTCTGAACTTGTTTGTGACTCTTATTGTCAAGTTGTAGGAATGGTGTTGGTTAACTGTATTTGTGCACTCACCTCTAAATGTATATCACAAGATTTGGTTTGGGCAAGTTTTACTTGTCAGTACTTTGGAACCATTTTATCTAAGAACATCACTACAGTCTGCAAGAAAAAACACTGACTTTTAGTATTAAAATACTACACTTTATAAGCATCTTTTCACTATCATCTGCAACTAAGACAGAAGAAATCTCTAGTTAAACTCACTGCATAAATGACTTACGAATATAAAATGGTGTATTTTGACTTCTGCGGCTGCCATCAGCAGGTATCACTGAACTAAAGGACACGGTTTAAATAAAGGCAGTTGATTAGTCACTCAAGAAAATAGCAATGATAGGGTTTATTCATAAAGCATTTGAAAGTACGTGGAGGAGAGAATAAGCATGGATGCTCCCTTTGATGTTCTGGGATTTGTTTGTTTTAAACTTGATTCATGATTTTGGCTATAACTTCTTAATGTGGTAAATAAACCAGATGCTTTGCTTTAATGACAAAGCAGACTTGGTCTTGAATTTGGTAGAAGGCAAGCTTTTAAGATGGGTTTGGGACGTCCATTGTTTAAATCAGGTTTGTATAAATACGGAAATGTTATGGAGGTTGCAATTGTAATTTTCTTTCTTTACTCTTGTCCCCCACCTCACCCTTTCAGGTTACACATGTTGAACCATGGGAGAAGGGCAGCAGAAAAACAGCAGGCCAGACAGGGATGTGTGGAGGGGTAAGTAGAAGTACGTGCCTCCTTCAATTTTTCTGTCTGGTAAATAACTTTCTAAGCACAGTTAAAATTTGCTCGTGACTCAGTCTCAATGTAAAAGCACTTATTACAAAGAACAGACATATTCCTCTTGCTTCCAAAGCTGTGAATGCAATTAGTGTTACTTTTTCCACATAGTTTTGTTAATAGATTTAGATTTTATCCTGTGTTAGTTTTCATGTTCTTTTGTAGATTTGGCATAATGTCTTTGTGACTTCCTGCATCCTCACCTAACCTTTGCTTTTGAAAGGTGCGTGGTGTTGGAACTGGAGGAATTGTGTCCACTGCCTTCTGTCTGCTCTACAAATTATTTACACTCAAACTCACTCGTAAGCAAGTGATGGGCCTTATAACTCATACAGACTCTCCATATATTAGGGCTCTTGGATTTATGTATATTAGGTAAGTATGAGTATCATCAACTAATAACTGTTTTAGTATGCAGGAAGCTGTATTAAAATTTTACGTTCTTTTTTGTACTTGAAGGTACACACAACCACCTACAGATCTTTGGGACTGGTTTGAATCCTTTCTTGATGATGAAGAGGTATGTCGGCGAGGGTAATAATTTGTTTTCTTTTGTTTCTTTTCATGTTACTACCTTAGGTTTAAGCATTGTTTCATAAGATTTTCTGTAGTTTGAATGTTGCAATGTTATGTTCTTGTAATTACATTAATTAGTTCAGGAAGCAGGTTTGATCTGGGACCTGGGTCATTTTTCTTAGATTTCAAAGATATTAACAGGATTTGTCATTGCTAGGATGCTACTATGTCAGATGTACAAAGCCATGTGAAACAGGTGTACTGAATCAGAATTCAGACAGCGGGCTGTGTGAATGTGGCTTTTGTGCATTTTTTAAAATCATAGTTACTTTTAAGCAAGGTGTAGTATGTCATGAGAGTGCTAAATCTGTAGTATCTATTTATTACTGAGGTGGGGGAAGTGACGCTTACATAAAAGAGTGGGAAGTATATAGTAGAAACCAGCACTCACCTCGGAAAATACCGCCAAAAATCTCTGTGGTTGTTATTCATGTCCTGGAGTGACTAAACCCAGGATTTCTTCAGAGGAGAAGCAAACAGCCTGATATAAAGTGGCATTGTGTCTGGAACCTTAATGTCTTTGCTCATGGGGCAAACAAAGAAGACAAGTTGCTAACAGAAGACATTTGGTACAGGAGCTGCATTATTACGCAGTCAGACGGGAGAATACCTTTGGTACCCTAGTCCTGATTTACTGTTTGGGGAAGCAGAGTAGGGAGTTGGTGGGTGAGGCTTCTTGGACTATGAAGTTGGAGCACTCAGACTCCTTCATACAGCTGCAATTTGTATTTATTGAGCAGGTTTTAAATTATCCTTTCTGTTCCGTTCTTATATCTAGGATATTAGTTGCCCTCTTCGGGGGTGACAGCGTGCATCAAGAAATTTCAAATGCTGTAGTTGCAAATGATGTCCAAATACTTGTAATAAAAATAATGTTAATTGTACCTGTATCTGACTGCAATGCAGTGTATTTATTTTAAACAGCTTCTTTCATGCTAAGTATCAAAAACACTGTGCAAAGGAAACAGCTGTTATTTCAGGTAAACCTGTGCTATTCTACATTTTTAACAGAAATCAAACCAAATTTGACTCTTGATTGCATCTCTGTGATCTCCTTCTGCCCCAGTTGGGGCTAGTTAATATGAACTCTCCTCTGCAATGCTGGGCTGTAATTTATGAGAAGGATTGGGGTGCCTTCTCTCTCAGGGTCCCTCAAACTCAATTGCAAGGACAGTAAAGTGAACATGAAGTGCAGATGCACTGTGCAGGTCTTAAGTGGCTCATTCAAAGCATATTTTTTTAGTTTATACATTTCAGTTCTTGCAGATATTGGTTATCAAGATGTGTTTGTTTCTAGTTGTTTAAAATCTCCCAATATATTTTTGGAATTAGTGTTTATCTACCAGCTGCTATCAGTAGCTTTGTGTTATGTAGAAAAACTGCTTGGAGCTGCTTAAGTTTCTTACCAGTCCTGGTCAAGCTCTATGGGATGAAGCAAATTTTTCATATATGGAATTGTGTAAACCTACAGGATTTTTTTTTCCCCTCCAGTTCTTAAATCTGTGGAAGCAGTTCATCTTTTGTCATGCTGCTGTGAAAAACTTCCCAGGATACAGAGTTACTTTTCAAAATGCATCTTATGTTTATTTTGTTTAACTGTACGTACTCTCCAGGTGCTACGTTTAACTCCTTTTTTTCTTCTTTAGATCTCTGCAGCGATTATATTTGGAAAAACTGTATATCTGAACACTTAAATGTGTGTGAGTGCAAGCAGTTTTACGTTTAGATTTTCTCTTCCTGTTTAGATAACAAATCTCACTTTCCTTGTGTGCTTGCACTATAGGTTTGGGACTGACAATAGCTGACTAACATGTCCTGAGCTGTGAGAGGGCATAGCAAGAAGGCCTTCATGCGGTAATGACCCTTTTCAGAGACAATGGTCATCATGGATTATGCGTTTCCAATTATTTGTTCATTTATTTATTTTTTTACATATTTCTAAATTAGAAACCTCACTGCTTCATGGCAGTTGGTTTGCTATTGCTTCCAATTCAGTTAGGATGCCATTTTGTACTAGAGGTTTTTCTATGATCATTTTTAGATAGGCAATGATGTAGTTCATAAATGATTTAGGCCACAGGGTTGGGTATGATGGTACACAGTTGTACACCCACAAAATGGAGTATTAAATGTACTTTCAGAGGACTTCTCAACTTTGTGGCATTTAAATAAAATACAAGATCATACCATATAACCAGACTGTGTAAGGGGATTTTGTGTTAATCTCTTCAACAGTCCCTTACCATCCAGATGGCTGCAGGATTAGTATGTGCCTGCATGCATATATATTAAGTCCCATTCCCTATCTGTAACATACTGCCAAATCCAAAGGATGCAGAGTTTGAATTTTTCTAAGGAAATGTATTAGACTATGAAACAAGTAAACTTTCATAATCATGAGACTTCAATAGGACAGTAATGTAGCAGCATTTTTTTTTTTATTAGCGAAGAATATTTTTGACCATCAGGATATTTTTTGCTTGTATTTTGCAGGACCTGGATGTGAAGGCAGGAGGGGGTTGCGTTATGACCATTGGGGAGATGCTTCGTTCCTTCCTCACTAAACTTGAATGGTTTTCCACGTTGTTTCCAAGAATTCCTGTGCCAGTCCAGAAAGCCATTGACCAGCAAATTAAAAGCAGACCTAGAAAAATCAAGAAAGATGGCAAGGAGGGAATGGAAGAGATCGAACGGCATGCAGAACGTAGACGTTCAAGGTCATACACGCATTATTTTAAAAATGAATGTTAGAAGTTAGTATTGAACTGCTTAGTACCAGTAACATGTTGCCTTTTCACTGAGAGAGGTTTTAAGCCATCAGGCAAAACAGTTTATGGATGCTAATGGATTAAAATAACCAGATGATGTTTGGTATTTAAGATGAAAACCAGACTGTGTATGAAAAGTATGAATTGGAAAGGAAAAAGCGTTCCTTAACTTAAAAGGATGTGTTTCACATTGAATACCTTCTATTTTAAAAGGTCTCCGAGACCAAGATCGATCAGTCCCAGGAGGTCTCCCAGAAGATCCAGAAGCAGAAGTCACCATCGGGAAGCCCATGGATCATCTAGTTTTGATAGAGAACTAGAAAGAGAAAGAGAACGGCAGCGATTAGAGCGTGAGGCAAAGGAGAGAGAAAAAGAAAGGCGGAGATCCCGAAGCACTGATCGCACACTGGAACGGAGGCGAAGCAGAAGCAGGGACAGATACAGAAGTCGTAGTCGAAGTCGTGACAGGAAAGGAGATAGAAGAGACAGGGATAGGGAGCGAGAGAAAGAAAATGAGCGGAGTCGGAAAAAAGAGAGAGATTATGATAAGGAAAGAGGTAGTGAGAGGGAAAAAGATCGATCTAGAGAAAGGTCAAAAGAAAGGAAAAGTAAGGGTGATACAGAAGAGAGAAGACATAAAGATGACAAGGATGAGAAGAAACACCGGGATGACAAGAGGGATTCCAAAAAAGAGAGAAAACATAGTAGAAGTCGAAGCAGGGAAAGAAAGCATAGGAGTAGGAGCCGAAGTAGGAACACAGGTAAGCGCAGCAGGAGCAGGAGCAAAGAAAAATCAAGTAAACATAAAAATGAAAATAAGGAGAAATCGAATAAACGAAGTAGAAGCAGAAGCAGAGGAAGAACAGATAGTGTTGAGAAGTCCAGAAAACGGGATCGGAGTCCCAGCAAAGAAAAATCTAGGAAGCGTAGCAGAAGCAAAGAACGTTCCCACAAACACGATCACAGTGATAGCAAGGACCATTCTGACAAACACGATCGTCGAAGGAGCCAAAGTACAGAACGAGAGAGCCAAGAAAAGCAACAGAAAAACAAAGATGAGACTGTGTGAATTCTTTCAGAAGTGGATCACATTGAATCCTATAAATGTTTGATTAAATCCTGCTTATTTTTTCTTAAAGTTGAGATTGTGCAGTAGTTGATGAGCACTCTTCTCCAACCTCCCTCTAGGCTGCAGATTGTCATTTCCTATTTTGGGTAGGGAAGTGCCTTTGTAAACCCATTCAATGCATTGACAGTTTCCAACCATTTGTTTAGTTTAATTTGTAATGCAGAGATTGTTCTTGCATTTTTATTGTTCAGATGTTTCTGAAATGTACAGTCTGTACATATGTCCTGAAAATGTTTTAATTCCTTTGGCATGGTTGCCACGTTGGTTAAATTTGTATGAGGCAATAAACTGCCACTAATTATACTTCCCTTTTGTAGACGTGGAATTATGGTTTGTATCCTGAAGTTAGCATGGCTGTGCTTCACATAATAGTATGGCTTTTAGGGATGGATCTGGAATGTGTGTTATAGCTGAGATATTTATGTGCATACCATGTACATTGAGGGCTGCAGATTTAGAACTAACATTTATGTCCACTGTACCTGCTGTTTTCTTCTTTTAAAATGTATTATGTTGATCACCAGTGGTGTTAAATTGAGTGGACTTTCAAAGAGATAGTGGTTTTGATGCAAGGATTTAGATTGTTTCGGCTTGTTTAGTAATTCTGTAGAAAGGCTACCTCAAGCAGACATTGTAAAGGTTGACAGATGAGTACTGTAGCCATCTATGCATTTTATTTGTTTTGAAAAATCCATGTAAGCTTCCATTTTTTTTTTAAACAATTTATCCATCTGTGGTCTTCTAATGTTTTTTAAAATCAGCAGCTGAACTCCATCATTTATGATAATCCTGGGCTAATAAAGGCATTTAAGGTGGGGAGGGAGGTAGGAGGAAGAGAAAAATTAGAAAGGATTTCAGTTTCAAGCTTCCAAAGCATTTTTATAAGTGTAAACATTTAAAATATGAATTAACTGACAGTGTCCTTTTTTAAGTCATATTTTCTACAGATAGTAAGGATCACAGTTTGTGCTGAACATTTCATCTGGCAGATTTTTTTTTTAAAACACGTTATTAGAAGCAAAAACCAAAATGCATTATAGAAAAAAATCATATCATTAAAGTCCAAGTCTATTTGATAGATTATTCTGATGACTTGTATACTAAGCAAGGAGAACCATCTGGAATAAACTCTCAATTAATTCCTTTGTATTGAGTGTCAGCTTTTCCCTGCATGTTCATTGCCAGTTGAAGAGTGTTTCATTTCCTCCACATTTCATTTTCTGATCAAGTGACACTTTGAATGAATAAGGGATTTTATGTAGTAAGACCCTTATAAGGGAGATGTAGCAAACAAAGAAATGCAGCAGCTCCAAAATAGAAAGAACACGAAGAGTGGCTCATGAATGATCATGAGAAGACCTGAAGGTAGAAATAAATTGATATTTGTGCCCTTTTTGCTTCTGTGTGATGCCGGTCATATAGGCATATCTTTTTTTAAAAACATCCACAAGAAAACAAAAGTTTTTCAACTTCTAACAGTGCACTTCATCCCATAGAATTCCAAGAGGCAAAATAATTTTTTAATTCTGCTGTAATTCTTTTCTGAACTAACAGTTCAGAAACAGTTCCTTTGCCACTGCAATCCTTAGTAATCAAGATCTTTTAGTACTGAGGTTGTTGAGGTATTGTTTGCTTGTATTACCTAATTCTAAATCTGAGCTTGAAACAAAATCTTCAGCAACTTCATTGCTTTGCAGTGTAAAACTGAGCTCAGTATAGGAGAAAAGCTGTACTGGACATTTAAGAAATACCCTGTCTAGTAGATTATTAGAACTGTCTCTGCAGTTTGCCAAGTCAAAACAGTGAGGACAACTTGATCTTGTTTGTGTCTAGAGGGCTTCTTTTGGCCTTGTTTTTAACCTTCAGTTTCTGAAACAAGTATACGTTCATGGGCAGAGAGGTTGCAACGGCGGTGTTCTGTCAGGCAAAATGGATTACTGATTTCTAATTGTTTCTTCAGGGCTCTTCTTCCTCTGCCATTTTTGGGAAATGCAGCAAAGGAATGGCTTGTTTGCAGGAAAAATACGGATATTTGAGAATCTTACCTTTGTCCTGCAAGTGGAGAAGTGCCGTCTTGCAACCACAAAGATGGTTAACCTTTTTTATACAGCTTCTGCAAAGACTGGCCTGTGCCAGTATCTCTTAAAAGTGCAGTAATTTGAGGACTGTGCTTTTATTTTACAATAAACAGTACATTTTGACTTTTAGATTTAATATGATCCATATTATATACTTAAGTTAGCAGTTTAATGGATAGCACAATATTCATTACCAAGACCCATGAAAACTACTTGAACCAAGACGCTTGTTTTAAGCTATCCTTGGGATTTGGTATTTTGCGGCTCTTCTTTTTTGGGCTCCAGGGACTCTTAATTCCTTTTTGTCTTTCTGGTGCCATTTTTATTTCCCATTCCTTTCCTTGAAACTAAATGAAACAGCAGATGGCTGTGAAAGCAGCTCTGATGAGCAGTGGCAAGTTCAGTGAGGGGTGAGTGCTGCAGTGCAGCTGCACTGGGCATTGGGCTTGGGGGCATTCAAAGAAAATTCCTGCCAGTTTTAATTTGAAGTGTGAGAGTTTCCCCAGGAGCTGCTCTCTGACAGCCTGTGCACTCACCCTTTGTTCTCGGTAAAACCACAACAACTGAAGCACTGTGAACCCGGAGTTCCCACAGTGTGCCTACTTGTCCATAGCTGCCTAGCTGGGACGCTTATCCCTTGTGAAGCCTCATCTGGCTTTGGCATTTTCTAGGGCTCCAGCAAGAAGTACTGGACCAGTAAGATTGAGAGCCTCTTTAGAGTACACAAATTACACTCTTAAGGGAAAGCTGGAGGAATTGTCTAACTTCTGCTGCCTTTGCCCTGCTATGAAGCACGTGTAACTATATATACATGTCCGCCAGCTTATAAGGGTAAAAAAGCATTTATATGCCACTCAAGGTTTTGCAATGAGGTGGTCATTGTATCTCTATTTATCTCTCTTCCCCAACAATAGCTGGATGTGGTAGAACACCTTTTAAACCTCAGCAATTTTGGCTCAAATCAAATAAAATCAACTGAAGGACAGATTTTTTTCCAGTTCCTTTAATGGACTGAAAACAAGCTATCTTAAGTTTTAAACTATTGCTTCTGTGTCAAATAAAATTATGAATAATTGTATTTAGAATAATTATATTCAGAATAATACGTACTTTTCTGCAATTGCTCATATTTTTGCAATTGCAACTAATACATCTTTACTATTCATTGAATTTAAATTTTTATAAAGCATTAATGAAGGCATCTACTATGAAACAATGTAGGTGTTTTTAATCACCTAATTTGTTAGTCCCAAGTGATTTCACAGATATGCTCTGAAAGCATCCATTTTAGCTTATCCATTTGCTGCCTAACTCCCAAGTCTTCAACAGGAATTTTGGTTCTCAAGTCTTTCTTCTCTCAAGATGTTTATGGCATTGGGTTGCTTGCATTTTTGGTAGGGTTTCTGTTGTTATTTTGCTGGGGGGAGTGGTAGTCGGTTTGTTGGTTTGTTTTTTTTTACTTCATAAAGACCAGAGCTTCATACTAGTAAATAGTACAGAAACTGCACCTATGGAAACGCTACATCTAATTGTCCATTTCTGTGATCTGAAGTCGGAATGATCCGTGAAAGAGCATTTACTGGAGGGAACCTGCAACTAATTCTGACCAAAATTTTTAATTACCTCAGTGAATGCCAGTGTCATTTCATATACAAGCAATGCTAATTATTATTAGACAATGCCCAATGCCTGGAAGACATACACATCCATAGGAGGAGGTGTGCATCTGGCTCAGTTTGGTGTTGCTGCTTTTCTTCCCTGTTCTGGCTAATTTTGTACATCTTCTAGCTATTATTTTTTAGACCTGAAGCAGTGTGGGTTTTTTCTTGAAATTGTGACTCCTCTGCCTTTTTTTCACATCAGACATGCAAACAATATATTCTGTTACAATTAATGCTTCTTTTCAATTATAAAAGTGAGAGGAGCTGACAAAAGTACTGCAGCATTGTCATGACTGTAGTGTGTAATTTTGAGGTGTTAAGGTCTATATTCCAGGAAGAATTGAGAAAACATACACCAACAGTTTAAAATACATTGAAGTTACTGTTACAGCATGGAAACGTCAGAATTGTTTACATGAGAAGAAGGAATTTGGGACTTGAATTTGGTTCCAGAAGAAACATTGCTTTAGACCTCTGAAAATCCAGTTAATAGCCACCTGGTTTAAACACTTAGGCTTTGGTGACAGTGTAAGGCAACGATGCCTCCAAAGGAGAAATATTTAAATAAAACCCCTGAGGAAGAAAGCTGTGAACAACACTTATTTTTATTTTTTTTAAATTAAATGAGAAAGAAAACCAACTTTTATTAACACATGCAGGGCAGTTTCAAATAACATTTCCCAGAGAAAGACTTGCTTGACCATGTCTAAACTCAGATATTTTACGAAGCAACATGTAATTCCTGGGCCGCCTTCAATCAATTTATTGAAGGGTGAGATTCCCATAAGATTATTTTATGCAAGTGATGAGAAGCAGTGACTGAGGTACCTAATACACGTGTGTTCTCTGAGCAAGACAACTTTCAGAATGGATAGTGTCTTATTTTTATAAGCTGAAAATAGTGTTAAAATGCTTGTTGTCTCTGGTTACCCTTATACATGTGAGCTTCTGAAGACTGTAAGATTACATTTGTATGTAGAACTGTTGACCTTGAACTTTGCTTTCTATGTTGGCTGAGAAAGTAACTACTGAGGAGTATGAGAAAAGGTCTTGCCTTTTCTGAAAAATGGGAAATTAAAACTTTAGTAGCAACTGTCGGTTCTTCATTTGCTACAATGCAAAGCAAGTCAGTTGATGTGAAGAGGGTGTTCTGTTTACTCTTCACGAGTCACCTCTCCAAATGGTAAACGAAGAAACTTTTTTTCAGTTTGAAGTAAAATGAAACAGCCTTGGAATACTAGATTAAGCCTAAAGCTACTTCTAAGTGAGTGGACTTCAAGGGCTGTTGTTTTAAGAAGTTACGTTTCACTCTCTTGCTCTTTATTTCAGCCTTCATTGGTACCTTAGGTCTGGAACACACCTACTGGTTAATAATGGTCTTGGAAGAGCTTTTAAAAGTGATTGCTTACATGGGAAACTATAGTTCAGGATTACAGACATCTTGACCAGTGTTCAACTGCATTTTAAAAATTATCTCTTCAGCTGAGGCTCAAATTTGATGTCTTGGATTAGAGTTCAGATATGACTAGCCATTCAGCTTCTCTCCTCCCAGTCCTCAAGCAGCTGTGAATGTTGCAGTTAAACACAGATACTGTCTTTCCGGCTTCAAGGAAAGAAAGACTGCCAAGAGCATTTAGGGAGAATGATGTTATCAACAACTTTAACATCCAGGATAGCTGCAGGTAAACAGCAGCAAAAAGATGATCAGCCTTGGTGGGGAAAAAATCGGCAGTGATTTCTTGACATCTCTGACAGAGGCAACAAATATTCTAGAAAACTGGTAATCTTGTTGGAGAATAAGCAATTTTAGCTGGCAGAGAGAGAAAGTAAATAAGTGCTGAAGAATATCTTGATCTGTTTTGAAGGCTTTTCTGGGGAACTGTAGGATAGTATAAGAAAAGGCTTAATGAAGTGAAAGACAATTATTATAAATGGAGGAGAGGGCAGATCAGGATTGACAGTAGGAGTAGACAATATGAGCTTTTTGAGGTAAATATGGATTTTAACAAACTGCTTATGATATACAGGACTGGTGAAGCTTCTCTCTCCAATCCCAAGGATTTAATCAGCAGGAAAAGTTTGATTAATACATTCTAATACGAATTCCAACTCTTGTAACTTACCTTGTTATCTGAACCAGAATTTTCATTCAGATGTGTTCTGCATTGCTCTTTCCTCTATAAATCACTATAAAAGGATTTGGAAATTAAGACAATTTCAGTTATGGAAAAAGGAACTGTCTCGTTTCAATGGCTGCTTTTGAAGTTGTTTCTAGCAGTTTACATAAGCACATAAAGCACAAGACTGTCCTGTTGAAACCTCAGAAGAAATAAAGTAGAATAGGTTGAAGTAAGCCATACTTTTTTAACCATTTTAAAAATTAAAATAGTTAAGTGCAACACTGTTTAATTAAGGTAAGGTAAGCCTGCCTTTTATTATATGCTATCAGATAAATAGTAAGTGTTGTGACTATGCATGATGGCCACAATATATATAAGATTTTTTTTTAATTATACATTACAAGATGGAGGTGTGAGACAAACCTGCATAGCACTAACAGAAGCTTTTATGATCAAATTTATATGTTATATGCATCTTATTTGAAGTTGCATGATGCAAACATATTTCACAAACTTCATGGATTTGTAATGAATGTACTGTGTGCTCTTACCCATTCCGACAGAGCTTCCAGAACAGGTTACTGAAATGACATAAAACAATGGTATAAATGTCAGGTGTCACTTTGTGAGCTGGGAAACACTGTTAATCTGTAATACATAGTCCCTCTATACGACTGTGTGATCCCATCAGATAGCAGGACAACCTAATTACTACCCCTTTAAAGAACTTTTACTTAGAAAATACGCTTAGGAGTGGTTAATACAAATTACTGTTTCTTTATTAAAAAAAAATCATAAAAATTGAAAACAAAAAATGCTCATTTGTTTGTATATTCTAACCACTCCTAATCTCCTGTCTGAAAATTAACCTCTCTGTATTCACCAGGATATGCATGATCCAGGTAAGAGGGATCTGTGTATCTAAGTATGCCCAGTCCCAAAATGCTCCTGTGAAGTTCCTGTCACAGATACTGCAAGGCAGCACCCGTGAAGTTTAGTCTGTAGACAACGTTAGAACAGAAAAGTTCTATTCCATGTCACCTTTATCTGAATAACTCCGAATTACATTTTAACAATCTAACATGCACAGACAAAAACAGACCATTCAAATAAATTTAAATTTTACCTGAATATATTTTTTTAGGACAAGATGTGGGCTTTGGCCCCTTATCAGTAACTGGAGCTACTACCACTGTGTAGACATCCCCACAAGGTATCTCAGTGATATCACAGTGACTTAGACCTGTGCTGGGGGTACAGGTGAAGTTGCCTTTTGAGCCACGTAAATCAGTGTTGTAGTTTATCTTGTCATCGGAAGCTCGCCAGAACACCCTGATGCCATTACTGCTGAGTCTATATAGCTTCACCCCAGAAGGGCAGCAAGCACCTGATAAAGAAATATTAGTAAGCAAATTTTGACCTCACAATGTATGATGAATTCCTAGAGTGCATTTTAAACCAGATTACTATGATTATCAGCATGTCACTGAGAAATTATCTCACAGAAAGCCAAAATAATTCTTGAACTGAACTAGGAGAGAAAATGTTTTATCAGACTCATGGAGCTGGAATTCAGCCATTGTTTTACGTGTTGTAATACTGTTGCCCTGACCTGGCACAAAGCCTACCTCAGGTGGCTCAGAATCACTTTGAGGTCTTTAATATTGAATTATGCCATAGCATAATTTAAATTACAAAATTGGTTCTGGAGCAATGTTATTAAAACTTCTTTATATGGCCTCTGATAGCTGTCATAAGAACAGGTTTTAAATTATATGAAAATAATACAGAGTGCATTTATTTAAAAGAGGGAACTGCAAGTGTATTAACTATGTATTGAATGTCAGCTGTCCTATTTGTATGAGAACACTACAAAAAGTGTGTTGTGTATTGAGTCTTCTTATTCCCAATTGCATTTACAATTTACATACTGGAAGAGTATCCTTGATATGTGCAAGTGGATGTCAAGCCTGTTTCACTAATTGCTTTCAGAGATACTGTGTAGTTTGTGCTGCACGTGATGCATCCCAGGAGACAGTAGTTCTGAAGAGTGTGACACTTTGCTTGTCCTTTTGGAGACTCCAGTGTTGTTACATATGTCTGTGCACCCATCCCAACAGACCAGCTGATATTTGTTATGGACTGCGTCACTGGAGTTAGTATCAGGTCATTAGGGCAACAAGGAGCTTAAAGAGAAAACAGAGAAGTCAACTTTGGTTTGTGGTCGGAAAATGGAACGTATTTTGTTGGGTTGCAGCTAGAACAGTACAAGATCAACACCAAAGGACTGAGGAAGTGCATATTTCTCAGGCAAACAACTACCATGCTGAACAATATTTGACTTTGCTGACAAGCTTCTAATAAACAGAATGTCAATATAAGATCAATTTGTCTATAACAATGGGTTACAACCCTGGAATTACCGTAATATGATTGTTCACTGAGATTCTAAAAAGTACTAAAGTTTTTCATCAGAATATCAGAATATATCTGTAGTTTAATTAAGTAAGGTCCATCTCTACCCCTTGAGTCATACAGCTCAGTCCAGCTTTGTCTCTGTTTCAAGTCTCTTCCTCTACAATGAAAAATGGCAACAGCCAAACTTCCTGTTAAAAAAGACCCTGGTCTACATTAATTGCTGTTCTAGGCCTACGGACTGTCTGGGTAAGTGGTAGAGGGCAAAACTCTGTTAGAAAAGTAATAGCAGGAGTGGTGGGTAGGACGTGCTTTAATCTGTTCTTTACACGGCTTATTTGTTGACACGGACATTAACTCATTGCTTCTTCTGGTAATATTAAATATTAAAATGCTGACAAGGAAGTTATGCATTGTATTCGTGACTTATGTTATTACATTTTAGTTAGCTGTGCCACAAGATAATTAGTTGCACTAAGGCTTCTCAATATGTGGCAAATGCCGAGTGATCCTTGTCACACACATGAAGATACAGACAGGTTTACACAAAGGACATACAGCAACAAATAGTATATATGCACATACTGTAATTAAAAAAAAGGACAGAAACATAGAGCAAAAGAGTCATGGAACTATTTTAATATTATGCTGCTAAATATGTTCAATTATATATGATTCCCGCATACCTGTCTCTAAAGGGACACTGTAGCTTGGTAAGCTCTGTCCTGCTGGTGATCTTGCTATGGCAGTAACAGAGAAAGCAGATCCACAGGGAAGATCAGTTAGGGTACAGGAATGTCCAGTGCTTGTGCAATGCCAAAATCCAGCCTCTCCCCTGGCAGTGACAACATATGTAGCTTCTTCATTGTTAGATTGCCACTGCACATTGATTACAGAAAGACCCTCCTTTGAGATATTTTTAATTTCAGGACTGCAGGGAGCTGAAATATTTCATATTAACAGTATTTAAACAGATTGTTTATGCATACTGTATTAAGTTCAGCATGAAAATTAAATTACAGTTACAACTGACAAACTACTTTGGAAAAGTATATGATCCATATCTGTTGAGAATTTAGAACTTGTGACAGAACTGACAACAAAAGCAGTTTGTGTACAAAACTGGAGATAAATTGTAAATTTGATTTCCAAAATATTTGAGCTCTCAGAAGCTTTCAATCCAAATCTGGTTTTAGGTCCCTGCTTACAATATATTTTTAAAGACTTCCAGTTTTAGAAGGTTGGGTTTTTAAAATTTTTATCAGTTACAGTAACTTAGTACTCCAGTAAGGCTCTTCATCCATGAATCACTGCGGTGTCTAATAGCTATTTCTCTTGCTAAAGGAAAATAAGAGGGATCACAATACCTGTTGCCACATACTTGGGTGCACATGACGTGTTGCTGCCCCTGGCCTCGCTGAAGGAATAAACAGTGATGTTGTAGGGGGTATTGCACTGCAGAGCTGACAAGGTGCAGGCCGTGGCTGTGTCGTTGCAGAGCAGCACAGCGCCCCAGGCAGCAGCTCTGGTCTCGTACAGGTCGGCGCCTCGGACAGGAGCCCAGGTGACCCGCACGGTGTCACTTGACACGAACACGGTCCTGAAGTCACTGGGGCAACAAGGAGCTGGAAACACAGACGGAGGGAACCTTGACTGGGAATGGAAAACTGGCAAGAGCCTTGTGTTGTTTATCTATGTACTTCATGTGTTAAATCTCCAAAGGTGACCAATACTATACAAACAGTGTCATAAATCCCAGACTTATTTCTTGATTAATTCAGTACCGCTCCTTCCAAATTGATAGAGGACGTCCTAGTGTTTAGGTCAGAAGCAGGAATTGCATGTATCTTTGGTTTCAACTTTCAAAGCATCTAGAGGCTAAATAACTCAAACAACATTCTTCTCAATTTCTCATTGAACTTGTTTTGGTTTTTTTTTTAATTTCCCAAGTACAAAAAGTCTCTATGAGGAAGTTTAACACTTTGATACACCCTTCCTGAAGTAAAAGAAAAAAATCCAACCAAACAGGACTAGAGTTCAAATGTTATGCCAGGGCTGTGTGTTATTCATGTCCTTGCCTGATGGTTAGAAATTGCTAAACTGTTTTCAAGTCTGTATGCATGTTGTTGCACTTGACTACACAAATTAAATTTAATTGCAATGTGAAGTGTTTCTTTTTCTCTGCCAACCTTCGTGTGTTTTGCCCAAATCTAAATAAAAATACAACTTTAAGTCAGTATCTTCTCATAAAAATCTTCTCATCTCAGTATCTTCCATAAACACAGCTAGAAGATCCAAATGAATTTGCAAGAATACATGGTTACTTACCAGTAGTGTAATTGAATACATCACCTAAAGGACTCTGCCCTGCCTTGTTATATGCAAAGATACTGATGAAATAAGTGAAGCCACAGTCTGAGTGGAAATGACATTGAGTATATGATGTGTTGCAGTGCACTTCCAAGCCATCATCACTCTTCACAAAAACCACATAATAATGGCCAAAACTGACGCTAGACCAGGATACCAGCAAGTGACCCGGTTCATCCTCTTCAATTGATATGTTTACTGGTGCACAAGGAACTGAGACAAAAAATTAAAAAAAATAAAGAAAAAAATGATTGCAATGAGAATATTTTTACTGAAGTCATATTTTTGGATAATAAAAAATTACAACATGTGCTTCCGGTAAGAGGAAAATGCAGGCTTTCTGGTTCAGCCAACAACATATAGACTATTGTGAGTTTTTCTCAAAGAAATATGAAGAAAGTTTAGGTTCTTATCCCTGAAAATAGAAAAGAATACGGCATAGTTCATGCACAAAGGTCAAGAGCAGAAATAGTTATTTGAGAATCACTTGTGAATTGCAATGGACTAATTTGAAATTAAAGAAATACACATTAAAATGCCATAAGCTATATAAAGATCAGTGACACATACTAGTTGTTAAGCTTACTGCATCAGTAGGTTTACTGGCTCCAGCATCATTGTATGCTGTGACAGAAACATAGTACTCAGAGCTGCACTGCAGGGGTGGCATTATGCAGGAGGCAGAAGATGTGTTACACTTCAGTTTCAAAAGTCCACTGGAGGCTGTGACACTGTAAGTTAGAGCTCCTTCTGTTGGCATCCATGAAACAACAGCTCTCAAAGCACCACTATTAAAAGCTACTTTAACATCCACCGGTGCGTTAGGACCTACGATATATCAGGAACATATAAGTACAGCTTAGATTATGGCTTTCAGACATGAACTTTTTCATAATTTGCAAGCTAAATACATTTTTGGTGGTGCTGACCTTATGCTCATTCATATTAAAGTGAGATTTTTTTGTACACTGTCAAAAAGCCTTCTGCTGAAACTCACAGCCCTAAGTGAATATTTGCTTCTCACAGTTAGGAAACCCCTCAAATCAGTCTAAGCTTATGTAACCCTTACCCAGGCCTGTCCCAGGTATAACTTCAGGGACAGTTAATGGTGTCTTTGCTTCAGTAATATTTATGAAACATAATCATGTCATAAACTGAGATGGGGCAAAAAGTACATGATCTGAAAATCTATCCAACGTATCTTTGAAAAACATAAGTCATATATACACATAAATGTTTCCTGGTGCATTGTTGCTGTTTGGGGTTTTTTGTGGTTTTGTTTTTTTTTTAAATGCTGACTTGGTTTCATAACAGAAAATTTCTTACTTGTCCTTTGGTTATATGTGAAATCATCTCCAGGCATCCCATTGGCAGTCCAGGCATAAGCCTTGATAGTATAGAGAGTTCCTGGATCTAGATTAGTAAATGTCAAGGAAGTATTGGTGGTGTTCTCCTTCAGCATTCTGCCCAAACCATCTGATCTCATGAGTGACACAGAGAATCCAGCTGCCATAGACACAGCTTTCCAGCTCACTGCAATGGAGTCACAACTCGGAGAACTAACAGACAGAATCGGAGCAGCCAGGACTGTTGAGAAAAATCAAAATCCAGCTTTTGGCTTTGCAGTAGTACAGTTTGAAAAGGCCAAATTTGAAACGAATACACAGAAACAATAATCATCAACTCTGAGAGAAAAATTCAGTGACAAGAAAACCATAACAACAGGTTAATGCAAATTGATAGAATAAATATGGAATGTGATTGGTGATGCATCAATTATTATATTACAGGTTTTGTAAAATGAATGTAATTCATACAGAAAGTATGAAAGGTTGTGTGTCGAAGAATGAAAATTACCAAGAAGATACTGCATTTTCTGTCCTCTAAGTTTTACATTGCCTTATTATTTTATACTTTTTTTTTCCTTCATTTCTTCTATTCCTTCAAGTTATATCTTTTAGTAAAGTAAAATACGTGTATTCATACAAATGCTAGTTAACTCCAACAACTGAATATTTAAATTAAGGTACTGTCATAAAGTAAACCATTAATTCAGCCTCTTGTCCTGATCAATAAGTCAGATGGCTGAATTCTAGTCCTCAAAAACTGAAAGGAGAATTTGATCAATACAATTTAAAATGCAAGGTTATGATAATTCAGGACCGGTACAGGCATTGATCCTTTACATTATAATAACATTACAGAATTTTATATAAGAATTTGAAAGTCCACCTGTTTTTGCTTTTGTGAAAGGTGAAGGCTGGCTTTTTCCTCCTGAATTTATAGATCTGATAGTGATTCTGTACAAGGTGGCAGGTTTCAGCCCCGTCATTGTGCCTGGAGAACTTTTAACTACAGTTTCAATGAAGGAATCTCCATCTTGTGCAGTCAGCAGGTAACCAGTAGCCCCAGGGACCGCTCTCCATTCCACTGTGATGCTGTTGCTAAGTTTTGAATAAGCTTGGTCAATAACCGGAATGTCTGGAGCTAAAATTCAAATAACAATAGACATACTTCAGCTGGGGAGCTGATCCCTGTGAAGTGCTGAGTGCTCTGAACATCCTACAAAAGCAAAATGTAGGACAAATAGTCTACACGTTCTGTGAATGATAAAAATTTAAGTTAAATGGAGTTTGTCTATTTCATGAATGCTTATTGAAAGTCTTGAGATATCCTAGACCAAA
Organism: Serilophus lunatus; assembly: GCA_013399895.1. Classification (NCBI taxonomy): domain Eukaryota; kingdom Metazoa; phylum Chordata; class Aves; order Passeriformes; family Eurylaimidae; genus Serilophus; species Serilophus lunatus. The sequence continues at coordinate 1,290,534 of VXBA01006569.1, read as the reverse complement.
TTTCAGCTTTCAATAAAAATATTCTGGTACCCTGAAATTACTATTGAAAGATACCAGTGTTTAACCTAGGTTGCACTGAGAGGTATCTTTTTATCTTCCTCTATAGCCAATTAACTATATTAATTATTAACTATATGTATGTTACTAACTATATTAATTACTAACTAAAGTAGGATGCTGAATCACAGGCGTTTCTGTATCAAAGCAACATACAATAATCTAGTTTGGAAGGGATCATGGGGACTCATCTAACCCCCTGCTCAGAGAAGATGTCCTTAGTTACACAATAGCATGACAAATCAGATACTGTAATTAATGTTTTGTTGTTATGCTATGCTACACACCATTCAGAAAGATCTCGTGTGTACTGCAGACACAAAAATGGCTACAGAGATCATATTTCTTAACCATGAGTAATTTATGTTCAGAAATCAGAAATTTTCACACTAGAATCAGCATTTGGAAAGCAAGGCCATATACTGCAAGGCTGTAAAACACTCATTAGAAGAGAAAAAGGATAAAATGAAGATGTATCCCACATAAAATTAAGAAAATGAATGTAAAGTATTTGGGCTGAAGTATGCACCTTGAGGCAAACTTATCCACAGAAAGGCAGCCCATCTGGGACTTGGGAGACCCTGGCAAGTAACCCAGTTAAGCCAACTGGGTGTTACATCTGCTCTCTTAGTTCCAAGCACTTTCTTATCAGTTACAGTCAGACACTCTCTGTTGTCCCATTTGTGAAAATGGTAACAGATATTCTGTCTGCCCTGCCCATGAAATGTTTGCAAGAGGGTCTTTCACAATCTTCAAGCAAGACTCTGCCCTATATTTTCATTTTCCCTTTTAAAATATTGTCTCCAGTAGCAATTCATAAAAATTTCTTTGCAGGAAATCCTCATGCAAGACTAAGGGAGTTTCTTGCCTAACAGTGAAATAGAGAATATATAGCACATGATTAACATTTGAAAAAAATTACAGAACATTAATCATTAGTATCTGTTCTTCCAAAACTAAGGTAGCAATAGTCATTTTGTTTACACTTAGCAGGATAAATACTTCTACTTCTTCATACTTGACATGATAAAACACTTCTACTTTTTATTGTCAAGTTTTAATAATTAACTTTATAAGAAACATTCTAATTGAAAAACAATGGGTATTTCTAAAAAATATCAGCTATATTATTTTAAAAACAGAATTTCAACAGAATATTTTTCAATTGCATTTCAGTGATGAAATAAAACAGCACTTCTGTTTATGTAGATTCTTCTTCAGTATCCATCAGTGACTTACCTGCTGTAAGTCTTTTTGTGAATGAACAAAAATTACCGTTTATCAACATCAGTTCTGAAAAATGTATACATAGCTTCACATCTGCTTTTATGAGGAAAGGGTAGGTGATCTTAAAAGCTGCAGTCTGAGCAAGCTGTATGTGGCATGTCAGGAAAACACATATTAAAGAAAATCAGAGGAGAAAAGGAGATAATCATGCTAATGTTGAACTTAGTATGAGAACCAGTAAAAGACTTCAACAGGAAAGGCAGATTTTCCCTACCAGTACAATGAAATATCACAGCTGAAACCCCAGTCATGCAGAGAATAATGGAAATTATACCTCACAGTTTCTCTTACTAACCTGTTGACTGCATTATCTGTGTTTCTGCAAGAATAATTCCGTTCTTGTCAATGGCTTCTGCTTGTACAGCATAAATAGTATTGGGAATTAATGAAGTTAGAGTTGCTTTAAGTGTGACATCACTAAAATGAACCAGTAATGAATGGCCTACAATATTCACAGCTGTAGCTGTGACTCTGTAAGAAGAGGCTCCTGAAAACTTGGGCCATCTGAGAGAAATGCTTCTTGATGTCACGTTGTATATAGACATGGAGAAACCTGAAACACACAACCAAACCAAAACAGAATTATCAAAAAACATTTCAGTCATTCCTGAATTTAGTCAAATCCTGACAAGAACATTGTTCAGTGCCTTATCAAGCATCCATGTGACCAGATTTTCAGGTCATAGCCATTCTGCTGAATCTAGAGTGCTGTTTCCCTTGTTCACTTTTGTAATCCATTACTTACTGCAATAAGTGCTGCTCACTCTCATAATACCATGTTGTTGGTTTTTTTCTTAAAATCTCCATAAGCTATTGTCTAACTGTTTTAAAAAATACCATGTATAATCGGTATGTGAGTATACCACCAGTATCAACACCATCCCATACATAAATAGGATTGAACACTTGTTTTGCTAATCCTGAAAAGAATATGTTACAGTAAGTATCCAGATTCTGCAAGGATTAAACATTCAAGGCTCTTGAGAGTGCAGGATATGCAGCAATGTACTATCACCAGAGACTGAATGCTGAATGTTGAAAGAATTTCTTGCAATCTTTCATTCCTCTTAAACTAGTTAATATTCACATTTAAGGCAATAGGAGCTGGAGGCAAAAAAAGACTGAAGAAAGCGCAAGGGAGATTGAGCTTCTTCTGGTATGGTTTTCTCTTTGGGTTTTGTTTGTTTGTTTGTTTTGGAAGGACTGTTGTGGAGTTTTGGTGGGTTTTTTTAATTCCTAAAATATGTAATAATTCATTTGGTGCAAATATGGGACAGTTGGAATCCTATTTGTAGCACAGTTATGTAGGTAATGGACAGCAGAATTTGTTCATTTGAGTGTTCTCCCTGATGCACTCCAGTGCCAAGGCATAAACCAGAATATTTGTGCGAGTGCCCAACAGAATTGGGACTCCTAAAAATGAGGTTTACAATTTATAAAGATATCAACATAGTTTTTTAAAGTTGAATCAAACTTGAGAACAATTTTTGTTTATAAAGTTGCTAGAACTTACAGAATGCTTTATTAAAAATCACAACTGTGAGTTCTCTTCAGACCCATTAAAAACAGGTAGGCAAAACCAAAATACCATCTTGAAGATTTACCTGTGTTAGCTGAAAAGATCTGAAAAGGAAGATGTAGAAAAATTAGAAATACAATATGAAATATTTTACTTGGAAAATTAAAAACCTAAGAATGTTAGTAACAACAACTTAAAATACTATGGTTTTTAATACAGATTCTTTAAGCATAGAAGGAGTATGCAACCATTCAGATTTGATACAGGTATGCAGATTGTACTGCTTCTTCATTTTCCTCTCTAAATCCACCTATTGATTCCATTTTCGGTTGTTGACATACTTTGAAAAGCCTTGGATCCTAATAGTTGTTCTTTTTCACTTCTAAACAGTGCAAAAGTGTGATAGTAACTGCATACCCATGTGGAAGCAGATGTCTGATAGTTTCCACCCCAACTTTTAGTTTACTTTTACAAAGAGTTCAATTGAAAACTTTGCTTTAAAGCAAATGAGTTGCACTCACCGTTTCCAGGCAGTAGAGAAGCAGTCCAATAAACACCAGTGACTTGCTTTTTGCACAGCACATCTTGGCAGAACTTTGTTCCAGCCTTCCCAGGGGGATGAGCTGAGGCTGATCCCTGCCGTAAGCAGGGTTTGTCAGCAGTGCTGGCACTGCAGGCTTATCCCAGGGGGGAGAGGAGGTCGCGTTGGAATGGGCACTCCTCCCTGCTGGAGCACAGCCGGCCCACAGCCACCCAAACCCTGGTGGCACTTGGCCTTGGATGGATGGATGGATGGATGGATGGATGGATGGATGGATGGATGGATGGATGGATGGATGGATGGATGGATGGATGGGTGGGTGGATGGGTGAGTGGGTGGATGGATGGACGGATGGACAGCAGCGTTTTCCCCCTGTTGTTTCTTATGGCTTCTGCAAGATTCATAAAATAATTAAGCCCAAAGTAAACTCGAGATTTGCTCTTCAGCTCATTATTTACCGTATTTTTGCCCACTTACAAGGATCTTCTTTTCTGTCGGGAATGATACTTGTAGCACTCCCCTTTGAACGGAGCAGTGCCAGATCGACTGGGAACCACTCTTCCTCATACCTGGCGTTGCAGAAAAAGAGAATTTTTCCTCTCATTGGTTCGTATCTGTGCCAGCTGCTGGTTCCCTTTTGGCAACACGATTTATCTCTTCAAATTGTAACTTCTGACAGACGATTGTAGGCGGCAACAAACGGTATCGTTTTATGACCTGGCAGTGCTTTCCTCGGTGCCTTACACGAACGTCAAAGGGAACCCTGGGGCCGTTTTCATCAGGGAGTCCCGGTTTTCACGTCGAGGGGACCCGGGACCACTGCACGTTTCCTGGCTCCCTCGGCCAGGCGATCTCCAGCTCTTCCCGCTGCTCCCGCACGGATCCAGGAGCCGCCCCGGCTGTCGGGAGCGGCTCCCGGTGTTCGGGGCTCGCCTGCTGACGAGCAGCAGGAGGCTCCTTCCTCAGGGGACGTGCCCTGGTCATCGGGCGCTTCCCCAACGGGAATTTCAGAGCCCATCACGGCAGAGGAACGGCTCCCGGCTACCGCAGAGCTGCCCGACTCCCGAGGACCCGGTCCCGGACGGCAGGAGCCCGCCCCACCCGGGAGCCGGCAGCGCCCTGCGGCACCGCCCGGCTCCGCCCGCCGCCCGTGAGGGGGCGGGGAAGGCAGCGCTGCGGGGCGGGCTGGGCAGCAAGATGGCGCCGGCGGTGCGGGGGCTGAAGGGCGCTGTGTGGCAAAGTGAGTGCGGGACCGAGTGCGGGGCTCCCGCTCCGCGGCCGAGAGCGCCCCGAGGCCGCTCGGTGGGCGCGGACCGGCCGAGAGCCTCCGGCGCGTAGCCCGGCGTGTGGGGTCGGGGGTGCCGTGCCTGCCCGGGTCCGGGAGCGCTCCCGGAGCGGTGAGGACCGCGCTGCGGGTCGGAGCTGGGGCGGGCGGCTCTGTGAGAGCCGTGTGCGGCAGGGACTGTGGCTGTGGCTGTGGCTGTGGGTGGCGGCCGCTCCCGGCTCTTACACCTGGTGACTCGTCGCGGCGCTGGGAGGCGGCTGCCCCGCCTGGCGGTGCCCGCACGGCAGCGCCTGGGCAGAGGCGCGGGTGCCTTGCTCCGAGATAAGGGTGAGCTCGGCGGGCTGTTCCCGGCCGGACCGGCTCTTGGAGAGAGTAAACTCAAGTCGGCTCTTTCAGGACATCTCTGTTGCACCCGAACTGGCAGTTTTGGAGAGTGCCCCGGCCGCAGAAGGGGCTCTCAGTGTCTGTCGCGGAGCGGCACTGCCCGCTTTGCGTTGGGCTTTACGGTTTTCAGTAGAAAAGGCTGGAGGTCTTGCACATGAACTGGAGCTTTTTATCTCCGTGTTTAGGAGCAAGTTCTGCTGGTGTTTGTTAGAGAAAAAGAAGTTCCAACTACTCCCTTCCTTGCAGGAATAGGCGTGCTCATAGCTTGTCAGGTAGTGTGAGACCTTTGGGGAAGGGCATTAGCAGCCACCTCATCCCGCATTTAATTGTACTGAGGTTGTGACTCCGTGAGCTGCTCAGCCAGCCCGGTGACTGTCACTGAAATGGGAGGGTCTTGCTGCTGTCTCATCCGCCTTTTCCTGCTCTGCTTCCACCTGAAAGCTCTGATCTGGTTGCGTGTGTCACTGGAAGGGGATATAGAAAAAGAGGAGAAAGAGAAAAACAGACTGTTCCTCTGATGTTCAGTCCTCAGTTGCTGACACGTGTATCTTGCTTGTATGAATTAGATACCTTTGTTTAAAACTTGACCCTTACAAATCCCTACTTCTGCTGTTTTGCTTGTCCTGACATGCTCTTTTATTTGTGCCTTTGGCTGTAAAGCCACTGTTTTGTCCTGAGAGATTTTGTAGAAGAATTGGACTTTAAGAGGAAGGGGAGTTATTGTGTCATCTGGGCCCATAAGGACTTTGGAAAATGATGTTGCCAATGCAGACAAGACTGAGGAACGAAGATGAGAGTGGTGGTAAAGCTGTGTGAATAACAAAACATTTGTATTGCAAGCTTAGTTAAGAGGCACCTTATGAAAAGAATGCTTTGTTAGATAACTAGTTACTCCTCTTTCCAAGACTATAACAACAATGAAGATTGATGAACCATGTTTTAGATATTGTCTGGCACTTTGTTTATGGGAAACTGAAGGCCATAAACTGCTGCTTCCTAATGTTTCAACAAACACATGTGTTGGGTTGTTTTTAAGGCTGACCTGTCCGAAAATAGTGTGCCAGGGATGCTTGTGCTTTGTGGCAGCTTCTGTTAATGTGTATCTAATTCCTGCTCTGTGAAGAGGCGCAGAAGTTGAGTTGTACCTGTGCTGTTAAAACCCCTTCCTGCCTTCAGGACAGCCCCTTGTTAGGTGCAGCTTTAGACTGAATTGAAGTGTGTGGGAAAGTGAATTCACTCAAGTTTGTTTTCAGTTATGGGGGCTGGGGAAGCGACCTGTATTTAGGAGGCAGTAGTTCCTGTGGATAAATAATCACATTAACTATGTACAGCAACTCTCTGTGTCTATCTGTGAATTAAGTTCTTTGCCCAAGGAATTCTGTTCTAGACTTGTATAATAGGTTGTAGCCTAGTCATAGATAGCTATATTAACTTTTGTAAATGATTCAGCACTTCTGCAACTTTGTTTCTTGTAACACTTGCTTGCAGTCCTTTCTTCAGGAAGTGTGTTATAAACAGGTTATTGACTTTGCCAGGGTTTGGTTTCCTTTTTTTGTTTGTTTGTTTATTTTTTCACATAGGAATTTAGCTGTCTGCTGTTCCATCAGGGAACAGGGAGACACTTTTTATCTAGATCAGAAAGTAGGAGAAAAAATGTTTTTCTAAATTAATTGTATATTTCCAAAGACAAAATTGGGAAAAGGTAGTTGGGATGCATGGTTGGCATGAAATCTGTGAGAAGAAAATGAAAGTTTGGACCAAAATGGAACATTTATCAAACCTGGTCTTATGATGGGTTTTTGAGTGTTCAGAATGCTTGGTGGAGATCAGTAAGATGATTTTGAGAGCCTGGAAGCCAGTGTAGGTCAGTTATTTGGGTGAGGCAGCAGCAAGTCAAGGGCAGAACAAATAGTTGGAATGTTGCAGGGGCAAGTACACTGATGGCTTGGAATAAAGTTTTTTTATCATGGAAGAAAACTGACTTCTATTTTTCAGTTACAGAAATGAGGTTCAAGACAACTCAGTTACCCACCTGTATGCTCTGGTTTATTTTATAGGCAAATAAAATGAAGTATTGTAGAAAAAATATATTTGAGATTTTGGACAAGGTTGTTGGGTACTTGCTTTTTAGAAAAAAATGCTGTGTATTGCAAAGGACTAATTAATTGCTAAGGGTGTTCTCAGATGATATGGAGGCTAATTAAATTTTCATGAGGATAAAGATTTGTTATTACACCTTGTGTACAGACCTAGAAACAGGCAGGGACAGTTTGTGGTCAAGAATTCTGTAGAGATGTTTATCAGTGTGAGGGTTTTTTTTTTCTTTTTAGGCCTCTAAACATGAATCTAAATAGCTGAATATTTTTTCTTTTGTAGCAGTTTGATTCCTCTGACTAATAAACTGTTCCTTCTTACAGAGCTAAAATCAGCAGTATTTGATGACTTCAGGAAAGAGGAAGAATGGAAGGTACAATTTTACTGTAATTTTTGTAAGAATGTTGTCATCTCTTGAACAAGAAATCTGTATCACAGAGTAGAGAACAAATAAATAAACTTAATGGCTGGTCGCTTCTCTTAAGATTGTTTTCTAACCAAGTAATGGATTTTGGTTTTGGTAACTCAGATCTCTGTACAAAACATATTGAAAAATCTAAAGGCTAGTATAGGGAGAACAAATGGTTAGTTGGGTCTGTTTTTTTCATTTTGAAAATTAGAAACTGATTCTGTTTATCTTTTCTTTTGAAAGATTTATACTGTATCAATTTCATAAACTGTACTGCACTCCAGTACATGTAGATTCACCTGTCAGAGCTGCTTAAGCTGTAAAACAGTTTCAGAGGAAGTACAGATATATTTAGGCAGGCCATGGGGTAAATTAGCAGAAATTCCAAGACTTGTGTCCAAGTGAAAGTTTCAAAGTCCTTTCCAGTATGAGTAGGGGGAACCAGCTACATATTTAAGATGGAGCTTATCTTTGGATGTAGGGACCTGCCTTCTGATGCTATTGGAGCTTAATTTCCTCCTGCAATGTTGTCATATACAGGAAATGAAAAGATATAGAGTAATATAATATGTTTTAGCTTCAAATTTCCATGGCAAATTAAGGAAATAACATGAGTTTACTACAGCTGATTAACTTACCTAAATATTTGTGTGGTCTTTTTTGAAATATTTAGATAATTCTTTTAGATGATTACACTACTAAATTACTGTCACTGTGCTGCAAAATGACTGATCTACTGGCAGAGGGTATCACAGGTAAGCCTACTTCTTATTAATCAGGCAATATCCTGGTAAGAAAAAGAGAAATTGATGGTCTCCTTTTAAAAAAATGTCTTCATTTGGTTGATGAAGACAAGTAGCTATGGGATATTAGACTAGTAGATTTTTTGGCTTGTGCAGTAATTACCCAATTGTGATTTTTTTTTTTTTTTTATGGAAAACTAAATATTTCTCTGCCTAGAGAATCAAATTCCTTTTTTAAATTTTTTTTTCTAAACATTGCTGAAAGGGTTTTTGTTGTTTTTTTTTTTTTTTCCAATGTTTTATGCTTTCAAGATTTTGTTTGGTTAGTGTGGTGGGCTTTAGTTTAGTGATTTTGGGGGTTTTTTGTGTGTGGTTTTTGTTTTGGGAGAGGAAACTGAGTGTTAGTTTGCTAATGCCTGTATTTGAAATTGGAATAAATACACAAAATGTAAATTATCTGGTTTTTAATTAGATTTAAGTCTAATTTTTTAGAAATGCATTTGTAGGAGGGCATTAGTTATTTATCCACAACTAGCAGGATTTTTTTCTTATTCCAATTATTCAGTATAACATGATTATTCTGAAAGTATTATAGCAAACCTGAATCAATTTCACTTTTTGGAGTGTGTTTTAAATCATGAGAAGTGCTACTTGTCCTTTGTAAGAAACTTTCAGTGAACATGCATTCTCTTCATCAAGAAGAAACTTTTCACTTTTAGTGAGTACACTGCTGAAAATAATCTGTCTTTTAACATCCACATGTCTGACATTACTTATCTTCCTCATTCCTCCCCCACAACATTTCTGAGCCACAAGAATCTCTCTTCATTCTCAACCTACTATACTGCAACACTAGATAGCAATGACTTTATTCAACAGAGAAAAACAGGAGTTGAGTGAAGCTGATTTGCTGAAAATGTCTAATTTGTGCCTACAATTATATTGAAACAAAGTAAGCGCACAGGAGATAGGCAAACAAAGGACGGAAAAGGCTGAAGTCCAAAATGATGCCCTGCATAGTTTCGCTGTCCTTCTCCTTCCATGTACTGGAAAAAGAACCGTGTGGCTGAGGCAAGACAGTTTGTCCTGGGCCCCATAGGTTGAGCATGTTTGCCTTGCCATATCTCTCTGTGTGAGAGCAAAACTCTGCTTGTGCATACCCAGCAAAGATCTAGTCCTATTACTTTAGTTGTCGTTGGGCTGAGTGTTAAAGTCTTGTGGTAACTTGCTGTATTTAAAATAACAAAAATGGAAGTTCTCTTGGCAGAAGGTATGTCCTTGGCTGTAATATTGTGGACAACTTGATTGCTATTACTTATATGTACAGTGCTTTCCTTAAAGATGCATAATGTTCTTACTATAAAAATGTAATATTTCTTACTTTATAGTGGTGGAGAATGTGTATAAAAACCGTGAGCCTGTCCCACACATGAAAGCAATATATTTAATAACTCCCACCAAAAAGGTTAGTATTTTAAAGGAAGTGTTGTAAGATACTTGAGACTGAAAAAACAATTTTATTTCAAAATGTTTATTTACTGTATACAGCTATGTAGTACTTTTGTGTTTTCTGGGATACTCCTCTGTGTGATGCTTTATTTTCCATAACAAAAGGACAATGTTATGCCACCAGAATATGTTGCAAACACCTATCTTGTGATCACTGTTTCATCGCTTAGGTATGGTAATCTCCCTGAAAGAGACGTGTCACATAATAGTGCAATAAATTGAAAAACAGAATTCAAAGTAATGGCTCTATTAAGAGATTTCTATTACTTCCTAACAATTCTTGAGAGAATAAATCTTGGCCTGTTAGGTGGAAAATTATGTAAGTACTTTGATTTGGATGCTTCCTAAAGTGATATTGATGCGTGACTGACCATCTGTGATGGTTTGTTATTCTGGGTGTGGAATTAAAAAGTTTAAGCTGAAATGTTTTCTTGTATATTGAACTGTAGTATTCCAAAGTGAGAGTTGATAATAGGGCAGGAGGAGAGAAAGGAGAAGCTTTGTCTGGTGTGTGAGAAAGGCAAAACACTCTGATGATGGTTTTTTCCCTTTTTTTCCCTACTCCCATAAGTCTATAGATGGACTTATTGATGACTTCATCTCTAAATCATCCCGCAGATACAAGGCAGCATACGTGTATTTCACTGACTGTAAGTAAGCTTTTCTGTTGTAGTTTGATAACTTTATATAGGTGAATAAGTAAGCAGCTCCCTTCTCTTTCCTGTAGTTGTGTACATGACAAGTTTGAGTCCTGTATCTTGTGAGAAGATTTGAGACTTAAGTCATTAACCATCTATTTGGGTTGCTAGGTTCTGATCACCATACTGTGTGACAATAGTAATTTCTTTCTGCTCCTCAGCTTTTAATGTAGGTAATGTAGTTTTGTTTTTAAGTATTCCAATCTTCTCCTGTGTTGGAGAGTGCAGAGGAAGACAATTCAAGTAAAACTATGTATCTCTATGTAAACAAAAGAGTATTAAAACCAGAAATGCCTGAGAACTTTCTGCAAGAGCAATGTTAGTAATCGGTTATTTCAGATAGTTCCTTCAGACTTGTGAGCCAGCTTCGGCTGAAAGAAGGGGCCTACTTAGTCTTTGTATGCACAATATAAATTGCCCAGCAGGGGCAATTAGTGTGAGCGGAGTTAATGTGGCTGCGTGTTCCCTGCAGTCTCTCAGTGTGACTAGAATGGCATGTAATGAAGGGGAAACAAAATGACCCCAATGTGCTGCTGAAGGCAGAGACCGAGTTGTAGCTTTGTGGATGTCTGTGCATGGTACATGTCTGCTACTGTATCTTCTCAAAGCAGTTATCAAATTAATATCAAACTCTTGGGTTTTTGTTTCATTTAATGCTGAAGCAGCAATTACTGTTCTGGAAAAATACTGCTCTCTTGTTGCATGTTCCTTGGTTACAAGTGGCAAGCTTTCAGTTTGAATACTTGCCAAAACTTTTCCTGTTGACATGAAAAGCTCCTGAGTTAGAAAAATACCTCTGTCACTTCCAAGGCTGTGTAGTATTTGTGTCATCCACATATTCCTTAAACCTGATTTCCAGACTGCGATCCAATGTATCTATGAAATGTAGTGCCGTAACTTCAGATTCATAATTAAATTTTGTATTTCTATGGATTGTCGTTAGTTATGCTCACATTGTTTCTCCATTTAACCATTTTTGTAGCTTGGAAAATGTTTTTTTTCTCTCCTATGTGAGAAGAAATTGCAGAAACATTTGCTTTGATAAAATCAACGTCCTTCACAGCTGTAGACTGCTAATGAATGTTCTACAACTTTGTATGCAAAAATCTACTTAAAAGTGACCAGAAATGCTTTTCAAAAAAAGTTCTTCCCTCCCACCTTCAGGAGAGTTGGCAACTGTTCTATTTTATGGTTAATTGATTCTTAATTTAGATTTATCTTTTCTGAATACTGTAAACTTTTAAATGAGTTGACAGCTGGAATACACACAAATTATTTATACTTAGAATCTTCTTTTTCTGTAGTTTGTCCTGATAACCTCTTCAATAAAATTAAGTCTTCGTGTGCAAAATCAATTAAGAGGTGCAAGGAGATCAACATTTCCTTCTTCCCTTATGAGTCTCAGGTAAGTTTAATTCTTAACTTTAACACCAAAAAAATATCTGGAGGATTATTTTGAAGTAATGCTGACCTTCTAGAAAACAATGAAACAGAATGTAGCTTTTGACTGACAAACTGTGTGTGATGTGTTTTGCCGTTTTGGCATATTTCCAGTATTTGTCTATGCTTTTCATATGCTCTTGTAGTAAAAGGTTTACTCTTTGCAAGACTGAGCATCAGTTGCAGTAGAGAGGTTAAAGGAGTCCATTCCTTGAGAGAGGGCAAGTGCTCTGGTTTGTCTTTAGTAAGTACTGATGTTTGTAACTGCTTATGCTGAGGGGTTACTTTGACAGACTAGGTAACTGGGTGCATAGGAGTAGGAGTAAGTAGGACTAACTACTTGGTGAAAATCAGGAAAGAACAAATGGATTAGGAGAACTGAAGGGGCAGGGAGCAAAATGAAGGCCTCACAAAAAATGGGAAACAGAAACTGCCAAAAACTGACAGACTTTTCACTGAGAGGAGAACGTGGAAATCCCTGTTTTTTCTCAATTAAAAATTTGAGGCCACCAGTGGAAATCAATGAGTGGTTTCCGTGTGCAGGTACACTGTGGGTGTCGTGTTGAGAAATAATTTGTTGCATGCGCTCTTCATCAGACTCAAAAGGCCCAAATGCCCACTGATTAATGCACACTGATACTCCAAACTTTGTCTCATACTGAAAGATGTAGAACTGTTTCCCACATCAAACTTTATGAACATCTCGAGGGTCACAACTCTTATTATACCAAGTGGCAGATGAGTACAGGAGAAGCTGCTGCTGGCCATGTCTCACTGTAATGCAGGTTCCTAGTTTGAAGACACACTCCTTTTTATTATAAAACATTGCTTATTATTTAGGTTGAGAAGCCATCAGAGAATGGGTGTGGTGGCTTGTTTGTTTGTTTTCCAGTAAGGTTGATTTTCTCAAACAGTTTTTGGGAGCTCTGGTAAAGCTGCTCTTCAGAAAAAGTTTTGCAGCTTTCTCTACCAAACAAGACCTACAAAAACTTTGTGGTCCTGGGTCTCCGGAGGACTTGCTGTCAAAGTAGAAATCACAACTACTTGTCTGCTGTTGCAAATAAGCAGCACATACGTCAAGCAGCACTCTTGCTTTTTAGTGTAGTTTTGTATTCTTGGTATTTTAGGTTGTGAATACATTTTGAATCATTAGCAAAGGGACAGTGTTAACTGATTTGCCTGCTTTCTGGGATGCTAAGAGTAAATAATCAGACTGAACTCTGGGCAGAGTACAGTGAGTGATTATCTATTTGTCCATCCACATAAAGATGTTTGCTTCATTCATTCTTCTTTGGCTCTGTTACACAGTCCATCTGAAGCTGGAGAAAATCCATTTACTGACAATAGGATTGTTTCCATGTTTGCATTCCATTTATGAAACTGTTGAAAAAGCTTTAGTTCCCTGGAGTACTAAGCTCCTTTTACCAACGTTTAATGCATTTAAAGAATTTCAGTTGTTGAAGGTAAAGTCTTCATCTAATAAACAGATGCAATATGTAAAATTTTATTTTAATCAAATTTAACCTTGATACCTTCCATAATTATTCTGATTCTGCATTGTGTGGCTCTGCCCAAGACACTGAAGAGTATTTAGTTCTTCATGTCCCTCTCTTCCTTCCCTCCATCTGAACAGACAGTAAGCAATTTGGAAAATATAGTCACTTACATAGGAGAGAAGAGTAATAGGGAAAAAGAGTGTGAGAAGAAGCAGATGAGCTCCACAGGGCAGGGAATGAGGAATGAAGTGTGGAATTGTTTCGGGTTTTTAAGTGTATTATGTATGACTTTTTCTTACAGCATGTCATTTTAAATTATTACCAAATTTTTTTAGCAGCTATTTCAGAAATATGCGATTCAGGCTTTTTTTATCCTTGTTTGTGCTTTACACAGGTGTTTACTCTAAATATCCCCGATGCATTCTACCGCTGTTATAGTCCAGCTCTGGAAAGGACGAAGGATAAAGATGCTGTAATGCAAGTAATGGCCGAACAAATTGTTACCTTATGTGCCACACTGGATGAGAATCCAGGAGTACGATATAAAAGGTGGGGAAAAATTGGTGCTCTTTAGTGTATTTGCTTTCACTTCTAGTGGTTACCATGTTGTTTGGTCATAGCTTGAGGCTACAGCATAGCTGTTGGTGGGGTTTTTTTATTACTGTGGATTAATTGTTTTTAATCCACAACTCAACTATGGAATGATAGGAATTTTTGGAATGTAGGTAGAACAGTGAGTTATTTCTTGGTGTACATTTGTGTAGCAGTACTTGCTATACCTTAGTTTGTTTTGAAAAGTTTGCTTTGTGTTTGGTCAGTAGGATGACACTGATATGCTACATTCTTGTGTACCACATGCATAATCAATCCTATAACAGAACTGCTGCTGTTCATAGATTTGAAGCTCCACTTGGCATCAAGGAATATATAAATTGCTGCGGCAAATGGGATCAGGGTTTCTTATAGTACAGATATCGAGAAGAATGCCTCTTTTGAGCTTTGAAAGGGAGTACAGATTAGTGTCTTAGAAGTCAAAGCAGACATCTGAAATTGTGTTCAAGAACTTCATTCTATGGTGTAATGTGAGGTGGTGCTTTATTCTCTCTGAAAAGGTAACAAAGTAATAACTGCTTGACTCTTTTTTTTCTCTCCTTTCTCTTTTTCTTTTTTCTTTCTTTTTTCCTGCCTCTGAGTGAAACTTTTAGGTGCTGGGTCATGTGCCAGCTAATGTCAGTCTTTTGTCTGAAGCTGTTTCTACTGTGTGAAATACCTGAAGCATTCAAAGTGGAATCGTAATGTAAAAATGGAAATATATTGGGAATACTTAGAGTGGAGTTCAGAAAATGCTCGTGAAACCACAGGATCAATCTAGCGAGTTCTTTCTGTTTTTAAAGGTAGCATCTTAGTGTTCTGATGGAGAGATTTAAGTTATTCTTGCATGCTTCCTTTTTTCTCAGTGGACCATCTGATAGAGCCAGCAAAGTTGCACAGCTTGTTGAAAAAAGTCTTGAAAGCTACTACAGAACAGATGAGAAAAGCCAAATAAAGGTAGAAAGTGAACTTAAATGTTTGCTTCTTTTTTTTTAATAGGTCTGGGGAAAAAGAATCTTCTTCAGAATATGCTTCGATAATAGGTTCTACTAACCCAGATTTATTTAACTATGAAGGCAACTAGTTGGCATTTAGTTGTTTTTGTGTATGAAAGCAGCTTGGAAGTAGTAACTGACACAGTAAATCGGTATATAAACTAATGCAATCTGTGTGATCAAACTGATTTTATTTAAATTTGGCCCTGGGATAATGTAGGGGATGATACAAACCTGAAGACAAGTGGATAATTTTTGTTTTAATATTACCTTCCATAAGGTCACATGTAGAAGGGACTTCACTGCAGAATTGAAATGCCTGCCCTGAAGGGATTTATAGTTCACAAAGATATGGCTGTCCATGTAAATAATGGGTTTGATCTGTCCCTAGAGATTAAGCCAGCTGCTTAAATACAGAAGTATGGGGTAAACCTTTCTGCCTTGGGGACTTTGCACTCTGCTACAGAAATGAAGTACCTGCCACTTTACCAAATCCCAAAATGAAACTTTCAGTTGAATGTTTGGGGATTTGTTTTCTGTATTGCAGCACAGTATAGATAATCTGCTCTGAAATAACTGGGTTGTTTATGTCTGTGAGAAGTCAGTGGGTAGCTTTTTTTTTCTTCTTTATGTATTTGTTCAGAAGAGAACAAAATCCAGGTTTATTAATGCACTGCAATGGACTGAGACCATTGCCTTAATTAATATTTAAGACCATTGAATATAATCTAAATGTTTTTCTCTTAATGTTGATAGACAGTTGGACCATACTTCAGGTTTTTTCAGTTATTTTTCAAAACATATCTACAGTGCTGTAACAATGTAAGTAGATTTAAAATGCATTAACTCTGTACTGTATGTCTTAACTTCATGTTTGTTTGATGGCTTTTTAGGCTAAAACTCACTCCCAACTAATAATAATTGATCGTGGCTTTGACCCAGTATCAACTGTACTTCATGAACTCACCTTCCAGGCAATGGCATATGATCTGCTACCAATTGAAAATGACACATACAAGCAAGTACTTTAAAAAAAGAAAAATCTAAATGCTTTATTCCTGGTTATAAAATCTCTGGAATTGTTTATCTCAACTGCACCATGGCAATATTAGCTGCTTATATTACATAATGGTTGCTTCACTTATTAGTCTCTTATTAGATTTGTAGCTTCATCTTGTTGTTAACTTCTTCACTTGGTTAAGATTAGGTAGGATCTAATTGGCATTTTTTTTAAATCCTGAGTTTAACAAATTGCATTTTTTAAAAAAACAAAGAACTTTGTACTAGTCTTGAAGCAAAACCTTCAAAATGCACACTGAGAATCTCTACATTTTCTTTCATATTCTCAACCTTCTTGGCATAACAAGACTAACAAGGTCATTAATTGAATATTGAAAAAATGCTTTTTTGTTTCTCCAGTCATTTAATTTGTGTTATTGTTATAACCTATGTGTTTCTATTCTAAATACACATTTAAGTTGAGTTTATAAGCACAGTTTGGAGGAACGTAACAATGATTTGCGTAAGTTACGTACTTTGCTGTCAGGTTGTTCCAGCGACAAGGATTTTGGTAGGACTTTGCAGTGGGTCATCAGAAAGCAACAAATGAGACCTGATGGCCTCATTGTTTAGTCAGGCAAACAGGAATGCCTGTCTTTGGTCAGAAGCACTGAGTGAATGTTTTATTAAAAAATGTAGAGTTCTATGAATCTTGCCTGGTATGAAGATGTAGCAGAGCATGTTTTCTAGGTAGTAATGATCTGACTTGCACAATTAATCTTGTTTTTTTTTTTCATTCTGCATTCTGGCAATAGATGCTGTGTGAGTTTCTGTAAATGTGAAAATACTTTGTAACGTGATTGCTGTCTTTGCTTTATATATTTATTGCTTGCTTTGTTTATAGCTGGCCTGTAATGCTGTGAAGCATGTTTTGTATGTGAAATAATTTGTCCTGCTTAGTCTGTTTTGTTGGTGAATGGGACTTCGTTTCCCTTCAGTTATAAAATATCCTGTAGTACCCATGGAAAGCTGTACTTTGCAGTTGCAGTGTTGTTTGTGCAGTTTGCATTTGAAACCAAAGGGAAGTTGACATTGAAAACTGAAGAGAAATTGAGGTGCATGTAAATGTGTGATTAAATCTCTAGTTACTGTTGGTTTAAAAGAATGCCCAGAAGCTATTGCCCCAAAGAATCATTCTAAAATTCATCTGCTTCTTGTATGTTCAAAGGTGTAATCTGTAAAATCCTTCTATTAATTATATTTTGCCAGGCAATAGTTTGGTTTATAAATTAAAACTTTTATATTTTACTGTTATTACCACTCGTGTTGATTAAACTGTAACAAATCATATTGTAGTAATTGATGAGAATTGGGCAAAACCCAAAAACCAAATTACGATCTGAATTTTCTCTTGAAAGATACAAAACAGAAGGATCTGCTGGGAAAGAAAAGGAGGCAATTTTGGAGGAAGATGATGACCTCTGGGTGAAGATGCGGCACAAGCACATTGCAGATGTGATAGAGTATGTGAATAAATAACAAAGCCCACTGGTTTGTTTCTTTGAGAGGGAAGGCATTTGAGCCCTTTGGTAGGAACACAGGCAGTAGTGAAGACGGTTTGCAACATGGACTACATTCAGTTAAGTAATAGATGACAGGAAGAAATTGTGCTTAAAAAATACATTATGTACCAAGGTATACAATTATGCTAGTGTTACTTCCAGTTCCTGAGGAAAATGGAAATAATTTCCTAGGAAGTATTTTCAAATCTTTTGAATCTGAAGGGATTATTTTGTGTCAAGTATTAGCAAGATTTGCATCAAATGACATTATGATGTAATTTATGAGGCTATCATAAATAAAATATTTAACTTCCATTTTCTTTGTCAAAATTATTCTCTTCCCTAAAGGAAACCCATATTCAAAGCTTTTGCTTCCAGTCCGAAGTTCTTATACAGTTCTTTTATGATTTTTAAGGAAAGATTTAAGAACATACATGCTGTTGAATTTGATAATTTTTTTTTTTCAGGGAAATACCAAAGCTTTTGAAAGAAGTTTCATCAAAAAGAAAAGCAGCAGAAGGAAAAGTAAGTTGTTTAATTTGAAAGTATTGCTGTTTTTCCTGGTGATTCAGTTATTTTCAACTGGTCAGGTCCGTTTAATTCATTGACCTATTACAGAAATTGAGACTTTTCTCAACTGGAATTTTTGGGGGGTTGCAGGGCTGGAACAAGAAGGGAAATAAGCATGTAAGATGTTGGGAAGGACAGATTTTCAACTTATATAATTTCTTTGCAGTTGTCACTATCTGCTCTGTCCCAGTTAATGAAAAGGATGCCACACTATCGAAAAGAGATTAGCAGGGTAAGGGGTCCTCCGTAATTACATCACAATAAATAATTCTGTGCACTTTAAATTTCTGTGTTATTGAAGTCTAGCTTTTTTCTGTCATTTTCCTGTCAAGTGTGCTATATGCCTGTTCTCCACATGACTTGCTGTAAAATTTGGAGAGAAAACTTGTTTCCAGGTGTTTAATTTTGCTATGCAAAAGAATCAAATTATTTGTGTGCTGTGAGGATTGAAGATAGCATAAGAGTTTAGTGTTTTAAAAGGCATTATGAAGGTCACGCTTTCTAAGTGAAGGGTAAACCACAGAAAATGCATGATGATACTGAAGGATAATTGAAGAATTGTCTCTTGTAAACAGTAAAAATGTTTGGTATGTAAAGAAAAAGAAAGTAAAGTTATGGGAACGTGTGATTTTGTGGGTATTTTTATGTTTATTTCTTTCTATCTTATAGCAAGTTGTTCACCTTAACATAGCAGAAGACTGCATGAGCAAGTTCAAATCTAACATAGAAAAGCTCTGTAAAACTGAACAGGTAAGTTAAAAAAAAGCCACAAACCAAACAGCAACTTACTGCAAATACAACTTTTTTGTTTGCAGGAAGAGAGGCTTGTTTTAACTGACCAAAGTACTGTGTCTTGTACTAATGCTAAAACTGAGTGAGATGTACAAGGCTCTTAATCTGCCAATAAAAGAGGTGTTCTTAGAGTTTGGGGGTTTTTATCTTGAAATCTGGCTGATTTGTATAAGGATCATCTTTGTATTCTTTGTTCAAAACTCCTATGAAGTTGCTGTAGTATGTTCTGCAGGCAGAAGCCTTTTTATAATGTCTGGGAAAGCACCTGTTAGGGTGAGACATCACATTGTATTACTAATCTCAAGTTAAAAACTGTAATTTACATTTCTATGAATTCTAAGTATGCAACAGTTTGAAATGTTCGACTGCTATGTATTGTTATTACAGTGCTGCAACTATTGAAGTAAGTGTCAGACTTGTCATATTGGGTTTAAATTGGTGTGGCTTGATTGTTTTGTGAACCTATGGTTTCATAATGCATTTCAAAATACACAAAACAATGTTGATTTTTAATGACTACTCTCTAAAACCGTGGTGTGGGGGTTTCTTACTTTTTATTAATTTAGGACTTGGCTCTTGGAACGGATGCAGAAGGTGAAAAAGTGAAAGACTCCATGAGGGTCCTTCTTCCAGTTCTGCTCAACAAAAGTCATGAGAGCTATGACAAAATTAGAGCCATTCTCCTTTATATCTTTAGCACAAATGGTATGAGAATTTGCCCTGTTTTTTTCTGCAGTGCTATTAACTTGAACTCAAGTTTTAGGATAGTGTGGGATTTCTAGTTAATGTTAAATCTCTATATTGGAGTTGATGGCCAGATTTGAAAGAAATCTTGTCTATCCTCTATAGCTTCTCTCAAATTAGTAGCAAAGATACTATTGATAAGGAGTTAAGAATGTAATTCAAGTGCAGATACAAGTGTTTTAGTATCATTCCTGTTCTAGGATGTGTGCAATGGCTTGAGTTTTCTTGTTTTCACAAATTAAGGGAAGAATTTGTAGTAGAAGGGGAAATTGGCAGAATGTTGGTCTGAGGAATCTATAACAATATTGAGCTTTGGTCTCAAAAGTGGGCCATTAAACCAAGTTTTGTCTAAAATATAGTATTACATTAAACAAACAAACAAAAATAATCCTGGACTAGATCACAGAATGTGTAAGTCTCACAGCCTTTTGGTAATGAAGTTGTCTGTTTTCTATATATTGAAGGAACTACCCAGGAGAACTTGGACAAGCTGATCCAGAATGTGCAAATAGAAAGTGATAGTGATATGATAAGAAATTGGAAATACCTTGATGTTCCTGTTATCTCTTCAGTAAGAATATATTTATTTTGTAATTTCCTACCACCTAAACACTTGCCTACAGCTCTTTCAGTAACTCTTAGTGGTGTTGTCTAGATCTGGTTGTGGAAGCAGATAATTACTAGGAATTCTTGTTTTTAAAACATATTTAAGTGGTAAATCCTTTGAAAATTATTCATGTTAATTATTTAAAGTATGATAGCTATAACGTTCCCTCTACAATTATCAGATAGTGATTTGACTTAGTTGATTTTGGAAAGTGCCAATTTAGTTCCTTGTCTCTAAAGTTAGAACTTCTAGCCTATCCTGCATTCTATACATATTTAATTGCTGTTCTCTGTCATTATTATTATTTCTCTAAATTTTCTTACTGATGCTCACTCATTGTGAATAAGTTTCAAAAATCCAAATACACTATGTAATACAACCACATTTTGAAAATCTCTTCAGTTTGCTTCTCAGCAGCATAAATACCCAAGAAGGGACCGTTCTTCAGAAGAAACCTTTCAACTTTCTAGGTGGACCCCTGTTATCAAAGATGTTATGGAGGTAAATTTAACCAATTCATGGGTGCAGTGCAGAAACTTACTCGAGTGAGCAGTTTTAGCCAATACATACATACTATTCTGAGTTATTTTGTGATCTTTTTTTAGTCTATCTGTAATATAGAACATCAGACTGCTGTGTGTTAGTAGTACTTATTAGAGGTAATTTTAAAGGTGAACCAAATGAAAGTGAATTCACTGGACTTTTAGTGTGACCCAGTGCTGTCATTCATAGATTCTTGGTGGCTTTCACATGCTCTTTTATGTTTTCAATGGACCCTGACTTCTCTCATACACTGCTATAGAGAAATTAAATATGTTAGGATTTTTACAGATGAAAAGCTCTTTGTGAAATCTGAACAGTTTAATCAATATTATATTTATAAAAAAGCACGTACTCCCAGTTCCTCATGATACACAAGATTTTTAATACATTTTAGCATGATGTGGTCTAGCATTCTGTTACATAAAAGTGTTGTTTGAGGTTCTATTTGCTAAGCTTACTGAAAGCTGAAACTTGGTGGATTTTAATTATATATGGCTGTTTCAAGTTTTGCATCTTGTTTTGCCCTTCAGGATGCTATAGAAAACAAACTAGATTCAAAAGACTGGCCTTATGCTTCCCGGTGTCCTCCCACATGGAATGGGTCAGGAGCAGTAAGGTAAATAGTTTCCTGAAAAATAATTTACCCCTTTCTTAGTATTTTTGTCATATACACTCTAAAGTCTTATGGAAGCATGTTTACTAAATGGTAAAATAATGTATATTTGGAAAAGTGCCAAGCCTTTTTTTTAATCTAAAATATACTGAACTTGGTTGTTACTTTAGTAATTCTTAGCTGTATGCAGCTTTATTTGGAGTATCTCTCTTTTGCTTCAAAGTTAGAAATAGTATTTCATATTCCCAGAATGAGATGTTCAAACCATTGTTAATTTCTTGTGACTTGGGCAAAAAGAAGGTTTTACTTCTGGAAGCATTTCTGCAGTAGTAATAATGATGTCATTATTGGAGTTAATGAGCTCAGTAAGGAGACCTTTAAGGGCTTTGGGTTGGGTTTTTTTCCTTAGCTATCTGAATCTTATTTGATAATATCCAGATATTTTCTTTTGAGGTTCTGTTCATGTTTGGAGGCTGAAAAACCTGACTCCAGCTCTTTCAAATTAACTTCTCGTGAAAAATACCACTGGAATTGATAGCTTGCAGGATTAAGCTGCTTAGTAGAAGTCCTTGGTGTGTGAGCTATGTGTGTAACAAGGTTTTTGTTTTGCATTTATTTTCCCCTTTGTGATGAGTAAAAAATTTGAGTACTGTAATAACTTGTTTTTATTAAATTTATCAATTAATCTAAATACTTTACTGAAATTATAATCAAACCATGAACTGCATGACAGAAACTGTTACTGCTTGTTAAGTGAATAACTGTAACCAAACAATAATTGAGAAAACTTTATAAATGTCATCTTATGAAATCTTTTACAGTGCACGCCAGAAACCTAAAGCTAGTTACAGAGAGGAGAGAAAGAATGCCAGACTGATCATATTTGTGATTGGGGGAATTACATATTCTGAGATGCGCAGTGCTTATGAAGTTTCTGAAGCCTACAAGTCCTGTGAAGTTGTTATTGGTAAGCTTGCCTTGGGAGGAGGGTGGTATTGTACTACATGTGGTGCTGGAAAATGTAAGGATCATTTTCCTTATATTACCTGTGCTGGTTCAATATACTAATGCTATAGCCAGTGTATTTCTTAAAACTATGCACTTGAAGCATCTTTTCAGTTTGGCTAGACTGCTTGATGTTTAGAAGGTATCTTGCAACAAGGTATTAAGAACAAAAAAACCCCTTAAGCTCTACAGAAGAACCATCATGAATTATGCCAGAAATATGTTGATGTATAGCAAAAAGGATTTAAATATACCTCTATTTCCTTGCTTTACAGTTTCCTCACAACCTTTGCAACTGCCTGTGCTTTACCTTCAGTAACATTTGCTACTCTTGTTACATTTGGAAATAGTAAGATATGTCAAAACAGAGCTCCTAAGTACAGAACCTTACCAGAAACCTGTATCCCTCTGCAGGGGCAGCTGATATTTGAGAGCAGGGTCATTTAAAATTGCTTCAAATATCTGTTCTAACAATAAAATTCAGTCTTGAGTTTCAGAAAGGAGTGAATTTATCTACCATGATTTTAACTAAGTCCTTTCCTTAAACAATTACAACCTTGATTCTGAGAGCTAGAGTCTGTTACCTCAAAGTAGTCAGGGGTGGTGTAGATGTGTTGTTGGGTTTTTTTGCTTTATTTTTTGTTTACTGGTTTCATTGGTGGTGGTTGAGGAAGATTTAATGCTGGTTCTAGTTTTGAGTTGCAACGGAAAGACCGAGGCAACAGTAATGTAGTTGAACATCTGAGACTTGTTTACAAAACCATGT
Organism: Serilophus lunatus; assembly: GCA_013399895.1. NCBI lineage: Eukaryota > Metazoa > Chordata > Aves > Passeriformes > Eurylaimidae > Serilophus > Serilophus lunatus. The sequence goes on along the minus strand of VXBA01006569.1, from coordinate 1,267,285 downwards.
TTAGTGTAGGTCATTCTTTCACTGTGGTATCTGGCACTAACCACTTCTTCCCTTTTGTAGCTTTGTTTGTAATCCTGGTTTTTGAGGGCAGTTGAAAGTTGCCAAATTTCCATGTGGCTTACAGAAAGATTAAAATTTTGCTGTATTCCTGATTGAGAATTCAAGGAATATTAGCCTATTCAAAGTGACACCAAAAGTTCTAGACAACTGTAATCTTAAACAGTTAAGCAATGCCTTTAGAACTGTAGGGTGACCCTTCATGGCGGACATTATAATCACTCTGAGAATGAGAAGTAGTTGTGCACTCATGAAGAATACTAAAGATTTTCTTTGCTCTCAAGACTTTGTTGCAAGTTTTTCATGGAAGTGTTAGTCAGTAAAAGCCAATTTTGTGTAACTGATACGTCTGTGGAAAACTACTGTTTGTGACAACCTTTAATCCAGGTAGTTTCTTGATTTTGGGACAAAGCCTGTCATTCACTTGCCCTTTCACAGAAGAGCCAGTTTCTTGCAGGCTGGGACAGCTGCATACAGCAAAAGTGGCCCAGGTTCAAGCCTGTGTTTCACATGGGGCAGAGCAAGACTTGAAACTTGTATTTGAACTCCCTATCTGGATGTCTGAGTGTGAGGAGGAGAGATGCTGCCTACCTAATGGTGACACTTAGATTTATAGGATGGTGCTTTATATGAAAACATTTTGAACTGTTGTACTTGTTAGTTTTCCAGGTACAGTAAAAAACACTGGCATGTAATTGATGTTTTAAAGAGGGAATGTCAGAAAGTCAGAATTTGACAGATACAGTTGATACTTATGTTCTTTTGTCAGGTTCTACTCATATTTTGACACCTAAAAGACTCCTGGATGAAGTGAAGAGCCTTAGTAAACCCAAGGATATGGTCTGCATTAAGGATGAATAGATATGGTGGTGTTTATGATGCATTACAAAGACAAACAGTATGTACATACTCTAATGGCACTGACTTTTCCAGATACTGCACTACGATACCACATGGTTCTGACTAATGGAAAGTCATAATTGAAATTTGCTGTTTTTTGGGGGAGTAGAAGGCAGAGCTAAAACTGAACACACATATTTCTTATGTTGTATTTAGTATTACACTGTGAGTGCTTTTTCAAAAGGGTGTGTTTGTTCCTAAGAAATTATGCTAGAAGTTATTGTGATTATATATAAACTGGAATTGTCTTTGAGAACTGTGAACTTTCTGTAATAGAATTTATTTCTAAAAATGATTGAATCAGAAAGGGTCTAGGTTCTTGGGTAGGGGCTTCAGAAGAAAATTTGTAAATAGGGGTTCACGGTAAAAATGTTTCATAGAAATGCAGTGTCGTAAAGTGTAATATTTTCTGTAAAAAGTAACTTACTAAAATTTCTTTAAATATGTGTAATTGTGAAAAATCTAAAGTCTTTTTAGATGGTGCTGGGTAAGATAGATAGTTAATCACAGAAGTATTAAGCAATTCTAATCACAATAAATAACTGGAGAAATGCTGTCAGCTGTGCACTGAAGTACACTTTATATTTAAGTATATACAGGGATTATTAGTAAAGATTTTTAAAAATGTTAATTTCTTAGCAACTTCCTTATGATTGTGTCTACAAAGTCCGTCTGTTTTAGGACATGAATTGCCTGTCATGCAGAAATTCCCAAACTATAAGGATGTCTTTTTGAGGAAGTGGAGGCAGGGGAAAAAGGAGAGATAGAAGGGAAGCAGGTGAATCTTTGAAATGGCTTGGTCATTTAAAAAAGAAAAGCAAAAAGCAAACCAAATGACAAAACCTGACCTATTCAAGGGGATTTACTAATTTTTCTTTTGTTACATACGAAGACTTACTTTGGCATTGAAGGGAATAATGTAAATTGTATGAATTCTGTAATACTGATAATGTTCAGATGTCTCTTTTAAAATTCCTTCATTAAAATTACTACAGTTTTGAAGGGATGTTGTATTTGTGTGCTTTGAAATATTAGTTTGTTGTATGTAGAATCCAAGAGAATGTCATAATGAAAAAGAATAGACCACTCATTGATTTTATTTACATTTTTCCCAACCACAAGGTTATTCATTTTTTGGTTTGCAGGAAGGTGGTTTTATTTCTTTTCCTTTAATTTTGCTCTAAGGTTAACTAGCAGGTTAAGGGAATGGGGTTTTTTGTAACTTCATTCTGAGTCAAATTCTGCCCCCCTACATCAGAGAGGAATGAAAGGTTATCAGAAAGGAATGAACTTTACATAATGATTCTAAGATGTTGCAGGACATGGGGCATGATGAGAATAAATGTAGCTTTCAAATGTGCCTAAATTAGTTAGGAATTGAATGTATACTGACTTTTTTTTCCAACATGAATACAGAAACAACACTAAATTAACTGGTTCATCAAACACCATGTGCATCAAAACTTAACAAAAAATTAGCAGAAATATCTATTATTTTTTCTGAACTCTAGTTTGTGACTGCAAATATAACAATAAAATCGAGAGTAAAAGTACATTTGTAAGAGATAAAGTATTCAACATTTTCTTACTAAAGATGCACACTTTGAATTCAGTATTAAACAATTACACGAAAATTGCATCTAGTTCTTACATCTTAGTCAAGAAGAACCCGAGTTTGGTGTAACAGCCCATATGTAGTTGCAAATTTTTTTTCCTATTCCTAAAGCTGAAAAGCAGTAAGTATAGAAGAAAAGAACTGCTATCACTTAAGGACTAAATAATTTATTTCAGTAGTATATAAAGTCTGTTGCATTAATTTTATTTTTTTGTTGTTGTTGCATAGAGCTGAAGAAATACTAGCACAAAACTTTGGATTATATTTAGCAGTTAGTCTTTTTCCATGTGTCTGCTTTAGGCTTAAATGGTATCACCAGCTCAAAATTTGATAGCTGATAACTCAAAAGTTTGTCTTGTGTTTTTTGGTACTAATCACCACCTTTTCCATTAGGTGAAGCAAAGCCAAACTATTGTAAAGGTGGATTAATAGAGGTTCTTTAAGATAAGAAGTCTGACAGCAATATGTAGCCCAAAACAGCTTGTGAAGGTGGGGAGATAGAAGTTATTTTCAAGATGTTTGTGTTTTTGTTTCCAAGGATCTTCTTTGCCACATTTTTTTTTTTTTTTAGATCAAGAATGGTTTTATTAAGATCAAGAATGGGAAAGAGTTTTATCAAAATAAACATCTACCCCAAAAAGTTAATATTTTAGAGTACGTGTACAAGGTATATTGTAATTTTGAAGGTTCATGTTTTCATATTATACCTCTCAAAATAGTTCCAAGCTCTACATGTGGGCCCAGATTTACATAAGCACAGATATTTCTTTCATTATCCTAGATAATAAAGATAGGTATTTCCAAGTGTAATTTATTTTGTAAGTTAAATCTGGAAATCTGGACAAGATTCAGTCATGACAAAGAGGAAAATCAAAGGTATGGAAAAACTTCCATGACTAAAATAGGATCCTTGATCAAGGGGAAGAAAGATCATGGGGGAGTGTGTGGTGGAAGCTTCAAAAATCATGTTAGTGTGCAGGCTGAAGGGACGGATGAATTACCTTCCTATCCAGTGTGTGAAGTAACCTGCCCTTGTCAAGTCATAACAGAAGGACCTTTAGCATCTGAGACATCATACAGTAATGATGTGCTTTAAGTTTTTATTGAGGCAAAAACCATCAACATGAGAGAAGTTTTTACAGGGCTGCTAAATGTAAATGTCACTGCTGACTTGGAAGGATTCTGGGCTTTCAATTTGCCAGAGAATGTTCTGAGGAAATGTCACTATGTGACTGTCTTATTAAATATGTTATTTCTTAGCATTTGCTGTCAGGTCCAGGACAGCAGGCTCAGTGATCCAGGATAAACAAAAGGCTTAACTGTTCTTCTGATGGGGAGAAATTTCTGTGGAAGAGATGAATCTTTTTTTTTTTGATGGATCTAGGAAGCCTACAGCAATTACTTCAACTATTAAGTTCATTTGCAAAGTAATAATGGGGGCATTCCAAACATTAAACTAAATAAAGCCAAAACATGGATAATAAGTAGAGGCAAATTGAGTTACAAGGATATACAGTAAGAGCCTAAGGGGGAAAAGAGTGTGGAATGGTATTGTTGGCTGTGAAGTGTGGAAGATGACCTGAAAAAAAGCCATTGACTCAGCCTTGTAAGTCAGTGGCACATGGCAGTGAGTTTAGCAATCGCTGCTTGTGAGAACAGTCTGGATTATTTTTGTATCCACTACTGATGAAGCAGCTCAGGTTGGCCTGAAAATGACTGTCCTTTTTAAGTAAGGCACTGTGATGTCTAATGTGTTTTTCATCAGTCCTTATATACTTCAGAATTGCTTCAGTGAATGGCATTCCTGATAATACAAAGCTGTTACCTGTCTTCTTTCATTTAATCACTGCAGTTAAATGGATGTCAGAAGGCAAATAGGTAACTTTTCTAGGCCCACTGTTTTTCCACAGTATTTTAAAATTTTCCTACCTACTTAGCACCAGCTAAAATCTCAAAGCCAGACGTATCTGACAAGGTAAGGACATCACGTTGGAGGAACAAATTTAATGGTTACCAATACACAGATGACAGTTGGTGTAACTCAGTTCTTGTGACATGCAAGGAAGCTTCTCAAAAACAAACAACTCTCAATGTAGGGCACTCTAAAAATAATTACAAATGTTAACTGGGTATATTAGCATGATGTTTGCATGTAGATGTCTCAGGTGCAGAGGCTGTTTTCTTTTGCTGTTCTTAAACAGCTGCTGTTAAAGTGTGGCAAGAATTTATGTGTAATAATGACTGAAGCTCATTCTCACACATGACTGGGGAGGAATCACAGTCAGAAAGTTAACTTTGCTTGTTTAGCCAATTTTTATTAAGCTACCTTAGGTGAATGCTTAGAGAAAGGTAGCTGTACACAGTAATGGGAGTTAGCCACCCTACCAAAGACTTCAGGAAGGAACTAGTAATTTGTTTTACAGTCCTGAGACTTGAGTGTAAACATGTAGAATACCTATATGCTCTGGTTTGGTTTAGTACCAATAGTTACAGAACAGCTGGCAAAGATAGCTAGCTGACTTTGTGATATTTGTGTTCATCATTTTATATTTGCAGAGATACTAACACTTCAGTACCGACCAGAAAAACAATATAGCCTTTGAAACTGGGTCATTAAAGCTGTCTTCTTTTAACTTCAGCTAGATCTTCTGAAACTGCTTGTACCATTCGTTCTGTAGCTTTCTTCAAACTGTTTGCTGTCTGTATGGCATGATCCAGAGTAGAACTTAAAATCTGTTGGAAATAATAAAATGTAGCTTTGTTAATGGTGAAGGCAAATACATAGGCAAAACAGAAAGTGCTATTTAAGATTTTGTGCATGATTTTCACTCTGAATACATGCTGAGTAGTAAAAGTTGAGTCGTGTGATAGACTGCTCCAGGATTCAAGTTGGAAATACCTGTTATTTCTTTCTGACTGTGTAATCATTTAAACTGAGGGATATTTACACCTTTCTGAAGTAGCAGCCCCAGTGTCATGCATGTTTGTGGTATTGAGAAGGCTTTCTTGTGATTGTGATAATGGTTTGTATGGCTAGGCTGACATTCAGTATGTAAAACATAACTTCAGAGGTAAGATCCAGTGCTACTTTTCTGTCCTGTTACACAGGGACTGAGTTGTGTAAAAAGTCAGGACATATCTACATGAAGTAATATACTAATATATAAGCTAAAATGCTTGGGGTTTTAATTCCCTACAATCTTATCCTCAAAAGGAGTAGACATGCTCAGATTGTAATAATCAGCTTGCTAAGAAAGGGGTGTTCAACAGTGCCGTGATGTGGGGATTTACACATTCCAAGATGGTTGTATGGCTTTTAATTTTCACTCTGAAGTCTTACATTTGCATTGGAATCATTGGCATTTCTATTTCTGATGTTGATAACAGATTTGCTTTTGGCAAACTTCTTGCTGGGTGGGTGTTGATGTGAAACAATAGTTCTATCCCATGTCCTTGAAGAGCAGGTTTTGGCAGCCTCAAAGGATTCCCTGAAGATATACAGAATAAAATACAAACAATTTCAGTAAGCAAAATGATTACTAAACTATGAATTAAATGCATACACCTTAATAGCACTTGGTTGCAAGTTAATTTTATGTGAGTAGAATTTTCCATTTAATTGTAAAACACAGTCCATCATTATTTGTGTTCCATCTCTACTGCAGAGACAGATGCAGGATGCAGAGTTAGGAAATCTCTTATAATAGCATCACTCTCTGCTGTACTTGCTCTCACACACAGTGGTCTGTGCCATTGATTCTCAAGTGCAGCTGCTGTTCTTCCAAGCAGTTACTGCTATTAAGTAACACCATCAAAAAATAGGGTAACAAAACTTGTCTTCTTTTCAGTCTAGTCTATGCTACAGTTAAGAATCCATTTTACTTCTCAGTCTCCCAGGGTAATTTAGTGTTAACAACAATTACAAGCAGGACTAACTTTTAAAGAAATAGTTGGTAGCAAACAGAATTGCATCCTAATAATAGAGACCTGCTTTTTGAATCTGTCTATGAGAACGTCTTAAGAAAGTGAAATACTTGATTTCATTACTAAATGTGTCAGAAAAAGAAGTTCAGTGTTTACTCTTTATTAAATTAGAAAGACTAAGAACTACTCTAAGATTTATTCACGTTCTTAAATATTTTAAATTCACTAATGAGTAAAATTCTAATATACAACAGGCACTGCAAAAGATAAAACATTCTTCATGTTTATGATACTGGTGTGTTTTTTCCATACTTAATCTTCAACAATAGTATTTTCTTTTGTACTGTGTAATTATTGCTACAGCTTACCTTTCAGAAAGTCTGTTTAGAAGTTCACATGACTGTTCATTTTTTTGAGCCTTTTGAGGGAAGATTCTCTTCTGTGAATAAGCTGGAGTTGTAGAGGCCATGTGTAAAGCAAGCAGGAAAGAAAGAGGTAATTTTCTGTGTATTTAACATTTTTCTCTGTTTAGGATAAATAAAAGATCAAGTAAACTATCACTGCTGAATAAAACTTGAATATGCTTAAGGATTTTATAAATGAGGACAGATGAACCTTTTTGTGTTTGCTGTTGAATTTAGCTCTGTGGCAAATGGTATGCAGCTTGCTATTCATTTCATACAGTGAAGGACTGTGGGGGGGAAGTGTAGAATAATCAGATTTATAATCTTAATAACTACATGAATACTACTTTGATTTATAGTTTCACAGGATTGCTAGAAACAAGTACCTAATTTATATTTTGTTCTCACTGTGGAAAATTTGTATTTTTAAGCAATTTTTTCTCATGGTAAAGAGGGAGTCTGAGATAAGTGATTTTAAAAGGTAGATGTTCAACATTTTTTTTAATTAGGCTTTGACTTTGCTGCATGTCAAATAATATGAGTGCAGAGCTGAAATTTTCTCTAATACTTGTTTATGCTATGTTAGGTAATGGCTGGCACTGTGAAAGTTGGCATAGTATTGCCTGATTTTTTCATATTCTTTCCTGTGGCACTGCAAAATGAGATATTCCTGCCATAAATGAAATATGAAAGGAATTCCTTTCATAAAGAACCAGAGAAGGTTAAAGCATGGGGATTAATCTTGGCCAGGTGTGTAAAAGTTGCTGATTTTGCTCTACAAGATCCATAAAAGTCCACTGGTTTAGCTACAATGCTAATGCTTGCTTCTACTAAATTAAATTTGGCCTAATATGTGCATTTGGCTTTCTGCCCCTTAAGATGTAGCCTGTGGTTGGTAATTATTTCAGTAACACATCATACTTACAGGATGAACCCGAACTTTTAATTCTACATAGGGCGCAAGACTGAAAAGACTCTTTGTAATTCCTGAGTTTAACTTGATCTCTGCTTTCCCTGGGGCATCTGCATCTGAGTCCTGGAAACAGAGACATGTTGTCTAGAAAAAACAACACTATAAGCAATGTTTCTTTTGTAGATGTTAATATTTTTGTAACCATTATACCTTTTCTCTCTCCACATAATCTTGTATTTAATAATTTGTAACTTTCAGTGTCACAGCTGACAAGGTCCTTGCTTTGTGAATCAGAAGAACTGTAGGCTGAGAGGTCTTCTGAATCACTGCCTAGAATTCAAAAAACAAGGTAGAAGGGTCTGAAATATTAGAAACTTTGGCTAGTGTACCCAGGCCTTTATTTGATTTTCAGCACCATAATTTCAGAGCCTTTTGCTGCCATTAATGCTACTGCAGTTTGAGGAAGTACTTTTTCTTCCATTTTACAGGAGGGTGAGGATTGAACTCTAAAAATTGGCATTCAGCCCTGACTGTTAGCCTTGAATGTAGGTTTTGTTTTGGGTTTTTTTGGTGGTAGTTATTTTCAGATCAAGAACTGTTTAAAAAAAAAATAATTAAGCTGCCCATCTCCCTGTCCACAGTGTTGTGCCAACAATTCAGCCTAATAGAAATGTGATGAGAATTCGGGCAGCTCTAGCACAGCACTGCTTTAACTATTGCACAAACCAGTACTGACAATAATACTCCAAAGTATATTATATTAAAGTAAAAGGATATCACAAAGAAGCCAAGGACAACAGATAGACCAAAGGTAAGAATAACCTATATATTCAGACTTAAAACTGAATCTAGGACAGCTCGTGGTGTTCTTCATTAGTTGTTGGGTACTGACAGCCTCAGAATATTCTGCAGTGGAAAGATAAAACTGGGTTCTAGTTTGGATTTGATGAAATTATTAGGAGCTGGAGTAAGGAACGGGAGAGCATATGTAGTCTGTGTCAACCCTGAATGGATCAAAGATCAAGGAAAACTTTTTGCTTTGTTTTCATGCAGAATAAGAAAGTTGAATCCAGAAACTCAAAGTGGAAGTACTGACATGAAGTAAATGTACATAAGAAGAAAAAGCAAAATTGAAACACTGTGTGCATGTCACTGTCATGCTTTTGGAAACGTTAGTAGTGGCAATATTTGGAAACTTATCTATAAAGCTGAATTAGATTTACAGAGTAATTAAGGCTGGATAGGACAGCTGGAGATTGTCTGGCCGTGTCCTCTCTCAAAGCAGGACCAACATAAGTGAAGTTGTTTAGGATCCTGTGGAGTTGAGGTTTGAGTATCTCTGAGAATGGAGATGTCACAGCCTCTCTAGGGCAAATCATTTCAGTTTTTGACTAGAACCCCAAGTTAAAAATTTTTTGCTCATATCTAACTGAAAATGGCATTGCAACTTGTCTGTTGGCTCATAGTCTGTCACTGACACTTCCACAGTGAATTTGACTTGTGTCCTCTTTAGTCTCCTGTTTATTCTTAGTGTTTTGTGCTGTGCTAAGCAGTAACATCTGCTAAAACTACAATTTTCATGTTGCTGAGACATGACAGGGACCTATTTCTTAAAAGGATTCAATAGCAGGTTTAAGCACAGTTCTGACCTTTGTATGGCATCACAACTTACTCAGGTTGGTATCTGATAAATCAGTAGGTTTTCTTTGAATGAAGATTGAAGACGCACCAGTTTTTCTTTTCTGGATGTTTGTATTTCTTTGAGCATGAAAACAGAACGATATTTTAATTGTATCGTAATACTTCTATGATGAAATTTATAAGCATATTATATTAATGATTAACTATTTCTTAGCTGAGAAGAAATCAGATTTATTCATAGAAAGAACTACCTGTATCAGTTATCTGAAAAGGTAGTAAGTAGAAGTTTAATAATTAACCAATTGCAAAATAATGACCCCTTTAGTTAAAGGACAGATTCTCACTTAACACAGCTATTAAAAATGCTTAAAAGTAGAGGTCTTGACAATCACATATTTGAATAATGTAGTAGCATGAAATCTTACATATTTATACATGTGTTACCATTTTGGCACAACATATGTTAAGTATGATCTGGTTTCTTAGTAAGTTTGAGCTATTAAGGCTTTAATTTTACTGCCTTTAAATAATTAGAGGAATATTTGAGATGTACCTCCTGAGAGGATAAGAACAAAGTTCCTTGCTTGTGTTATTTGATGTACATTTTCAACTTAGGGTGTACAAGATCACCAAATTTACTTGGAAAATTTTCTACCCATTCATGAACACAATGATCAGAAAATGGAGCTAACTTTATTTCAATGACAGAGAAAATTTGAAAATCAGGTGAGTTTTACTAAACAAGTATCAACATCCACCCTGTAAAATAATCTGACAGAATATTCAAATTAATATGATTGTTCTATGCTGCAAGTATTCTAAGATCTAGCTTTGGAGAGGGATTTAATTTGCCAAAATTTCAAACTCCAAAATAACCCAGGTAGAATTATTTTTATCAAGCTGTATTTCTGTCAATGAATCTTTATAGATTGACCCTTGAAATACATGCAGATGTATCACTATGTCCTCCTTCTACGTTAGGTCATAAGAGCAATAATGTCAAATATTTTTCATTGCTGAACACTTTGCAATCATCCCAGTTTGGGATGCCCACATGTGTTGCTAAATAGAGACAAAGACAAAGCCTCTTAATACTTTATTAAAGTAACTATGCCATTTAAGCACCATAAACATTATACTGGTCCACTGTGAGGGACTACTTTGTAATATGAGTATAATCCTCTCTTTAATAAAATTGATTGGAGTTTAGCCATCTCTGGTCATCTGGTATATCACATACCTTAAGTGATTAGCTGGTGATAAACTTGAAAACAGATCATCCTCTCATTTATATGTATTCAAGACACAATTCAGTGTTTCATGCAGAGTCCAGTATAGAGTCCTATCAGTGGACATGTACTTATCTGTTCATTTAGCTGTAGAAAAAGCATGTCTATGACTAGCCAAAATATGTAACACATGTACCCTTCATACTTCATCACCATTACATTTTTTTATTTAATGTACCCTGACTATGACATGCAAGACCTTCAGCAGCACATTTTATCTCAGGTGAAAGGAATCTCTCTTGCACACAGAAGCTGAAGCAAATCTATATAACCCCCTGTATATGAACGTACCTCCCTAAATGTATTATTTATCAACCAGCATAGTGTAAACAGTGGCATCATTTCAATATCACTTCTATAGTATTAGTTTCCATTGGCTCTAAAATTTGATTCTTGCTCTAGAATTCTAGTTCTACAATTCCACCTCTAGAGCAGACTGGACAAAATAGGAGCACTACTTCTCTATTAAGTCTTCAGGCATTATGTTAGAAGAATGCTTGTTTGCTAGCAGGTCTTCTTTTTCCAGAAGCTCTGCTTCTTTTCTGGAACTTGATTCAGCTCTCTGTTTTTAACCTTAGGTTAGTTAAGGGGAAACCATTTATTTTCTTCTTCTAATCTCATTGAGATGCTTAACACCTATGAAATACTTCTCAGGAGGGCAGAGATGGTATCTAGAGTTTTCACAAGGTTTTGATGGTTAATTAATTAAAAATTCCACAAAATGCTAGCAAATAATCTTTTACTGGTATTAGACTAATCATTCACATCCTGAATTTGGCTGTAATGGATTTTATTCAGAAGTATGATTTGACTCTAGACAAAAGTGATAGTGGTATTTTGGCTTCAGGAAATACTTTGACTCAGAAAGATAAGAATGCCAAGCTAGGAGGAATTCTCAGGTGTGTAATTACACAATTGTGTAAAAGTTTTATTCTGGAAAGGTTCCTGTTGCTTTCAGAGATTCCAGCCAATTTTCTTATTCAACAAATAATTTTAGGTATATTTTTCTAAAAATTTCAACAGGTGTTTCTAAGTTTTCACTTACCTGTGAGGACAAAGATAGCATTTTTTGCCTCCTAAGGAAAGTTGATTTGTCTGTGGAATTCCATCAGTTGCCTGACTCTTTTCTCCCTCATGGTTCTTCTGAAGAAATGGAGTTTCAGTATCTCTTCTTTCTGGAGGATCAGCAATGCTTGAAACTACAGAGCTCTGTACAAAGTAACCACAGCACAGATTTGTTGCACTGCAAGGACACAACTCCTGCCAAGCAGCATCTCCTGAGTTTCTCTTGGGATTCAGAGAAAACTGTTACATAAAACATTGATTATGAAAGTATTTGGTAAGACTTATCTGTACATTTGTAGAAGGCAGTTAGGTTTTTTTGTGTGTATGTGTATTTATGATCTCGGACAAAATATTCCTATACTTAGCAAAAAATTCAACGTTCTATGGCACAATACAGCTTGGTCTTGTAGTAATTCTGCAGCTTAAATATCTTGGACCAACAAAGTAATATTCCATCCCACTAAATGATAGTGGGAATCGATTAATTCCTTATAACAGAGGCAGCTTTAGCAGTTAAAGTAGTGGCTCATATTTTCTTAATCTGAAATAAATGCCTTGAAAACTGGAATTAAAAATATTCAGTGTAGCGGTGTTGTTATACTTAGGTTTGTGTTAAAATTAATGAACTATAATATTTCATAAAATATTTTCTTTGAAGTAACATACTATCTAAAAGCATCATGTTCTTATTAGAGTAGAACATAGAATTGTACAATTGCACTTATGTTCTTGAGACTTGCATCAGTAAAACAGAGTAATTGTAGTCTTTAAATAACAAAACTCAGTTACCTCACAAAAAGAATGTGATGAGTGAGCAGCTTCATAGGAAGTTGGTGAAGAGGACAGGTTGTGTTTGCTGTGATCCATTTGTTCTTGAATGTCTTCAAGCAGTGTGCCAAGTCTAAATATTCCCCCTTCCACCCTTCTAAATCCAATTGCAATACAGTTACTTAAAGCTGTATAAACTGACTTTTTATTTCTTACTATGATATTGGACATTGCAGTACACTTCCCATAGGAAAAAATAAAATTAATGGAGCTCACTGGGTCCCTTTTAAGTATTTGGATTAATTAAATAGATATCCTAATTAGAAGTAGGATATGTAAAGCTCAATGAATTTTGGCCAAATCACTTTTAGATTACCAACTACAACATTTTTACTTCAGAGAAGTTCTAATGGATAAATGAAGTAAAAGTTTAAAGACACTCAAAATATGGAAAATACACTGATGTACTACTTAGCACTTATCTTCTAACCTCTGAGGATCAAACTCTCCAATGCTGATAGACTTGTAGTTCTGCAGCTGTAGGTTTTGGTGCTCTTCTTTAGCTGTTAAGTAATTCCTTTCCAAGGCATCAAGGTATCTTTTCAGTTGCTTTAATGCCTTCATCAATAAGAAAGAATTCAGTAGTAAATGTCGTAATGACTTAGCAAGCAGCAGTGATAGCTTTTTGTGATATCCGAGCCAGATGCTATTTGAAGCACTCTCAGTAAGAATTTTTATAATCCTTTGAATTGGAACAGGACTGCACATTGTATGATCACCCAGTACTCTGTGCTGCTCTATTATGTACAAGTAAAATATTAAACGATGACTTCTAAACGGATGCCCTGCATGTCAAAATTCCTTACTTAACAAAAGGCCTTAAGTTGCCATTTAATAGTTTTGAGTTGTAATCCTTAAAACAGATTTAAGAATTCAGTCACCTACTGAATATCTTCATTTTTTCTTCTTAAATTTGTACCTTTACTGTGAATTGAGGAAAAAGAGTAAACATCCATTTGCGGAAAACCACAAAGCAACTTGCCAGAAAATTTTGTTTATAGCTATTTAAAGTGCATTTCAGGTAATCCAAAATATGTAAATTAATTTACCAGGTATTTGTCTTGTAAAAATGTTTCTTGGGTTATATGCCTAGAGAAGTCTTCCACCTTAAAGACAAAATATTAGACATTTATTTGGGATTTTGAAAACAAGTCAAATGAATATGGAAATTGAGCATCAGTGCAAAGTACATCTTGAAACAGATCTCTTACTTTCTTTGTCAGCTGATCTGTCTGATCTTTTAGTATTTGAGACATCTTTTCTCCTAGAGTTAGTTCTGGCAGTGAATTAGAAGGATTTAGACAGTGTTCTTCTACTGTACCAGCTGCTGGTAATACTTGTGCTGCTGTTCCAGACTGCAATCCTGTGCAATACAAGAGAAGATTGATCAATTCAAATGTCTGCCAAAAAATGTAATCAAGTTACATAAAATAGTCATTTGCATAGTTAATGTAATTTTATTTACTTGCTTTAAGCAAACCATGTGTAGATGGTACAGGACTAGGAGCATGTAACGTGATGATGTCAGGTGCTGTCCCAGTGTCTCCAGAGTAAATGGCAATGCTGGCATTTGGAAAGTCTGACTGAGGAAGTGCCTGTTAAAGTGAGAATTTTGGTATAGAACACTGATGGACCTAAACCAAAAAGTTAGAAATAACTCAAACCACAAAATATTCATGAAGTGTTTTTTATAACAATACCATATAATTTTCTGAGTTTATAGTTATATATATATAGTATCTCACTGTATAAATACTTAACTCTATGTTGTGAAAATATAAAGAGGATTTGTATAAATAGGAAGTACAACATGAAGGGGACAAAATAGTTTTAGGGGATAGTCATAATCCTAAAGATAAATAATAACTTAAAAAAATTGAGAGATTTACCTTAGGATTGAATCTCAGATGGTCAATATGATTCTGGGTGTCAGCATGCTGTGTCAGCATCTCATTTGCAGCCAGGAAATAACAGGGAAAACTACTGAAAGTTGTTATATCTTGAGTGATTTACTAAGACCTAAATCTAAGAATGGACTCAAGAATCTGTATAGCTCTGTGAGTGAACTCCGAGTCAGGGCATGAAATCGAGCAACGATTATCTAATTATTAACAAACTTTAAAATAAATTTACTACAACAAGAGCAATGTTGTCTAAGAAATCCCTTAAAAATAACATCAGCCTAAATAGAGTATAAAAATGTGAAAAAGGCCGAGTTGTCTTAACACAAGCAGAGTATAAAAATAGAATGTTTTTCTTAAAAATAGATTGGAAGTATTTTTGGTGCATTTACATATAATACTAGAAATAAAAATTTATAGTGAATTTCCTAATGATTTGATAGGATACCTTATCACAAAATAATACTCCAGTGTTAAATACTGGACTATTAAACAATATTCAGTAATTAAATAATTGGTAATGAAAGTTCCATATAAAGTTAGTCCCACAATTTTATTTGTGAAATGTCTGAGGTGTGAGCCTGAACGAACTAGTCATGTTAGATTTTATGGGACACATAGTATCTTCTTACAACAAACACCACTCTTAGGAAGTATGAAGAATTTGTTCAAGCATCTTAATTACCTCTAGCTGTTGCAGCAGTTCTGACATGCTCATTTCTTCCTGATTCTCTGCTTCAGCAGAATTGAAGTAATTCTTATTTTCCAGAGTGTTGTTCACAGTTACTGATTTACTTAGCAAAAGAGGGAGGGGTTTTGCTGTCCCAGCTGTGGAAACTGAGTTAATATTGTCAGTTCTTTTCGGTACTTTCACTTCTGAAGCAACTTCATAGAAGTCAGGAAAGCAATAGTGAGCTTGACCTTGGCCATATTTGAGCTTGCAAGGTGAAAGTGTTTTCTTGAGCACACCTCTCTCATCTTTGGTGTTGTGAAAGGGGTGTGTGTTTTCATTCTCGTTGATCGGTTGTGAATACTCTTGTCTGCACCCACACATACCAGTAGAAGTAATAGGTTTCTTTGAAACAAGTCTATTTTCACTTGACACATTTTCATTTTTACCACCAGTGTTTACTTGCCTGTGCTTTTCTACGTGACACTCTCCATAATTAGGGGCCCATTGTTCGTGCACTGAGGGGCCTCTGGCGTGTCCTGAGGGCTCAGGTTTGCTCACGGTGTCATCGACACTTTCAGTAAAGGACACCTCCGGTATCGTCTCACATTCAATTAAGGGGCATGTGCTCGGTAACTCTCCCTGATCAAAATGACGCAGAAGGACATTGGATATCCTTGAGGTAGTTTTATGTTCTCTGCTGTCTGCTTTGCTAGAACTACCACCAGGTAATTCCTTCTTAAAGGAAGATTCACTTCCAGGCATTTCACTTGGGCCTCTGGTTGTTCCTTTGGTGCCTCTGTGGTAACTGGAGAATTCTTCAGGCTGTGGATGAACTTCATCATATGCTGTTGTTTTTGTGTTTTTATTATCTTCAGAACAGGTTAAGTTTAAAATACCGGAAATAGCCTTTGTAGAAATACAGTCATTCAAATGATCTGAATTATTTTCGTATTTGTGTGTTATTTCTACACTTTCATTGTAAAGTAAGTCATCTTGTTCCTCTTCAGTAGCATCTGTGCTACAGCCTAATGCATCTGATAATGAATTATTCAGTTGGGTTTTCATCCAGTCTGGTGCTTTCCACTTCTTTGTAGTCTCCATCCCCAGTAGCCAGAGGCTATAAATGTCATTGTTTGGCCAGTTTTGGACAGAGCTTTTAGTATTGCATGGATCAAAATCTGGAATGTATGAGTAATGATTATTTTACATATAAATACACATGAGAATAAAACCTACTTATCTCTATAATGAATATCTATTTATTTACCTACTGTAGCTCTTTTTGAACCATCCTCCTGACAGGTCTGTTTCCATATTTGCACTAGTGCAGGTCTGGATTAACTACTCGAGGAAATAAAAAGGGGACAACTGACAGAAGCACTGGGAACTGGAGAACTGAATTTAGCGCCCGGTCCCTGTCCTTCCTCGGTACTCCTGCTGTGGTCGTACAGACAAAAAAACTTCAACCTCACGTTCAAAAAACCCAAACCCCAAACCATTTCCCACCCTTTACCTTTCTTTAGCTTCTGCACCAGCCAGAGACCACCAAACTTATTTTTCTCCAATTTGTCTCTCGCTCCCCTCCGTCAGCTGAAACGCAATTAATTAAACAATAACAATTAATTAAATACTCTTAGTTAACACCTCGGCTTCACCGAATGCACCGCTTCACCTTTTCTGCGGGGCTGGAGGCGGCAGAAGCGGGCTCGCGGCGCCGCTTTCCTGCGGGCACCGGGGCGGCAGCGCGGGTCTGCGGCACGGCCCGCCCC
>VXBA01006569.1:1207833-1250059 GCA_013399895.1 Serilophus lunatus | reverse complement strand
CTCGCTGCCCTGCTCGTCCCAGTCTCGCTGCCCGCTGTGCCGGCGGGCGCAGGGACGGCGCGGCCCCGGCAGCCGCCGAGCGCCCTCGGGGAGCCCCTGCGGGCGGTGTGTGCCGGGAGCGCCCCGGGGGCGGGCGGCTGCGGGCGGGTGTGCTGGGCTGGAGGGATGGAGCTGGGGGATGAGTGCACACGGGACCGAGGGCTCGCCGGGAGCCGGTGAGTGAATGAGGCGAACGGGGAGTGAGCTCTGAACTCACGAAGAGCTTGAGTTGGGCATTAGGTTGCGGCAGAGCTGTGCTCGGGTTATGCCAGACCTGCTCTGCTTTATCCACTGGACCACAGCTTTTGTTACTGTCCTTCCCCTCCTGCTTTGGCTCCTCCACTTTTTCATTGAAGAGTTACAGTAAATCAGGAATTATTCTTTATGCCTTTACTTGACCTGTTTGCCAGGACGTAAATTTTACCCCACCTTGAAGTTGTGGCCTTTCTTCTGCTCCAGAAGTTTTTTGAGCCTCGTGTGCAGCTCCCGTGAGATCCTTTGCAGGGACCCTGTGCCCTGGGTTTCTATGGAGAGCTGCGCTGCCCTCTCGGGACGCGGGAGAACCTGGGTCTCGCATCTCAAAAAGATCAGGAAAGAGGTTCCAGTCCTCCTTGCATTTTGTCTGGAAACGTTCTACCTCTCGTTCACGTCGTGATTTTATTAAAACCGAAAATGCTAGCAAAAAAAGCTGTCATGGTAATACAGCCCTTCTGAATTAATTTCCTAGTGTGTTTAAGCTAATTTGTAGGCTTGTGCCAGTGTTCCTTTTTAGTAGTTTAATTAATGGTTACCCAGCCTTCTGAACTGTGGCTGTGTCTCTCTCTTTGGCGGGAAGGACTTTGTACTTTTAGTTACTTCCATATAAACCTGGGACAAAACTTTCCTGAAACCCCAGATGGCTTCACTGGACTAGAAGAAACCCATGGGAGTCTTGCCTCTTGCTTTATTTAACGTGCTGTTATTTAAATACCCTTGTAAGTCATCTTATGGTTGTACATTCCTGCTGCTCTTGCTGGAGAACTACTTCAGAACTTGATGGTTAGAAGGTCAAAGTAAGTTTTGAAAAGCTTTTATTGACATCTTACTGTTTTATTCTTGCGTGCTCATTGTCATTTGACTTTAAATTGTTAATTCTTTTTTTCCAGGAATGTTTAGAGATAGTTCTCTCTTCACATAGATTTTCTTTTCGTAGTCAGCAAGCTAATCTCCTATTATAAATGTTGAGTGAAAGCACTGCAAAAACATCATCTTCCACCTTTTTAATATATTAGCCCAGATATTTGCACTTTGTCATCCAGGTTTTTTGCAACTGTTGTGTGGTCACTTCACTTCCCACAACTTAGTCATTGCTGCCCTGGTCTGGTGACTGTGTTCTTGGTTTCAGGAGCATTTAAGCTTAAAATCACAATGAAATTGGTTTTGTTTAAGGAGTAAGTGTTGATGTTGAGACTTTGTGAGAGTTTAACCTGTTATTGCTACAACTGTTCCTGTGGATGGAAGCAAAGAGAGATATTTGGTGTCAGAAAGAACCCAAAGCTTTTCTTTCCCCATTTAATAACAAGTCTACTGTACGAATCAGTACCCAAAAAGGAAAAAAAAAAAAAAGCTAGTATTTTGTGGAAGACCACAATTAGGAATGTAAAATACAGGAAAAACAGAAGTGGAAAGACTGGTCTGAAGCATATGTAGTGTTGAACAGCTGATTAATGTCAAGCTGCCTCTTGGGACTCAAATTTGGCAGTGTTTGAGGAATATGGTTCTTGTTCATATAATAACACTTGTGTTATAAACCTTCCACTAATAGGAAGGAAAGCTTTCATTCAGCTGAGTGACAGGGAATATAAACCATATGTGGTTTATAAAGAGGGCTCTAAATCTATTTTATTTCTGTCCATTCCGGTTTTTCCCCCCTCCCATCGCCCTGCTAGTGAGCCTTGCATGCAGCACTTTGGATGCTGTGCCTTACCCAGTGGTCACTGGTCTGTTGGAGGACAGGATGCACTGATGTGACCAGTTACATCAGTGTAACAATGCATAAACACAGTGGGTAAATCCTTGGCCACTGGGGGCAAACCGGCCTGCAGCCCGGGAGCCATCACCCTGAGGGAAGAACACACTGTGAGTGGGTTCTGAATGGATTTGCTGCTGCATCCCAGGTGTTGGAGTGAATATGCAAAGCAATTTACAGCTTGGCACCTCAGCCAAGACTGTTCTCCTTGAATCTGCATGACATTGTGCTGTGAACACACTGTGCCTGGATCTGTAAGAACCAAACAATGTGAGAAAACAAGGCAGGGTCTTCTCACCGCGGGATGTGTTCCCGTGTCCATCCAGCACTGGGACAGTTCTTACCGGTTGCAGTGGTACCTTGCTCAGCTGGGGACTGAGGGAGGACAGCTAAAGGTTGCTGTTAGGGACTGAGGAGCACAGGAATGCTGCTGGCAGTAAACCGTCGTGGGTCTTGTTCTGTGAAAGCTACATCTGCTCCTTGCAGGATCAAACCTTGCTGGAGGGGTGAGGAGTTCTTTGTGCTGAGTGTCTGCTTCATCCCTGAATGAGCATCACAGCACTGAGGGAAATCTGAAGTAGCAGCTGTATTGCTCCACTTAAATTGATATTGTGTCTTGCTGCCAGATTCTAAGGATTTTTCTTTTTAAGTTTACGGAATCTTTTCCCATTTCTCTGTAAGGGGCTTGTACAGTGTGTTTGTCTTATTTCTTCTACTTACTGGGATCTCTTTTGAAGAGATGTCGCAGGCTGGGCTCAGCCAGCTGGAACATTCTGTTGGAGAGGTTTGTGATCAGCTTGCTCTCTCAGCTTTAAGTGCAGATAGCCAACCTTTTGTGCTGAGCCCTTCCCCTGCAGTGTCCTTTCACTTGGGATGACATGCTCCATTTCCCAAACTGAAGGGAGTCTGGGCAGCCTCTCGTTGCCTGGGAGAGGCCTCCATGTGTTAATTTGCATGGTGAGGTTGTCCTGAAGGAGCAACAATTCACCTTCAGCACTTGGGCACAAAACTCTTACTGATTTTGTGGGAATATGATTTCTATTTTCCTTACAAATAAAAGAATCAGAAGTTAGTAGTTTGTTGTGAGCTGTCATTGCAATCTGTTGTGGCATTTAAGCGCTTTGTGCAAATCTCAGTTGTGGGATGCTTGGGAAGAAGGCAGCACAATATTTGTTTTCAGTCTGGGAATGACAATTTGTAAAAATACTTGGGACTTGTTCTGATTGAAAAAAAGAAAAAAGACTCCTATGACCTTGATGTATCAAATATGTGAAAAATTATGAGCTCTTCTGAGTTTTCTCCTTTTCTTAAAGATATTCTGCTATCTTCTTGTATCTTAAATCTTCACTCACTGCATATAGAATGAGTTATCAATTGCCTGATGAGTTAGATGTATGATGGGGATGTTAGTTATGTTTTGCTGGCACTTCATGTTCTCTTCCTTTCTTATTTATCATAGTGTGGGATTGCCTTAGTTCAGGATTTAAATGAAGGCTTGCATTAGCTGTCTGCAGGAATATCTGTGTAATAGAAGTGCTTGTGTTTTTTTGTGGTAGGTACACGTGGCTCTTTACCCTGCACTCTGGACAGTAATTATGTACATTAAGTAGCAGGCTGTTTTCCAGCTAATTACTGATTCTGTGAGGAAGGAGCTGTTCTGTTCTGGAAAGATACTCTGCTGGAGGCACTGGAGGGCTGTCTCTGCACCCCCTGCACTCTGATCCCAGGCTGATCTGTGCATTTGCTGCCTTTGTTTGGCACTTCTTAGTGGAATTACCTGTGCTGGCTGTTCCTTTGCTTTTGTCTGCAGTCCATTCTGGGACTGTAGGTCGCTGCTGTCCTGCATCATTACCAGAAGCCTTAAATATCTCTGTTTACAAATCTGCACCTTTGTTGTGCCTAATAGGGCACCTCTCCATTTGCTGAAGTTAAGAGAGTTGTTCTGGAGCTGTGACAGTATTCTGGATATACCAGCAGTGAGGGTGTGTATTTTCTGTCACTTGGAATCACATTATCCTCCCCACTCCCTGACATCTCTTTCTGCTTTCAATTATTCCATTCTAAGGAATGTATTTACACTTCAGTTTGGTTGCTGGGTGAAAACAGCATGTTTAGTGTGAGAGGAGATACCACATTTCTGGCCAGAAATTTGAATATTCCTTAAATGAAACTTTTAATTTTTCCTTTAGTTTTTGGTATGATAGATGTTTCTGTTGTTGCATAATGAACATGCAGTTTCTATCTGTTGCTTGGGTGTTTCATATAAAGGAAAAGAAAATAACCTGTAAAAATGTAGGCGAGCTTCTTTCTGACTCAGAGAAGGATTCTGCTTCTGCATTCAGTTACCATGGGTGGTTGGAATGGTTTTCTTTACAGTCTGGCAGAAATTGGTAATTGTGAGTTAATGATGCAAGGCAGTGCAGACTCGTTAAAGGAGGTGTTTGCACAACTCTTTAACTACAGAAGGGGGACATGAACAAACAGGATGTGCAGAGTTTCAAAGGCATGTCATGTATCAGGCCTTTAGCATTCCTTAAAGCCCCAAACACTGTACAATGAAGTATCCAGGAACAGAGGGGAAAAACTCTCCTAATCTACAGAGTAAGTGGAAAGTGAGTAAGGTAATGCCACAAATGTAGAAATGCTCCTGGACTCGTGTTTGCCTTGGACAGAGCCAGGACATCCAGTCTGCTGGGCCAGAGATGTGAGTGGAGGGGGAACCAAGAGGAATTAATTAACCTCTGTGAAAAGGCACAGAGGGGAAAAAACCTTCTCTTGTCTGTATTGGGGCAAAGGAGAGGAAACCTCAATTCCTTCTATCACTCTGTTGTAAGTGCAATTCCAGGCTTGTGGAGCAGTGGGTTTGTAGGACCTGTGGGCCCAAGCCAGCACAAACTCACCCCTTCCAGCAATTTCAGAATTGTCTGCAATATTCAGCAGCATGTCTTAGTTTCATAGAGGCCCATATTTATAAGTCAACATGGTAAATATATATTGAGGGTGGAGGAGGAAACACCTGAACCAAGAACATTAGATAGTGATGTTAATTTATTTGCACCTTGTCTGATGAGTGTGGTGGCATAGGACGTTTAGGCTGGGTCTGTGCCATGCTCTGTGTGATACAGGCTCTGCAGCATGTGCTTTATCAGGCTCACACCTGGGAGTGGCAGCTGAGACAGTTGTTTGTGACCCTCAGCTGCCCTGTTCTGTCCTTCAGGTGGAGCCCATTAATGTGTGGTGTGAGCTGCACTTGGACTGTGTGCTACAAAGGGTGCTGCTGAACCAGTCCTTTGAAAGAAGCTCCATGGTTTGTTCTGGGGTTTTCTGCTCCACATATAAATCCATGAGGAGACAAAGGCAGTATTTCAGAGCAGGTGTTGTTCCACATCATCATGAGCCTGAATAAAACCTCGAACCCATCTTGTCAGTGAAGGTGGTTTCTGTGAGCTGTCAGTTAATCAGCTGCTGATCAGCTGTCAGAAGAGGTGCAGAGAGGAGTTTAAATTAAGCTTCCAAGAATAGCCACGCTCATCTGAGTACAGTGCTGCTTGTATCTGCATGACCCACTCTCATGACTAATCACTTGCACTGTGCTCAAGGTTTGGAGAAAATAGGTTTTTTTCCCAACATTTTCTGCGGAAATGCTAATGATGATGCTGTTTGCGGTGTAAATACAATATTAAACTTGATGTGGAATTTTAAGGGGTTTTGTGTGGCTTCTTTTAGGTTTATTTATTAATTCAGGTAAATTTTTAAAATAGCCTTGAATAGCATTGAAGACTAAAATAGGGAATGCTCTGTTTCTGGGTGTTCCTTGTACTGTTTGTATTTACATGTTCTTTTATAGTTTGAAGGTCTGAAGACAAGCTAATCTCTATTTCAGTCTGTGTCTTCCTCCACAGGGTATGCAAAGTTCTGGTTTGTTTTCAGATAATTCAGTCCAAGCTTCTTTTCCTTTTTTTTTTTTTTTTCTTTCCTCCTTCCACCCATGCTGTAGCATCTTCCCAGAGGAAATTCAAACTTAGTTCACCCTTGGGGAAATTCACCTTAATCATGAAACAACAAATCTGTGTTGCTGGTTTTTCTAAGGAAATACAGTTTGTGCAATTCATCTGTCTGTGCTTTCCTCTGGTAGCTTCTGAATCTCTCAGCCAGTCATGACTTCATTTGGCAGATGCTCCTTTCCCAGAGCTTTGTGGGAAGCAGCAGATGGGCAGAGGAGGAAGGAATCCTTCAGGGCAAGGCAGAAGGAACGGAACTGCTGAGCCCTCAGGTGACCAGTCGGGATCTGTCAGCCTTGTGACTGGGGATAAGCAAAGCAACACTTGTGATAATCTGATAAACTCCCAAAAGGAAGGTGTGGGTTGGGGAAGGAACAAATGAAGGTGCAGAAATGTTCCGTTTTAAGGCAATTTAGGGGGTAAAAACCATCTTCCTCTCCAACTGCCCTGTGATTATTGGTTCTATGTACTGCTAATAAATAGCAGTATTGACTTTGTGTTGTTTGCTGATGAAGTTTCAGCTGTGAGAAATAGGGTTTTCTGTCAGTAGTTAAAATGAAGGGATCTGTCATAGACATTCAGTGTAACTAAGAACTGCAGACTGATTGAAGTGATTGTCTGCCACTGTGATAAAATTCACAGTAGGTTATCAAATTGTTGCTAAAATGGAACAGGCCTTAAAAAGTGAAATGCTTGTCTACAGTACAGGCTTGTGGGAAGGAAATTGTAACTAATGTTTTATTGCTGTCAGGAACTTGAACTATGTTGATCAGAATGAAAGATGGGGGAATTTTGGTTTCTTCTGTAACTTTCCTTGAGAGAGAGTGAGCCTCATTCCAGTCCTGATGTATCTGTCACTGATTCAGTGCAGGGATGTTAGTGGAAGGTTCAGCTCTACTTCTGTCATGCAAACCCCAAGCTTCCATAAAAATCTGTGATTTAGTGGGAAAGAATGAAAAGCGTCTTTGACAGCAATAAGTACGTTTTTTTTTTAGACAGAGCCTTGAATTGAGGCGAAGTTCTGTTTTTACTGATGGTTTAATTGAAGATCTTTAGCTGTCTGTAGCCAGGGTGGGTAATCCCTGACTATGGCTCACCGTTTTCTCTGAATAAAGAGTTAATAAACTGCATGTTTTGTCTGCTGTGGACTATGAACTGGCTGCCGCAGTTGATTGCCTGACCTCTGCCTTGCTTCCTTT
Source organism: Serilophus lunatus (assembly GCA_013399895.1). Classification (NCBI taxonomy): domain Eukaryota; kingdom Metazoa; phylum Chordata; class Aves; order Passeriformes; family Eurylaimidae; genus Serilophus; species Serilophus lunatus. The sequence continues at coordinate 1,242,812 of VXBA01006569.1, read as the reverse complement.
GATTTGGGGGAGTGCTGGTGTTCCTTTTGGTTTCAGTATCATAGCTCTGTGTGAGTAACACCTGTTTAATTTTCCATTTCTGAAGGAGGCCTCCGTCTTTTTTCTCTGCGGGCTTTTTGCCGCTACTTTGAAATGAAAAAAAACCCCAAGGACTTCCTCCGTTTCACAGCTGGAATAGTAAAAGTTTGCATTTTAAAACTGTGTATACAACGTCAGTTTTCTGTTTATGCTTTCCTGAATGGTAGCTCTTTAACATGGATATGGATTTTGCATTGCCCAGAGGTGTGCAGAGATTAAAGCAGCTGCATTACATTAATACAGGGGGCTTTTTTCCTAGTAAGCCCCAAGTGATTTTTTCAATCTACATGAAATTTTAATTAAAAATGCAAGGTTAAGAGAAAACCTGTTTCACTGTTAGTTATGCTGACAGCATAGAACTTCTGATGTCTGTTAATCCACTTGGCTTTTCTGATGAAGCCCTGAGTCCCCTGAGTCAGCTCCATGTTATCACCAGCTCGGGGAGGTTTGGTTGTGCAGAGATACTCTCAGGAGTTTCTCAGGAGTTCAGGTGCCTCAGTTGAAAGAGCAAGGTTTGGTTTGCTATAGGACAGTCCTCCCAAGGCCAGTTTACACCTGAAGAATGCCACCTGTTGAAGCGTTCACCCTCCACCTCCTGAATTCTGAGCTCATCACTAATTAATATGCTTTGAGTTTTCCTCTGATGAGGTGTTGGCTGAAGGTGTAATTGACATCCCAGCGGCTCAGGGAGAGGAAGGGAGCTGTGAAGCCCAGACCCAGTAATTTGGTTGGGTATGTGATGATGATGTGTTGGCCAATGTGGGTGTGTCTGTGTCACCCTCCCAAGGGTAGGAACGCGCCATGTGGCCAGTGAGGAGGGCAGAAAGCAGGAGTGGTGGTTCCAGCTGGTGGGAGATGGTGGCATCAGTGGGAGGATGAGGTTAAGTATGAGGATGGAAGTGCAGCTCAGATAAATAACTGATCTTTAAATAAATGCAGATGTGCTGATATACTTTTAAGTATAACTCTGTTTTTTTAATTAAAGGGGTTTTTTTAAAAAAAAAAAAAGCTTTTAAATTATTGAGTTGATTGCAATTACAGTATAAATACATAAAAAAATTACCACAGTCATCATTTCATGATCTGTGAAAGTTGCCAAAGTACACATTTTTTAGTTTGTGTATCCCTCTGTGGGAGAGGCCTCTCAATTCCCTTGCATTTGCTGAGCAGCAGGAATGCAGGTGGATGGCTGCTGTAGACTGGGAGACTTGGAGCCATCTGCCTGTCTGAGTTACCTGTGAGATGTTCAGGAAAACTTCCGGAGGAGAGTGAATACCTGTAACACAGCCTTCCCAGTGTGTGGGCTGCAGTGGGATTGTCAGCTGGAGCTGTCACACTTCATAATTGCAAAAATACACCCACACCCACTTGTTGATGCCAAATAATTCTAGTGATGAGCGTGAAAGGGCAAAATAGTTGTTTAACTGGAAGAATGTGGATAGTCTGAGGGGTTCTGCAAAGGTGGGGTTTGATGGGAAGCATGAATCTTCACAGCTGGTACTTGATAAAACTAATGAGGGAAAGGCATGGCCTACATTGGCAATTAAATATAGAGGGTGGTGTTTTCTTCTGGGGACAGCTCTGAATCTGAGCTCTGTTCTTGTCTTTTGACACCTCTGCAGTCTCCTGATGCATTTGTGAATTACACAATTACATGTTTACTTGCAAAGGAAGGTAATATCAGTACTGAGCAATAAATATGTCACTGTCTCTACTAAAAATATGCCTAGAAGTGGGTAGTTTTTTTGGGTAGCTTCTTTTCTGTTAATCTTTTCCCACCAGCCTAAACATGTCTAATGTCTATGTGTTGGCTGCTCCAATCCCTTTGAAGCAGAATTTGGAGCTCATATCACAATGCTGCAGCATTTTGGAATGGGAAGCCAGTGTAAACCCAACACCCCTCACCTCTCAAGATCCCATAACTCCCCCCTTTTTCTTTTGGGAGCAGGGAGGGGGAAAGGGAATAGCTCTTAAACCTTTGCTGCCTGCTGTGCTCGTAATACTCCAGGTGGGACAGTCTCCAGAATGGATGATCTCCAGATGGGATTCTGCCTTCCAGCTCTCACTGCTGTGGGCCTTCAACTGATTTTTAGAGTTTCAGTAGCACTGTTTACATGTAAAGCAGTTTGTGATCTGTTCTATATTTTGCCTCTCCTTCCATATATTTCATCCATTAAGCGTTTTGCTCATAACTTTGTGAGGTCAAAGAATACTAACAAGGGTAAATTATTCAAAGTTTCCAAGAGAAGAGACAGCGTTGGCTTTTGTTAAGCCTCCTTTTCTTTCTCACTTACAGGAATTGCCATATTTATGTAGAAGGCTTTGGCTCTGCCTTTCAGTTCTTGATTGACGTTTCCTGCTTGGTAGGAGCAGTGTTATGCTTTTACATCAGCTGCAAATAGTTATGAGTTATTAACTGACTATGAGACTTGAAGCCAAGCATCTTGTGTTTCCTTTGCAGAAACGCAGCTGAACGGAGCTTCAAGGGCCAGAGATGAAAGAAGGTGAATGTTCCTGAAGGTCTGGGATGCATCTGACAGTGACCTCCTCACTTCAGTCATAAAGAAGAGTTTTCCTTCAGGAGCTTGGGTTTACCCCACCTTCTTAATACACTAACTGGAATGGTGCTCTGACAACAATTCTCCTCATAAAGTCCTTACCCTACTCCAGGACGGTGTTCCTTTCTGTGCTGATGATGCAGCTCCATGGAGGACAGTAGTGTTTGGATGAGCATGCGTGAGGAGCGCTCCTTCCACGTGAGGTACAGGTGAGACACTTCATCCTGCTGCACATGAGGGAGTGCTCTTAGAAAACTAAACAAGTGGGGGCAAAATAGTTTGGTATCTCTGTTAGTAGTGGTATTGAAACTGAATCACTTCTTTTATTTTCTTGATCTTTCAGTGGTGAAAACTTAATTTTGCTATGTAGCAGACTTTATTAGTAGATTACATGATTGTATTATATTAGAGCTGCATGGTAACAGAATGGTGCATAATTGTCTGTATTTCCTTTTTTTTTTGGTTAGAATGACACAAAGTGTGATCCCTGCAGGGGAATACCCGCTCCCTCTTCTTTTAACTGCTGGACTGCCTGTGCAAGTTGTTATGTTTTGTTTGCTAAAGCTCTCTGTACTTATCCCATTATTGTGTCTTTAAACGATGAACTTTTAGGCACACTGTCACCCAGAGCAGTGTTTTCCTTGCTCACAATGAAGAGATGAAACTGCTTTGATACCTTGGACTCAAAAGTACTGTTATTGCAAGTGACTTCCCTTCTGAGAGCTTTTATAATTTTTCTTCTGAATCCCCTTAAGAGTCGTGGGTCAGTGTGTGAGCCCTAATGAACCTGAACAACAGAAGCCTTGTGCAGAGCCTGGTGTTTGGAAGGGTAAATCTCACAGCTCATTCAATAGGAAGGGACACTGGAACACCAGAATGATTGTTTTAAAAAGACATAAAAGCTGTGATTCAGCCTCCAACCTGGTCATCCTTGCTTTGGAGGCCTTTTTCTTGCTGGCTAATAGCAATAGGACACTGCCCAAATTTGTAAGACAGCACATGCTTAAATTTAATTCTGAATACATTCTGAGTGTTACATTGCATTTGTAGAAGTGCAGTGTGCTGGTAGCAGTGCAGTCAGCAGGAAGAGCTTTTTCATGGTCAGCAAGGAGAAAATCAGCAAATAAACTGTCACTCTCTGCTGTCTTTATTTTGCTACAGTCTTTGTACTGTGGCTTAGACAGCAGGAATCCCTGTGTGTGAGCACAACAGTTCTGCTGTGCTCCCTGTTCCTTGAACATTCCTCCTCCCAGCATTCCTCTGATGTGTTTATCCACGCTCTTGCTGATGCTTGTGGTGCTCCCCAGACAACCACAGAAGGTCCTTGCTCACTCTGTAATAAAAGCAGGAGCTGTTCAGGGTACTATTATGGAAGTAAATGGATGAAAAAAGGTCATGGCCAATTGTCCGGTTTAAATGGAGAAGCCAAAAATAACTCCAAAAAAATTGGCAACTACATTCAGGGCAAAATGTCTCACTGCTTTATTTCAGTACAGACTTGAATGATACTGATTAAAAATACTACCAATAAAATATTAACGGCCTTATGAAACATTTCTGTAAGAACTATAATCTGACATTTAAAAAAACATCATGACATAATCCTTTTAATTTTTAAAAGTATAAAACTTTTCTAAAACTTAGAGAAACAGTAAATTAATTTAGTATATGGAACTGGAACTTAATGACAATTTAATGTAATAATAAATTTTAATTTATTAACATTTTTAATTAATTTGGAAAGATTTATTAGTTTGTAATTTAAAATTTAATGCATGAGATTGTAGGTCATAAATTACTGGGGGGAGGAATGTTACCAGTTTGAAAAATTCTTAGTTACAGGTATTGTTCCAGGCTCATTTGGCAGTTTCCTTCTCTCTGGCATTCCATTCGAACTGATTTTTAAAAGAAGCTGGTGGTCCACTCCTAAAGAAAGGCTTTTCCACAGGCCTGTTTCTGACTGTGGAGGCAGTTTCTTTCTCCCCACAAAAGTTGATCAGTGTCACTCTAACAGCTGTAAAAATCCTTGTGCTGGTGGAAGGACATGTTTTTATTATTTTGTTGTTCAGTGACTGAAATTAAAATGCTGATGTTACTAAATGGGGCTAATAAGTCATCTGTAAATATTTGTATGCCTTGCTTGTCTTAGCCTGTTAAATTCATACACCAAAAACTTTCAACTGCTTGGAGCAGAAGAACCCAAAATTCAGGTGTGTGCTTCTTTGTGAGTGTTTTGTTTGTAACTTTGTCCCCAGGAGTTGCAGGTGAAGCTCTTGGGAGTGGTCAGTGTGGAGGCTTCTGCATTAGGGGTGGAAGCCAAGGGTAAGGTGAGGAGTTGGGAATGGTGTGCGAGCTTTATTATGGGAGGCTGTGGCATTTGTAATGCTGAGCATCTGAACTGCAGAGATAACAGGGGTTCTGTGTCTGGGTGTGCTGTGTGTTTCTTGGTGTTTCTGGTGGCAATCTTGTTCCCCCTCAGCAGCAAAACACCCTTATCCTGGGAGCTGGACTGACTAAAACTAAACAGTAACCAATGAGTCTTGCTGCCTTCTCGGATTACTTTCTTACATTTTCTAGACTTTATTGTGAGACGGGAACAGCTGCAGGGAGGGAGACAAACCCAGTGAGGTTGAGGCGGAGGCAATATGCTCAGGGTTTATGTTCTTGTAAGTGTAGAAGTTTATATGAGAGTGTGAAAGAGGTCAGAGAAGAACAAAGGGGGAAAAGAAAAAAAGAGAGTCAGGCAAGACGAAAAGCTTAGAGGGACAGATAAGGATGAGGTAGTTTTACAAATGAGAAATTATTCAGAAGATGCCAGCCTTTCAGAGAACAGGTCTAGGCAGCTATAGACAGAATAACAAAATGAAGGCCTGTGTGAGCATTTCCACAGCAGTATCTGGGAGAAGGTTATCCTGTTCAGCAGGATATGTGATTAGAAGTACACAGATGAATGGGCCTTGTTCTCTTCTCTCTGCAGATTCAATGTATCTTTTGTTTGGCCATTGGATGTTGAGTAAATAATTCAATTCAGCCCTGGGAACAGAGAAAGTAATGTCATATTCTCCTTGTAACTATTTAATGACTTCCTAAAACATCGATAACCCAGCCTTGTCCAGTCTGCCAACTTGATATTTAACCATTAGTAGTGACAGTTGGAAAACACCTACGGAAATCTTAAAAAAACCCTAACACAACAAGTGTTAATTTGCATAACAGTCCTTTAAGTAGCAGAGGGGAAGGAAAAAACCGTCCGGAGTCCAGTTTTGGTACTTGATGGATAAGCCTAGCAAACCTTTAAAATAACTGAACAATTTCATAGCTCTTATATAACATTAATAAAATATTAATACTGGTTGCAGGCAACTGTGGAAATAAATATTTAATTTCCTCTGCTCTATTTTTTTACAGTTTATTTAGATTTTGAAATGGTAGGTCAGTAAGAATAGATCCAAGTGGAATTAAAGTTTAATTTGCTGTGCAGGTTCTAGCAGCCTGTTAACACAGCCTTTCTAGAGTTGTGCTCAAAAGTAATGTTACATTTTGAGGGTTTTTTTTACTCGCAGTTACTAATTCCTATTTTTCATTTACTTCTTATAATTCTGGTTGAATTGAAAAACAGCTGATTTTCATCCCTCTGGGTTTAAGCTTTTGCTTCATAGTTATTTGTGTTCTCTGTGAAAAAACCCAGATCTTTCATTTTTATGAGCTGTATTGAGTCTGGGGCTGCAAAGTCAAAGGATGATGTTTCAAGTTCCCTAGTGAAACAGTAACGCTGCCTTGGCTTGTGTCAGTCTTCGGGATTATGTGAAACAAGAGGAGTGCAGCCTGTCAGGGGAGTCACTGCACCACAGAACTCTCTGGCACTGGCTTTGTACCTCCTGTAACTTTTCCTTTTCTTCCATCACTCACGTGGCTGATGCATCACAGTTGCAAATCAAACCATGTCTGGGTTTTTTTAATGGAATAAATTCACTCACAGAAATGGAGTCCAGTGTAGCATTTTGACTATTATGTTAAACACACATTTCATTGAAGGTCTGCCCTTTTTAGCTGTTCAGGCTAAAAATCTAAAGGAATGAGTGTGGCTGTGTAATGGTCTAAATCTTTACACTAAGAAGCACCACATTTTCTAGCTGTCACTAATTGGACATGTCAGTTAACATGAGGTGCCCGGAGGGAACCTCTGTGGATAGGATTAAGATTACCCAGTGAAGTTTTAAGTCCTAAACCTTCAGTTGCTGATGGTGTAATCATTTCTGCCTTGTACTTAATCATTTCTGCCTTTGTCTGCCTTACCTTCAACACATGCACTATGTAATGAAAAACAGGTTATGTGCTGTAGGAATGCTTTAACTTCTCTGAGAAGAGTTTGCAGACCTAAAATACTGCATGTGTCATGGATGTCCAACCTGAGGAGTTGGGCCTGGGAAGAGCTTTATGCCCGAGTTACCTTTCGCTGTCGGCGTCTTTACCGGCTCCCGGGCACCCAGTGGTTTTCATTGCAAGGGTTAAACATGTCTGTCATCCAGCTGTGCTTAAGTTGTGTGAAGACCAGCAGGTATGGTACTATTTTGTATTGGTAGCTTATTGTACTTACAATCTGAATTCTAGTTTTCTTGATTTCAAAAATATATTCTTCCTGCTCAGATTCGAGTAGAATTTTTTATGATCTTTTTTTTTCCAGTTTAGTAAAATAAAGAAATGTAAATATTGCAGGTATGTTCAATACTTCATCACTATATCTTGTCAAAACAGCTGTTGTCTGGTGTTTCCCTTAAATTAACTTTTGGAAAAGCCAGCATTTGACTGTCCGCTTTTTGGCAGTATTAGCACACACTTTTTAAACAATTACAGAATGTCTCTTACCGAGTTATCTTTTGGAAAAAAATCTTTTAAAAAATAGAATTATGACAATTTTTCAAGCTTTTTAAAATGTATGTATCTTGAAAAAGCTAGAGAATCATATTGCTTCAAGATTGAGACCTGACATTGTTGTCTCCCCCACCTCCCTCACATCCCTAAACCAGAAAGTAGGAAATGTTTGTATAAACCATTAGCGCTTATTGAAATGTTACATTTTGTACACCTGAATTCACAGTGGCAAAAGTGCATTTGAATGTTTTTTGGCACTGTAGTTCTCTATCAGCTTCTTTATTCATTGTTCAAAATGTAATCTTCTGCCAATTCACCCATGAATGCAGTATGTTGTACCTGTATAATTACACAATGATTTGTTCATAATAATAAACTATTTAGTCCATTCTGAATGATGGTGTGTCAGTGAAGTAACTGGAATTGACATGCATTTTATTAATTGAATCTAGATACTTCTTTTTTCATAGCAGTGCCAGGACAAGAAATGAATTGTCAAGGAGTGTTGAATTACTGAGCAAACAATTTAGGGAAAATTAGTCATGGTCTTCTATGGATATTCTAATTTAATTTTTTTTATTGTAAAACATTTTGCAAGTAACTATGATATGAGCCTAAAAATTAAAGAGCTTAGGTTTGTCAGAATTAGCATTTGTCAGTAATAGCTTGGTTTCTAGGTCACTTTCCTGAAATTATCTAGATGGTGCAAACTGCATTTTGAATCCTATGGGTGCTGTATATGGACTAAGCAGTGTTTGCATTTCTTCCTCGAGACTGACAAAAAAGAAAACAAGAAGTTGAAGCTGTTTGTTCTTCTTCTGTTTGCTCATCACTGTTGAAGTTGTGATGCCCATTCCAGCCCCAGTTTCTGTCCTACTGTAATGCAAAGCTCACTGGTTGTACTGTGGTGCTCACTCCCTGCCCTCTTCAGGGCTCAGGTGATGGACAAAGCACTGCATTTGGAGTGAGTGTTTGCTTTGTGCTTGCACTGTGCAGGATGGAGGCTTCCTGCCTGGAGCTGGCTTTGGAGGGGGAGCGCCTGTGCAAAGCCGGGGATTGCCGAGCTGGAGTGTCCTTCTTTGAAGCAGCTGTTCAGGTTGGGACTGAAGATCTGCGCACCCTGAGTGCCATTTACAGCCAGCTGGGCAATGCCTATTTCTACCTGCATGAATATGCAAAGGCCTTGGAATACCACCACCATGATTTAACTCTTGCAAGGTAATCTTGTGTCTTTAACCATGTTCTCCATGTCATCCCATTCCTGTAGAGATGAGCAGCTTGACTGTTCCTTTTCCTGCCAGACCCTGCTATTAATAGTGGCTAATGAGTGAGTGTGGTGGTGGCAGAGGGCTGGGGGGGTCTGGGGTCACCTGGTTGCCCTCTAACCTGGCAGCTAATGCTTGGTCTAGCACCATAATCCTAGGACTGACTGAGGCCTCACCAGGGTGGTGGATAATTACGTGGCTTTTTTAAATCCACCTTTTCTTTACCCTTTCCTGTTCCTAAAACTCAGTCTGCCTGGTTCTCCAGAATGTTAAGCTGCTCTCCTTTACTAGACAGAATCATTCATGTTTATCTGTGTAAAACTCATAGTATTGTGAAAATCTAAAACCCTGTGCATTTCATGTGCTATTTCTGCATCTGACTTTTACTGATTTGTTATAGATCCAATAAAAGACACAGGCGTCTAATTAATTTAGGCGTGAAACCATTCTTCCCTCTGTCGTAGCCTTCTCAAGTGCGGTGTCCTTGTGGGAGTTTGTTTTGTTGTGTTATCCCCCAGGTACAACAGCTGGAGTGGTTCAGTGGCAGTCTCTTGCCTTAGTCTCATTTAGAATCTGGAAACGTATTAGTGCCTCTGAGCTTCCCAGGAGACTGCTGTGTCTTGTAAGTAACAGGAGACTATGACAGTCAAGTAAAAGTCAGACACAGTTAAACCTCCCTTTCTAATGCTGGGAACTGTCTTTCTACATCATCATTAAGAACTTTATTAATAAAAAACGTGAACTTTTAAAAAAATGTTCAGTAGATGATGAGAAATTCCTGTAATTGTTTGCCATACATTGATAATCTGCTCGGTTACAAATTATACACTATTTTCTGGTTTCTTCATTTCTGCAATTTTAGGACAATTGGAGATCTACTGGGAGAAGCTAAAGCTAGTGGAAATCTGGGCAACACCTTAAAGGTACTTGGGAATTTTGAAGAAGCTATTGTTTGCTGTCAAAGACATCTGGATATTTCCAGGGAGCTTAATGATAAGGTAAGAATTGTGTGGGAATCTGGAATTAAACTGCTAACACGCATTCCTGAACCCTGTTGTACTGGTAGGGAGTGTGCCACCTTCCAGAGGGAAGTAAATACTGAATATATCATTATTTCTTCTAGACAGTAACAGTCTATTAGTTGTAATATAATTGTTTGCATCTGGAAAAATATAGATCCGGGTTAAATATTATCCTATTTTATGGGGAGTTTGTTTGTTCTTAATTTAGTTTTTAATGATAAATGACCTTAGGAATTATGTATCTTCCACATCAAAATGAAGTGGTGTGCAGACCAGTTGGACGGAGGGACATGACTGGGTGGGTGATAAGAACATGTTCAGAATGGGCAGAGTGCGTGTTGACAAGTAGTTAACGAACTTTTTTCCATCTGTGGGTTGTACAATTGGTTGCTGTGACAAAAGACTGAAGCAGACAATTTTAATGCCTCATTTTACCTTTGGTTTAGGTTGGAGAAGCAAGAGCCCTGTATAATCTGGGAAATGTGTATCACTCTAAGGGAAAAAATGTGGCTAGTGCGGGCACTCATGATCCAGGGGAACTTCCTGATGATGTGAAAAATGCTTTACAAAAGGCTGCAAATTATTATGAGTAAGTAGTAGCTTTAAATGTTGAGGACTTGGGAGGATGTGGTCATCTAGTGCATTAGAATATGGCACGTTTGTAGTGTCACGAGTTAAACTGTGGAACGGAGGTACCTGTGATTTGTTCTCTTTTCAGTGGCAGAGTGCACTGGTTTTTGTTATACCCTCCCTTTTAGTGTACCTGGGAAGTTCTTCCCTTTGGTTAAAATCCTGGTTCTTCAAACCAGGCCGAGATGAGAGGAACTAGAGGTGAGCACTCTGGCTTCAGCAGGAATGCAATGAAGTTCAGTATCTCACGGGAAATGTTTCCAACTTGGATTTATGGTTGCATAAAGGCCATTGAAAGAGGCCAAAGTAAAGTACCCCAACCTTTTCCTCCAAAAGTCACTTTTCTTCTCCTTCTCACTTTTCCCAAAACAGGGAAAATCTGGCAATAGTAACAGAGCTGGGTGACAGAGCAGCACAAGGACGTGCCTTTGGAAATCTGGGAAACACACACTATCTCCTGGGCAACTTCAGGAGTGCAGTTTTAGCCCATGAACAGGTACAACAATGTGCTGGTAAGGAATTCTGTTCTAGCAAATACCACTGGTTGCTCCTGACCTTTAGTACATGCGTTGTGTTGGATCTTGTTGCGAGCTTTTTAATGCCAGTTTTAAATCTCAAGGGCACAACTTCAAGCTTGGCTATTCTTGCCAAGCATCTCTGACCTAAAGAATGCATTTTACACACGTCTGTATGTATGTTACAAAGTATAAAATGGAGTAAATAATGCAATTCTTTCACATTTTTAAGCGTCTCCTAATTGCAAAAGAATTTGGTGACAGATCAGCAGAACGAAGAGCATACAGCAACCTTGGGAACGCCTACATCTTCCTGGGTGAATTTGAAACTGCTTCAGAGTACTACAAGTTAGTTGACTGCTTATAAATACAATTTATACCTCTTGTGCAGTTTACTTTTGTTGTGCCTGGTACTGTAGCTCATGTAGAATAGCTGTCTCTTCAGCACATACTTAGGGAAAAAATGCTTTTGTTTAGCAAAGTATTTTTCCCTACTTGTTTAACTATTATGATTCTTTTAAGGGTGGGAGAGCATTAATGTTTTTTAGTTCTTTAACTCTTTTGTTACTTTAAATAGATTCTTTTCAGCACTGTAGGCAGACATCTTCCTGTTGCTAGGCATTTATTCCCCTTTATTCTAGAACCAGGCATTACTGTCTTTGCTTTTAGCAAGTTCTGGATTGGTCTGAGTAACTCTCCTGCCCTGAGCTGGGTGGCTGCCTCGGGTGTGCTCAGTAGCTGAGAGAGGTGGTACATGGCAACACAAATTTACATCTTGAGTCTGTATTTTCAAACCAGGTTTTTTTCTTAATCTCTGCACCACTAAAGAGTTGCTGCTGTACCTGGGAAACTAAAGGCTTGGCAAAGATACAGTACAGGTGTTACTAGCATCTTACTTGAATGTCAGAGCTTACCTGTTCTTTTTGAAAAGGAACAAATGGTCAGTACTGAGTACTCAAATTCTTCCTGCCCAGCAGGGCCAGCCTGGCTTGGTGGGTGTAGGTCTGTCCTCCTCCTGCTGACAGGGAAGTAGTTGTTTTAGCACTGGTACTAAACTGTGTCAAGTGCACACTGTCAGGGAAACTCCTACAAATTATTAATGAAGCAATAAATTAAAAGGTGCTGTTTGAGGGATCAGCCTACTCTCTAATGAAGACTTTGTGGACAGCTCTAAAAGTCTGAGAGTGTAAGAGTTTACAAGGTAGTAATTTATTAGCTGGTAATTTTCCAGCCTGGTGTCCTAATTTGTTTGAAGTTGTACAACTGATTTTCAGTTGTGCAAGTATACTTTTAAAAACTTTTCCTTGCAGTGATTTTTGAGGTGACTCACCCTTTCTTCCAGGAGAACATTACAGCTGGCTCGGCAGCTGAAAGACAGAGCTGTGGAAGCACAGGCCTGTTACAGCCTTGGAAACACCTTCACTTTGCTCCAGGACTACGAGAAAGCAATTGATTATCATTTGAAACACCTTGTGATTGCTCAGGAATTACATGATAAGTAAGCACTAAGAGCTTGTTTATTGTATGTGTGGCACTTACAGCAGTTCCTGTTACCTCTAACTCTCCTGTCATTGTTCTGTATGTGACACCTGAATTAATGTCAATTCCCTCCAATGCTGGGCTCTGGTTTTCATATGGAAACCAGAAGTTGCTCATGAAGGTTTTGCAGTTAATGAGCCTGAGATGAAAGATGAATTGATGAATGACTGTCTCTACATCTCCTGTCAGCATGTCTGTGGAAATTAAGGAAAGGAAAAGCAGATCTCTTTCATGACTCTATTATAATTTTGCATACTTTCATAAGAATACGTCTCCTACTTGTCCACAAATTAATAATATGGGAAGGGATAGGAAAGGAGAATAACACAGTAATGTTTATATAACAATCATGATTTCTAAGGCCTTTTTTATAATGTTGGGTACAACTAAAATTTTTTAAAACTTTTAAATGTACATCTACCCCAATAGGCAGAATTTAGGAATAATAATAAGGCATGCAAACTGAGGAAAAGCAAAGTGGGTTGTATGCTGTTCTGTGCCTGCAAAGCCAAGTGACTTGTTTGCTGTGAACTTAAAAAATTAAAATTTTGATTAGATTTGCATTTCTATTAATACTTAGATCACACTCCTTTAAACACAATACTTAAAAGTGTTGGTGTTGGAATGGTCTCCAGTGATAGCTTTTTTCTTGGCACAGCAGTCTCACTGTGGCAGTGCTGTGAAAACCTGACCCCTGGTGTTCGACGGGTAAAGGTGTAATTGAAAATGTGTGTGTTTTCAGAATTGGTGAAGGAAGAGCATGCTGGAGTTTAGGGAATGCATATACTGCTCTGGGAAATCATGACCAAGCCATCCATTTTGCAGAAAGGCACCTGGAGATTTCAAAAGAGGTGAGATTTTCACACTCCCACTATGTTGGCTGTTGGATTTTGCTCTCACACAGTGGTCCTATGGAGGTGTGTCTATGCACCTGATTTCAAGTAATGGAATGCATTTTGAATGCCAAGGTAGTTTATTCCACATTATTTCAGCCCTGTTTCACTGCAGCTAGCTCTTTAGTTCCAGTGCCACCTCTCACAATGTCATGGAATCCAAGTTAGTAGCTTAGCAGAGGTTATTTTAGGATTTATGTACCTGTTGGTTGTTAGGTCCTTCATGAAAAAGATGATCTAGTCTCAAGGCAGGACAATTTTTCAGCCTTTTTTCTCTCAGAAATCTAGGGGACAAGGATTGCTTTACACTTTCAAATATGTGTGTACTTGTTGAGGTAATGTAACTGCTTATTTATTTGAAGGTAGGAGACAGAAGTGGAGAACTCACTGCCAGACTTAATCTCTCAGACCTTCAAATGGTTCTTGGATTAAGCTACAGCACAAACAACTCCATGATGTCAGAAAGCCATGTGGTGGAAAACAGTCTGCATGGTACGTGCCTCTTTCTGCAGTACTTTCTAAGAAAGAACTTCAGAAGGATCTGGTTGTATTTTTGCTGACCACAGAGGACTAAGCAGGTTTGCTTGGGGTTTTTTCTCCCACCAGCAAAAAAAGGTTGTTTTTGCAGTATTGGACTCCTTCAGGACCCCCTCCTTTTCTGGAGGATTTACATTGTGAATCATAGGTTACTGCTTAAGATTCTTCACATGATGTTTGTGTGTCTGTCTTCCCCCCTTTTTTAATGTGGGAGATGTATCTATTTGCTGTCAAATCCTGTCTTTTCTTCCTACCATTTTAGCAACATTGGGGTTAAAACAGAACCCAGTCCATTTGACATTCCTCTGTTCAGAGATCCACCGTCCTTCTCTAGTCTCATATGAAAGCAACTTAGGCAGCTTAGCTTTGGGGGGGGCTTTCTAGGCTGCTTTTACTAGTGGTTACTTATTCTCTGCTGATATATTTAACTGCACTTTTAGAAGTCAGAATTCCTGGACCTTGCACCTTAGATGAGTACAGCCACAGCTTAGAAAGTGACACCATAAATTTTAATGATGAACTTGATTCTCTCCTGAAGGTGCCAGACCAAGAGTAGGACGCCGTCACAGCATGGAGAACATGGAACTTATGAAATTAACACCAGAAAAGGTTGGCACTTTGCTTTTTTCTATTCTGCTGGAGAGAGAGGTTGCAGTGAAACATTTCTAAGGGTTTGTTGATGTACTATGTGCCTCCCCTTTTTAATTTAGTTGACGAGTTATATAACAATACTAACAGATAATTGTGTGGGTGTGGAGTGTGTGCCACAGATAATGGTTGTAGTGGCTTGTGGGAAGCTTGCTTTATTCTCTGCACAAATAAGAAAGAACAGGATCTGTGGGTGCATCAAAGGAATTCATCTCCTTATAGAGATGGTTTGAGGTTGCAGCATGGAAGTGATTCAGAGTAAAATTTCTAAGCTTTAGTTCAGCTGAACCTTTTTTCATTTGTTACGGTCATTTTATAGGCATTTAAAATACACGTGTTTTTCGCTTTGGGATTTCAACCAACTTGCATGACATCAGTAGCTTCAACATCCATCTTGAGTGAGGGTGCTTTTTCAGAAATGCTGCACTGAGTCACAGACAGGCAAAGCAACTTCCCCTCGCAAGCCAGAGAAATCTCTTGGAGACAGGAGTTCCTGATTAAAGTCCTTGTGTCAATCTGTGAGAGATTTCCTTCAGTTCTATCTGCCTTTCAACAGTGCACTGGCAGTTCTACATGAATGACTCCAGTGACAGGCTGGAATTGATGTTTTTCCTTCCACTGGGCTAATTCCCCTCTCCATGTGAGGCAAAGCCTGTCCTGTTGGTTGAACAAGCAGTAACATCTCAGAGCATGGAGGCAGTTGTACAGCTGAAATCAGTGCTGATGCTCACGAGCCTCTCTAGGAACCAATTTAGACAGACTGTTTAATCCAGGGTGAGGTCTTTGCAGGAACCTCTAAGCCTTTGCCCTAGAACAATGCACAATGTGGGCATTAGGGTTTGATTGTAGAGGATGTCTTCTTGGAGTTGCAGTCTGTGTGCTGGTGCTCAGTAAGCCTTGGGAAGGCAGTCCATTGGTGTAGGCAGTGTTGCTGGAAGGTTTGTGACTGTGGTCATGATTTGTCATGCTCAATCAAGAAAAAAAGGATTTATTTTGGTTCTTTAGTGAAACAAAATGGTTATTCTTTTTTTTCTCTTGTGCTGGCATCCTTCTCCCTCCTTCTTTTCAGTCTTTACTGGGAAGTTTGCATATATGAAGAACTTTGGGGAAGGCTGGTTGAGTATCTAGGTTTGCATAAGGGTTTGTTTTGCTCTAACACTTTTATAATGTGGAGGTTTTTCATCTTTTTCTTTCCAGTTTTAAGAATGTCAGGTGGGAAATGCCAGCTGTGTCTGCAGTTCAACATTTACCTGGTAACTGCCTTTCTTGCACTGCAGTCAGCAAGGACAACTTCAATGTGCTTAATTAAATACACTATTTGATCACACATTAATCCATCAGGTGCCACAGCACAGTTCAGTTCTCACACTGATCAGTAGCAGCAGTAACCTGCTCCAGCCAACAGCTCACAGGTCAAGTAACAGAACCAAACACTAAGTTCTCACATCCTCGTGGTTGGATGAACAAAATCATGTAAAGCTGCTTCATTTTGGGGAGGAAAAGCAGCAGCAAGTAACAGGTAACAGTTCAGGTAATTAAAATTTCCTAACTCTTGTTTTCTTAGGTTCAAAACTGGAACAGTGAGATTCTTGCTAAACAGAAACCACTGGTTGCCAAACCTTCAACAAAACTGCATTTTGTAAATCGACTAAAAGGCAAAAAGTACAAAACCAGCACCACTTCCAAAGTTTTGCAGGATGCCAGTAATTCTATTGATCATCGCCTTCCAAACTCCCAGAGGGTAGGTCTGGTGAGCTGTGGATCTCAGAGCCTTGACTCATCTTTGTGATCAAAATTACAGAAAACACATTCCTGCAGCTGTCTGTCTCAGTTTAACTTGATCCAAACACTGTCCAGATTCTGATGCAGAATCTGCCAATCTACAGCTGTCCCTCAGGGGTGGTGCCAGGTTTAAGCTTTTCCTACTACTGAAACATTGTATTCCTCATGGATTTTCTGAAGTTAGAGCTTGGCTTACACATCCGTTTTATTTTTGGGTCTCTTCTAGACTCTGCTTCTCTACACTTATTTTTAACTGGTTTTTCTGATTCGGGCAGTGGGAGATATTTTGGATATTTTATATTGGTGCACTCCTGACACAAGTCTGTTAAAAATAAAAGAACTGAGTCATTCGATCACAGACCTGAGGAGACAATGTAAACTGTTCATTGCTGTTCTTATTCCTTTTTTTTTCTCTCATGGACATTTGGATTTTTGGTGGATTAATGGCTGAGGAGTAACTCAAGTTATACCATGATCAGAGCACTTTTTCTTTCTACTTCAGAGAATGAAATGCTTCTAATGTACCTTCCAAAAATGCTGCCGTATGATTAGCATCTCCTCTTATGATAAAACTCTGTCTATAGAAATAGATGACTAAAAAAATGAATAGATTTCAGATATGGAAATATGGAACACAGGACTGGACTGAAACTGATGGAGTTGTCCTACTTGTAGGTACTCTTAGGTTCAAAATATCCCTGAATCTTTTCTCCTTTTCAGAAAAGCAATCGAGAGACGGTGGCAGATGAAGGCTTCTTTGATCTGCTGAGTCGATTCCAGAGTAACAGGATGGATGACCAGAGGTGCTACTTCCAGGAGAAGAACAGACTCCCATCTGCTTCAGTGGCAACATCCTCTACTCCACCTAAAACAATGAGAAAATGTAATTTTTTTAAAGTAAAATCTGTACCTGACTTCAGTTTCAGCCAAATACTATTTTCAAAATGCTTTTGCATGCACGACTCACTAGAGAAAGGAACTTATTTCTAGGCTAACTGGTTTTCTTCCTCCTCCCCAGCCTTTTCCACTTCTGTGGTGTCCCCACACACAGATGAATTCCTGGACCTGCTCGCGAGCTCCCAGAGCCGCCGGCTGGACGACCAGCGTGCGAGTCTGAGCACCCTGCCGGGGCTGCGCCTCACGCAGCACAACAGCCAGGCCGTGCTGGGGCACCTTGTGGCCAGCAGCAACAGGGAGCTGGACGACGACTTCTTCGAGATCCTCATAAAATGCCAGGTACGGGCTCAGCAAAAATCCTTCAGCGATCTCTCGTCCTGCAGATGACTGTTCAAGGTCCATCCGCCCAGCCTTGAAAGACTGTATTCCCCTGCAGCCTGTTCCTGCAGGGAACACTCGTGTCCAGCTCAGGCAGAGGAGCTGCTGCAGCTGTTGCGGCCCCCAGCCCAACCTGGGGCCTGTAAAAGCTGGCCAGGAGGAAGGCTCTGAAAGCAGCACAGAAACCATCCCAGCTGCTCTGTGATGTTGTGAGATGGCAAAGTGCCTTTCAGTATTGCAATGTGGCCATTTTTTACTCCCTGTTTATGGAAAGGACGACAGCCATGTTTTCTGGTATATGAGACTAGAAATACCCCATCCTAATGCTAAAATTCTTCTTCTAGACAAAGGACACTTAAATCTCATTCCGCAATACGACAAAGGACTGATTTGGGTGAGGGAAGTTATTTTTAGATACATGTGGACAATGATGCAGAGGAACCATTTTAGCTGAATTTGCACTTGTAATAATTTCATTTGACAAGTTTAACTTGAAACAAAACTTAAAAGATTAAATATCTGCAATAGCTTTAAATCTGAAACCAAAATTTTTAGTAGTTTTTTCACTTATATTGTTAATTTATTGTATCTATTCCTGTAAATATGCAGCTGTATCTCTTGGTCTGTCTGCAGGGTTCCAGACTGGATGATCAAAGATGTGCTCCTCCAGCATCTACAAAAGGGCCCACAGTACCAGATGAGGATTTTTTCAGCCTCATTCTACGATCACAAGCCAAGAGAATGGATGAACAGAGAGTGCATTTACCCTCAGCTATAAAGGAACCGAGTTCTAGCTAAAGGTACACAGCAGGCATGTACTGTACAGCAGCATCTTAGGTATCATTTTTGTTTGCTGAAAAAGCATACTTGCCTTTTTAAAGATGACTGTAATTAGTACTTACACTTAATGTGTCCTTTCTAATGATTTTTCGTATCAATAGCAGCAGCATCACACTCGTGACCAGTAGTTATAGAGTTGCCCTTGATCTTGCAGTTGGCAGCTGCTTTTATACCAGTGTCTGAGATACCATTACTATCTCCCTCTTAAATCTAAAGTCTCTAGTCTATCAAAATGATTTTTTCTCTGTCAAGGTTTCTCATTGCTCATGTGTGGATTCTACCACTGTCTCACTCTAGTGTAAGATCTAAATTTTTATGTTCTTCTTAAAGAAAACTTGATTCCCCTGCCTTTGTACCTCCTGAAAAAAGGTCCTGTTTTCTTTTATACTTTTTTAAAAAAAAAATAAAAAATTGAGAAATAGCTTCAGTATTTAGTCTGTCTTTGCAGAAACAGTTTGGAAGAAACAATCATTTCTACTAAAAAAATAATTAAACCCTGGTTTTAGTTCTACTTAATAAAGAAATATTTTTTTCAAAACATGATGGGTTTCTTTGGTAATATTTAGTCAAGTGTTTCCCACATTCACTCAGCATAGTTTTACAATCAAGAGTTTTCAAAAAGTGTTTTTTTTCAAGGAACAGCTGCTAATGCTGCTCTAGAGACTGTGTGGTGCCTGTCCATGCACCAGGGAATCACAGGGGTTGGGGGCACTTGGCACCAACCCCTGGGGACATCAGGTAGATCCTGCAGTACCTGAATTTCAGAGGTCACAAGCACGAAGTGCTCATATGGTACTTATTACCTGACCTCAACTCCTTCTCCTGCTCTTGCTAAGGATGTGCTATGCTGGGATAGTTCTGGGGAACAGCCGCTGTAACTTCATCTGCCCTGTGGTAAATCCCGGTCCTGAGGCAGTTCTTGGGAACCCCGAGGGTTTAACTGTAAGCCTTGAGTTAGAAGCCACTGAGTTTAACACCAGAAGTGGGGAACTGTTCATTTTACATATTTATAAATGATGTCCTATTTTTATTGCAGTATTATGCCCCTAGAGAAGAACCTACAGTTAATTTTAACTTCAGAGAGAAACTGCGGTGTAAGAATAAACAGACACGTAACTCAAACTATTTTACAATTACTGAAAGTTCTTTAAATGTTCTCTTGCAGGTTTTTTTAGCAGTGAAATCTAAATCTACAGAAACTAAAACTGTTGTCCCTCTGCTTTTAAGGAGAAATGTCAAAATATTCTTCAAAAAAATCACTGATCAGTTGATCATACTGAGCTTTGATGCTTTTACTCAGAGCTTCCTGTTCCATGTTCAGCTTTGAATTGCCCTAAAGCCCATCTGATAGATCAGCTTGTCACTCTGCAAATCATTAAACTAGGAGAGAATCAATAAGCTGTCCTAAAGCAGAGCTGACAACCAGCAAACTTATTTTTAAAGTCTATAAACCCAAAGACAGACCTGAGATGTCTATTTGAACTGTGATTAATATGCAAATTACAGGAATACCAGTAGCTTCCTTGAGGCTGGCTTGGTTTGTGTTTACTACATCAGGGTGTCAGTGCTTCCCTCTCACTGACAGTCTAACATTACACAAACTTGATTTCCAACAACCAGCAACACCCCACAAGTCTGCTTTCTTGGCCACCTAACAGTGTATTAACACATTTATTTCAAATTCCAGAAATAGCACATACACTCACTCTCCCAAATTTTACATACCTTACAGTTTACTGATGTTCTTTTTGATGCTTGAGAACTAGAGCAGAATTAGCTAGTATATGACAACTAAAGACCAGACAAAACTTACAGCAGAGTTCAGGGCTTCCCTTGGTCTCCTTCCTGGGAATCACATAAAATGCTCTTTTTCTTTTCACATTGGTCCATCACAGCACTTTTCCCTTCTAGGTTTTTATTAGGATCACAGTTTTCTCCAGTCTGTTGCTCTGCTTTGCCTGTCTGTTGGTTTTGTTGTTCAAGTGCAGGTTCCTCAATACGGTTTTCAGCTTGGAGAGTTTCTAGTTTATGAACTTCAGACTCAGTGTGCAATCTGTTCTGTAAAAAATAAATAATAACCTGTTAATTAAGCAATCTAAAGTGACAGCAACTACTGCTTCAAGTTCATCTCAGCTCAAGGGGCAGAGCTCAGCCAAAGCATGACTAGTATCATTTTTCTCCCTGGAGAAACAGTAAATAAGCACAATGTAGAGTATAAATCTGTCTTGAGTTTTCTATAGTTTTCAGAAAGTCAGCATTGCTTTTTTTTCCCCCCCTGCCTTTCTTCTGTGGGTAATCATGAGTGCCCAGGCTGACAGAAATACTGATCTCTCAAAACTGAAGTCTACTATAAAGGGTTTTAAATTAGTAGTTTCCTGCTACAGTTAGCCACTGCAACATATTTTTCCAGAAAGAAAAATGTCCGAGGCACCTCTACCAAGCTGTTATAGAGGGGAACACATGGTTCCTTAACTCCTCTTTCCCCAGGATGTGGGTGAAGCTTATTGTTTAAACGTGTTCTAGGATGTGACATTTAAATCTATTCAATTTAATCCCAGCTCAAAGAGCACCAGGACTAACATTAGGTTCTGGGTTTTGAGACTCCTGTACGTGGGTGTCTGGCTCATCGCTGTGCTGTGCCTTGGTGGGACTCCTGCTGCCACTTCCTGGTCTCACACTGAGGAGGGGTCTCACAGAGGCACCTCCTCTGTCCTGATGTCCTCTGTAAATGTGAGGGTGCTTCTGCAAATTACAGTCCTCTGATTTCCTCTCATCGTACTGTCCAAAGTCTATTGGCTCCTGTTGACTGTCAGGTGGAGGAAGACTTTTCTTCTGAGAAGATGCCAAGTATCTTAACGCAGGTACTGATGTTCCTGCACCATAGCAAAAAGCCTGGGGGGGGGATAAAAAACCAAAATGAACAGAACACCAAGTATTTCACACAAGATGAAAGTCAGGCATCTGGCCCTGAAAGGAAAGCTCAGGTAATCAGTAAAATTCAAGCCTTCTGCAGCCTGACCACACTGCAGGAACTGCCAGACTGGATGCAGTTCATTGTTGGTGCTACATTAAAGATGTCGAATGCTCTAACCGAGTACTTTTGTGTATGAAATGCCAATTCTGTGCATCACTGTGTAATGACACAAAGAAGAAATGGGAGCTAAGCTGCAATAAACTGTCATAAAGTCAAGACTTTAAGTAGTTTAATGCTATTTTATCCCACTTGGAGTGGGCAGGAGATGTGGTTTGAATACAAACGTGGCTATTTAATTGCTAAACCAAATGTACAATGAAGCCTTTGTCAAGAAAAAATTGCCTTGAAGAAGTAATTTGATCTGTGCTAAGAAATCTGATCAGTACTAAAAATAAGAAATAAATAATAGATAATACTTCAATATAAATAAAATATGTAAAAAATAAAGCTGAGCTTTAAAACCTAAGATAAATGTATACAAACCAGGACAGCCAGAGCCATCATAATTAGCACTGGAACCTGCAGAACGAACGGTATCTCCTTCATAAGAGCTTTGATGAATTCACCAATACCTTGTCCTACGTGCTTCAAGGGCTCAGTTACAAAGTTGGTGAAAGTAATTGCCAAGGCCTGGAAAAATGCAAATAGAAAAATAGTGTTGTCACACCAACATCAACATGAACAGTCCTTTTGGACCTGGCACATACCTTTGTTGGTGGAACCAGCAAAATTGGATTTACAAGTAGAGTTTCATAGTACTTCTGGCAGGGGTCATCCTGCAATGTCCACGTACTTCTAAGCCATTCTATAGTCAAAGCAGAGACATTTTTACTACTTAAAATACATTTTATGACACAGTAGTAATGGTGAAAGCATTTCAATTACAGATGGAAGAGAGCTCTTCTAGATGCAGTTCAAAGCTCAGATTTATTGTTGTAAATCTGAGATCAGCTTGGCACTATAGTTTATCCAGTCATGGGGGTGCAGGAAGGTGAGGGAAGGCTAGAAAGTAAAAATAACCTGAATTTTTCCCATGTAGAGTCAAGAAAGTTCCCTTTACTTAATGACCTCAGTCCCTAGAAGCCTCAGGAAAAAAAGTCTCATCTGTGGGCACTATTATCTAGCACACTGTGTCCACAACTATGGAAACAATGTTATTACTCATCTGCCAGTCAGCATTAGATTAAAATTGTTTTGCCTGCTAGATTTCAAGGGTTTATTTTAGTTATGAGCAGAAAGTCTTACTTTTTAAGGGAACTTTTACATTATAGAAAAGTAATTTATGACAGCAGTGTTCCTGTAGTTTGGTTTTACTGCAGTCAGAATATAAGTCATTGAAGTTTGTCATAAACAGGATAATCAGTCGATAAATTTCAAAGCAAGGCCATAACAAGCTCTGCTTAAGAACTGCCACCAGTCCCCTACCTGCTATAGCACTGGTACTGGGAACAGCCAATGGAAAAACTCAGCTTTCTCTGTAAAATAGTTACACTCGAGTTAAGCAGTCGCAGATCTAAGTCCTGAAGTTCATTGTACTCACTGTACTGTGTCTGCCTGGCAGACAGAAAAAAACCCCAGTTTTCATGAACTCTGCCTGTGTTTGGTAAATGGCACTGGGGGAGGGACCTGGGGAAACACAGGTAAGTTTTAGGGAAAAGAAGTAACACCATGACATACTCCAAGTACAGTTTTGTGCTCAGCTCTCCTCCAAAGACCTTGAAAGGAAAAGTCTCATGGAATGGAAAAATGGTAAAACCCACATAATCATGTATTGAAGAATTCAGTGCACTACTCATGAAGATAAGTGAGTGTTCCTGCACACTATTAATGAGTATTTTGTGATCTTAAACACTATTACAAAATAACAAAACATGTATTTACCAATAAGACTTCCTCTCCAGTCCAACTTCTCAGCACAGACGTTATCAAACTGCCCCATTTTTGCAATTTCTGCTTGATGCTGTGCAAAGGCCAACTGAGGGGAACACAAGGACTTGTGAAACACGAACTGAGCTGGGTGCAGAACCTGCATCCCTGCACCTGAGCTGCCCATGTTTGCCCTTAGGGCTTGGAATAATTCGCCGTGGAATTTCCCCATTACATTCCCTTGTAATGATAATTCCCCATATAAATATAGATTAAGAAAAGTTTGCTAGCTAAACAATTTAATGGAATTAAATTCTAAGGATTTCCTGGTAATGGACAAAACCCATGATGATGGCTGCCTCAGAGTTACTCTCCAAATGGAGCCTGAAATGCCAAAGGACCAAACTCCAATATTCAAAGATACAAATCCAAGGCAAAAGTAAACTGACAACATCATCTTTCCTTAAAATGCTTCTCAGGGAATCTTCAGAAAGAAAAGAACTCCTCACAATGTATTTTCATGTAACTTTCCTACCAAGCTGCTTTAGTCAAGGGTCACGTCTGCCTTGCCTATACAGTGAAATCAGAGTTCTAGTGCTCCTCTACAGCAGGATAAAGTTGTCTTTTGTTCTTTGAGCCTAACACACCCATCGACATGCAAAAAAAATGCTAATCCCTTTATTTATCTTGTGGTTAATTAAAAGCTTTATGTAAACTAACTAAGGGAACTAAATAACTCTCTTGTAACTGTCAAACTTTAAGCCTAAAAGACATTAAGATTACAGAACTTACCTTATACAAGTAAAGCCAATTCCATGCAAAACTGATGAAAAAACTAATCAATAAAACACGTTTCAGCTGAACAAACCAAAGAACACGTGTCCAGAGCTCTGTAGCTATTACAGTTACAACACATACTAAGCACAAAAGTAGCTGAAAGAGAAAAAAATTATGACCCAGATTTAGACATTTCCAAGTTTACTGCCAGTACACAAGAAGAGACTTCCAACTTTTGTTTTTGCAAGTGTCATTTACACAGGACAGTTAAGATTTTCCTTGCTTTCACAGCACATCTGTGCAGCACAGGGCAGAACAGTTTCATGGCATTAATAGCAGTCATTTCTCTCGCAGCCTTACACTGCAGTTGCTCATTTCTTTGTTGTGATATTTAGTTATTTCTTCCTTTCAATGTTTACCACGTTACCTACCATACTTTTAAATTACAAAACTGGTCTAAGTCAGTACTGGAGTGTCATGTGCCTGGTGTGAACCACAGAACAACTGCTGCCACTCCTGCACTCTGGTTGAGGCAAAATTTGGTCAACAGCAGCAAGATTTCAGAGAAGCACTTTACAGCCTCTTTTCATGCAAAGACCCCTAACAATGAGGTGATCCTACTGACAGCTTGCTTTTGTGATTTGGCTTCCAGGGACCCCTCAATCCAGACAGGCTCCTTTCAAAATTATGCCAGCATAAAACATTAGCATATTCTGAATTGTAATGACTTATTCAGAGAGCTTCATCTTATCAAAGATCCTCAGCTTAGCACTTTGTAATTCCATAGTCATGCTCTCCTTTCCAAGACTGTAAAATTTTTTCCACAAAATTCTCTAAAGCCTCTGACCTGTACAAGTTCAAGTATATTCCAATAATATAATACAGTGTAAATATAAGCCAACAGCTGCAGCATCTACTTGAACAAGAGACAAACATGGAAAATCTGTCAGTTCTAGTGGTAAGAAGAGCGAGCTAGAGCTTAATGAGTCAGGCAGCACAGATATGAAAGACAAGAAGACATAAAAACCCCCCAAACGTACCAGAAAATTGGCCATAAAGCTGCAATAAGAAAAGATAACCACACAAGACATTTGATTTCTTACTTAAAGTGAACATAACCCTCTCTAACTCACAGCAACCATGGGAAAAAAAAGTGACTCTGTGAAAGTACAATGGGAAGAACTGCTTTATCTGTGGAGTTATGATAATGAATGTTCTTTGACTAAACTTGCCCAGAGAAACTGGAGAAAAGAGCAATTAAAAACAACAAAACCCTTTTATT
Organism: Serilophus lunatus; assembly: GCA_013399895.1. Lineage (NCBI taxonomy): Eukaryota > Metazoa > Chordata > Aves > Passeriformes > Eurylaimidae > Serilophus > Serilophus lunatus. The sequence continues at coordinate 1,217,459 of VXBA01006569.1, read as the reverse complement.
CTCTTACCATAAACAAATTATATAGGTCAATTCCAAAAGTGTCTTCAAATCTCCAGTGCCAAGCTTGATAATCGTGGTGCTTAAAATTGACCAAAATATCACTAAGTGCATCATCCATGGCACCTGGCTGCCAAGCTTCCTCATTAAGAAACCTGAGGATCTCCAAATAGGTCTGTTTTGTCAGGATGATCTCAGCATCATAATGGACCTGGCCCACATTTTCCTCAGGCTGAATTAAAAGCAAATCAAAGCAATGGTTAAAAGCTGCTTGTTTGGAAACAGAAATGCATCCCTAGGCAAAAACTTGATCGTATCCCCCCCATGCTGTACCAGAACCTTCCTGAAGCAGAGTGCAGGAGGACAACATGGGACAGGGGCACACTAAAATTCTATATCCTTTTTGTTCATTCTTCTAAACTACATGAAACTCAATTAGTTTGTACTCCTTCAACTCTACAGCAAAAAAAATAAGTGAATTATCTCACCTGTTATCATAATTTTAGAACCACTGCCCATCAGGAAGTAGCAATTATGTATCCTTCTCCCCAGGGCTACTCTCAATCCATTCTCCCACCAGCCTAGACTTGTGCCTGGATTGCCCCAGCCCATGTGCAGGACCTTGCACTTGGTCTTGTTGAACTTCGTGAGGTTTGCACGGGCCCAGCTCTGAAGCCTGGATGGCATCCGTTCCCCAGGGCTGATGTCCCTGCCCAGGTTTAAGTCTCTCTTTAGGCTTTAGCTTTCCCAACCTGACCCCTGGCTGCTTGGACAATATCTGTAGTCCTCCCAGGCTTCTGCCTTCTGCAGGTTAACACGGAGGCTACAGCGCAGGCCTAAAAAGTCTGCAACAAACCAACCAAATCTGGCTCTTTCCTGTTTAACCATTAACATGAACTGAACAAGGGATTACTGCAGCTGCATCTCAGCAATAGACACTGAATTCACACAGCTTTCCTTTGGGTGCTACAGATCCAATGGCAACTGTGTCTCCTGAGCAGTAAATGGATGCACAGACTTCTATCACCTTTTCTCTTGCAATTCAGTTCCTTTAATTTTAAGTATGCCAGAATAATTAATCAATACTTGGTAACTGTGAAAACCAAATAAAGCAGCAATACGAATTCTTTTTCTAAATGACTGTTCAAATACTTACAAGGCCAAGTTTTCCGGCTTCATTTAAAATCTTATTCAAGTATCGCTTAAAAATGTAAAAGCTGCGGCTTTCCTGTGATTTGGCATTCCTCTTCTCACAGTCTGCAACCTGCAATCAGGCAAAACACACCTTCATTCACTTTGCTCAAGCCAGCTTGTTCATAGGAGAAAAAACAAACCCCTACCAACACGTGGGTTTTATAACACCATAAAATATTTTAGGAAACAGACCTTTGTAGGCAGAGCAACACTTTGGAATTGAGTTCAAACCACTTCCAGTCTCCTCTAAGTAAAGAGGTTCCCCCTACATAAAGCAGAGTCTCTCATAAATTATGCCAGTGATGCACCTGTTCTGTATTACCCCGAAAAACATCATCAGAAAGCACAAACTGAAAAGACTGGACAATAGTTTGAAGTTCTGTAACAAACCTTCTGTTGCAAGGACTCTATTGCCCTGGAACAACTCTGTGAGATTTCAGCACTGGCTGTATCCACAGTCTTATCCTCAGAGTCACGATAGCTTGCCTAAAATTACAGAAGAAAAACATGTATTTTAGAGTCCAGTAATTTGATCAGATATGCCCTGTTACACTTCAATAATCAGATACTTTTAAAAGGAGCAAAGGAGCTAAAATCTGAGAGCTGATCTTTGCTGCTAATACTTTCCCAATGACCCTCCAGCTGCCTCTCTGCTGTTGTTTTAGGCTCCAACTGCTGCAAGCTAATGTAAAGGCACCTTGCCTTCAAAAGGTGAGGCCTGTCCTCCCCCAGCTGCCCTTTCCCCTCCCTGGAGTGCTGGTGAACCACACAGTCCACCAGATTAGATAATCAGACTGGCCACAAACTGACTCAGCAAGCACAGGGGCAGCTTTCAGCTCAGCCACATTCCCAGTCCAGCTGCCACACATCCAGACTGCAAGTAAACACAATCCCCCATCCCAGGGTTCCAGGCCTTGCCTTTCTGTGTTTTCTATTAACTACTAGTTTCAGCAGTGCTGCTTCCACACAGCCAGGATGCACACTGAGGGAAGTCTCCCAAAGGCCGCACAACGCTGCACAAACCAGGGAACTCCTGCTGAAACCAAGTTTGGTTTTGAGAACTTAGGCAGCCCACACAGCCTGCCTACCTAAAAACTCAGAGCAGAAAAGCATTTCTGAAAAGATGGATTAACCCAAAACAGGCATTTTTCTACACTAAGATATAGTTCTAATTTCATGGGAGACAACAGTTAAACTACTTTTTTCAAAAGCTGGAGCAGCAGTTAAGCTCCAAATTTAAAGATTCCAAAGCTCACTGCTGACTTTTAGGGGTGCTAATGACAATCAGGTGGAGGCAGAAGAGGGACACTGTGCAGAGAAATACTGCACAGTATTTCTGTCTGCATTTTTTAAAGCTTCAGAAAACTATGTTCTGAAGTATTTAACCAGTATTATTTGAACTTGAAAGCTGAATAATGATGAAAATCAAGGGTGCCCATACAATCAACCACAGTTCACAGCACCATGAGTGCACACATGTAGAGTCCATCCCTCACATGAGACAAATGTGACAATTCACCTCTTTAAAACTAGTTTTTTTCCTACTTCATCTTCTCAGTGTTCATGAATCACTAACAGTACAGCTCTCAATACCTGCTCTGATCCTCCTTCTGAAAAGCAATGCCCAGCATTACAAAACACCACAGGCTTTCACAATACTCTTAGATGAGAGATGGGGTTTATTACCATTCTGCAGAAGTTTTATTTTAGTTGCTTAATTAAAATAAAATACAATTATTAACTCCATCAATTTTTATCAGCTAGAAATTTGATTTTCAAGATATTTGCACTTGAGAAAATGGCAAGAGTTGCTGACCCCAGTACCCCTCAGAGCAGTAACTCGTGGTGCCACAACCTGGGTGTATTAAGCACTATCTGTGAAAGGACAAAAACCCTGTTTGCTCTGATTGGATCAATGTGCAAAAGAAACTCGGCAGGAAAAGGTCCCGAGCTAACTACAATAACATATTTTTCTCCTTGCATTTAACCATGGACACAAAGGACTCTTCTGTATATAGATTCAGATACAACATCATAAGACCTTAAAAATACCACAATTCTATCATTATGTACTGCCACAATTTGAGAGCAATCTTTCAACAGCATGTGGCTGAACGAGTGTTCGGGAGAGACATGTATTCATACACCTCTTCTTTTTCTACCTTGTAAGGCCTTCTCATTGTCCCAGATGCTGCATCATAATTGAGCATATCCGTGGGGTCAATCCATTCATCTTCTTGAGTTCTACCACTCCCTGTCAGCACAGCTGCACACAGCAGCAGAGGAAACAGCATCCTGTACCACTGAGGGCAACGAGAAATTGGTATTTAGGTCAGGGTGTAACATGCAGTTACATAAAACAATCTTACACAAGTATTATCTGGTGCTGTTTAAAAGCTCAGTTTAAAAACCTCACTTCCATATTTTTTTCCCCAAAGAAAATGTCAGCAATAACATGCAACAATTAAACTGTCTTGTGTGACTGAACCAATACAACTGTAGCTATTAGCAGGTGTAGCTGAGTTCAGTACTGCTAAACACACCAACCCTGAGCAGAACACACGCAGGTGCCAGGATGGGAGCCACCTCAAGAGTAGGGCAAGTTTTTATGTCACATTAAAAGAGAAGGAGATCTGGCAGAAAATAAACTCCCCATGTGTTCCATGTGCTCCTCAGGGAGCAGAGAGGCTGGAGGTGGCTGTGCCTGGATCCCGAGGGATGATGGATAACTCAGCAGTAAACAACGGGAAGCAGAGCCACGGCAGCACTGAGTGTGTAAGAACTACCACGGATTCACCCCAGCTCTGGTCACGCCCAAACAACTCCCAGGCAATAACACTCAGGTGCAAAACAGAGTTTGCTGAGCAACAAACACAGGCTCTTGTTGGATTGCTGGTGATAAACACACTTGCCCGCGGGAGCACACGAACACAAAAAACACGAGTACTACGGCTGGCAACAAATACCTCACGCTGGGAGGGTACTGCGTAGTGCTCAAGGCGTGGCCACCAACACCAGCGGGCTCCCTGGATCTCCCGAGGGAGACGAGCGCTCCAGCCTCACCCGACAGGCATCCCCGCAGGGCAGGAGGGAGGCACAGCCTGTCCACAGGCCCAGGGGACAAAGGTGGAGCCTCCTCTGACCTCCCAGCCCCTTCAACCTGTACTTATATTGTTTTCTGCGAGCGAGGGGAAAAGGCAGAGTTTCAGTGGATGGCATTTCACGTTTTGCTGGAGTTTGGGCGACTTTAGGCATACATATAAAGCACGAACAGGTTTTACTTCACCAGCACACCGCAGGGGTCTGAAAAATTACATGTATTTTCGAGTTAACAGAGCAAAGTTCAGCCTTTTGGGTTGTGAGAAAGGGGCCCACAATTATTTTAATTTTCAAAAGCAATTTATTATAAAACAAAGGCAACCAGCGCTGGGCGCGTGACTCGGTAGATTTCCAAGTCAGAGGCGCACAGGACTTCGGAAACGGTTGGTTTCTGTAACAAAATTGTCATAGCAGCGGTGAGACTAATGTCTGAAAATTCATGAGACATCGGGAATGCGTCTGAGTGTAGACATGCATCTGAAAAGATAGGAGAATACACGTCCCAGGGCAAAAGATCTTGGGTGTCTGCTCCCCAACGACCTGATAGGAGTGGCGCCATCCATCTGTTAAGAAGCTGTGAAGAAATACCAGCCCTTGCTAACTTCACTAGAGTTTTCGGGGATCATTACTGAAATAAAATTTTACTCTAAATTACACTGCGAATATATCTAAACACTATACTATAAATCTTACTCATTTAATCAAAGCCTAACTCTAAGACTGTTTACAATATGAATTCTAATCATCAGTGAAAGCAAAATTCTATCAACTACTGTATTTCACAGGGTCGCTCCTTTGGCTGCGTTGTTTTCAAACGGGCATGGCCACAGCACCGGCTGTTCCTGCCCCTCCGGCAGCGACACCCCGAGCGCCCTCGGTGCTCCCGCTCCTCAGGGCGCACAGCTCGGCCCTCGGGCAGCCGCTGCCAACACACGCTCTCCTCGCTGAACTTCTCCATTATTCCCCCACAAAGGTTGCGGCACGGCCGCCACGCGGAGCCCGCACTGCCCTCCCTGCCCGGCCCGTCCGTGCGCTGCCGGACTCACCGCGGCGCTGCCTCCGCCACCCTCCCGAGGCGCGGAGTGCGAGCGAGAGCCGCCTCCCCTGCCCCTCGCTGCCCTTTGCTGTCGGTGGTCACTGCGCTCCCCCGCAGCCCTACACGGCCGGCCGGCCCCGCGGCTGGGATCGCCGGCGGCGCGGCCATCTCCTCCGGGATATCCTTGCCTGTGTCCGGGAGCAGGGCTTGGCTAAACACGCGTACAGTTCAGTGCAGGGCTTCTACTGGCGGCTGATGGCAGCTGCTGGGGGAGCGTAACCACGGGGCGAACACGCTGCTGTTGCTGCTGCTGCCGTTCGTGCTGTCCTAGCTCTCAGCTCGGGGACTCTCCCAGCTGGACTCAGTAGTTTAGATTTAACAACTCTTTATAGGTTGTTTTTTTTTTTTCTCCACAAATTTCCTGGTTTTATTTTTGGCTCCAGTAAGTGTTTAACATTCATAGTGTGCTGTGTGTGTTCCAGAGTGTTTCTATGCGTTTCATGAAAAAAATGCTCAGTTTTAAAAGCGGTGGGAAGTAGCGAGCTATTTTTCCTGGTGATTTGCTCACTTTACATCTGTGAATGCTAAACAACCGCACGAGACATTAGAAAATTTAACAACTGTCAAAATAAGTTTTGACCAGTTGTGTGTACAAATGGAGCTGGTGCCATTGTAGGATGTTTGTGAAAGCTAAAACAGGGACCCCTGTTTTTCAACTTGCGAAAAGTCAGACTACAGGGCTTGACTAATGTAAACACATCAGAACTCTCAGTGGGGGAAGCTTATTTGGATTGCCTGCATAGAGAAGCTTGTTTGAAAGTTTCATATATGGTATGACATTTCACTGGAGTTCACACAGACAACCAACCGTTCAAAAGTTTTTTCATCTAAAATTGTGTGGGTATCGTGTACACAAAATAAATTGCTTGGTGCAGCTGGGTAGGTTTTCATCATGCAATGTCATTTTTATACATACAGTGGTAGAGTCAGCAAAGACGTTTTTCACCCAAAGCATTTCTAGACACTTGTTCCACATAAGAGAAATCTGTAGTACCTATTGCTAGATTTTGATGTCTGAATTTTCAATCCCGTTTTGTTGACTTGGTCATTTAACACACGTCTGGCTGACATTAAATGACATGGGAGAACTCCAGTGGTTCCCTCTGATTGCAGACACAAGAAAGAAGAAAGAAAACCACAATTGTGGAAAACACAACAAACTGAAACCAGGGGTAGGTGTACAACATAAAATCTCTTAAAATACATTGATGCAGATCTTCAAAGCAATTTTCCTTGTAGAAACCTTTAAATAGAAATCACACTGGGCTGGTGGTGATGTAAAATTTCACCTTGAGCAGGTTGAATATTGAAAGCTGAAGAAGGCTAAGTCCCCAAAGTAGTTGCCAGCCTTCCACTCCTCCCAGGAATATCTTTACCCACCCCTGGCTCTGGTTGGAGAGGAGGTGCTCAGAACCTGTTTCCTGCTGTTTTGAAGGACAGAGTGCTGTTGGCCCAGGTGGCTTTTTAACTTCTGCCCTCAAAAGTAGGAACTCTCACCGGTCCCAGCCTCTGAAAGGCACCTTGCAGTTTCTCCTTCCTGCTGCACAGAGGGGGAGCAGCACTGTGGCCTGTAAAACCTGCTTCTCCCAAGGCCCTGTGTAGCTGAAAGGCTGAAGACAGAAAAATACATCTTTGTGAGCTGCTTAAACAGCGCACAGGTTACACTCCAGAAATCCACAAAAAGATACCAAATTTATGGGAGCCCTTTAACACAGTTCTTTTCCCAGCACAATAGTTGTAAATTTCATTGATCTCACCAAAGCCTTTGACACTGTGAGCAGAAAAGGCCTGTGGCAGATCTTGGAATGATTAGGTTGTCCTCCCAAATTCCTCAAAATGGTTTTCCTGTTACATGAGAATCAGCGCAGCCAAGTCAGATATGGCGATGCACTCTCTGAGCCCTTCCCAATAACTAATGGTGTGAAACAAGGTTGTGTTCTTGCACCAACTCTATTCACCATTTTCTTCAGTATGATGCTCCAAAGGGCCATGGCAGATCTCGATGAAGATAACGGGATTTACATCCAATATTGTACCACTGGGAGCCTATTCAACCTAAGGCGACTGAAGGCCCACACCAAGACCCTAAATCACCTTGTCCGTGAGCTGCTTTTTGCTGACGATGCCGCCCTCGTTGCTCACACAGAAGCAGCTCTGCAGCGCTTAACATCCTGCTTTGCAGAGGCTGCTGAGCTTTTTGGGCTGGAAGTCAGCTTGAAGAAGATAGAGGTTCTTTACCAACCTGCACCTCAGGAAGTCTTCCATCATCCCCACATCACCATAGGCAAATCAGAGCTTAAGTCAGTCCAGTAGTTTAACTCTCTAGGAAGTATAATTTCCTCGGATGGTAAGATTGACAAAGAGACAGACAACAGGTTAGCAAAGGCATACAGAGCCTTTGGAAAACTCCATAAAAGAGTCTGGTGCAATAAACACCTGAAGAAAAGTACAAAGATTAGTGTCTACAGAGCCATTGTACTGCCTACTCTTTTATATAGGTCTGAATCATGGGTCATCTACTGCCACCACCTGCGACTTCTCGAAAACTTCCATCAGCGGTGCCTCCGTACAATCCTAAACATCCACTGGACTGACTGTGTGACTAATGTTACTGTCCTTGAACAGGCAGGGGTCACCAGTATTGAGGCCATGCTGCTGAGGACGCAGCTGCGCTGGGCAGGGCACGTCTCCAGGATGGAGGATCACCGCCTCCCTAAGACTGTGCTCCATGGTGAACTCGCCACTGGCTGCCACAACAGAGGAGCCTCAAAGAGGAGATACAAGGACTCCCTGAAACAACATCTCAGTGTTGGTCATATTGAGTGCCATCAGTGGTCCACTCTGGCCTCCAATCGAGAGACATGGAGACACACCATCCATAACGCTGCTGCCTCCTTTGAGAATGCACGTAGAATCAGCCTCGAGGAGAAAAGACAACACAGAAAGAACTGTGTCTCGTCACTACCACCTAAGGAGACTTTCCACTGTGCCTTTTGCAGCCGGACTTGCCTGTCTCGCATTGGCTTTTTTAGCCACCAGCGCGCTTGCAGCAAGCGTGGGTAGAGCCCTTCCCATATCTTCGTTCACGAAGCCCAGCCATGATGATGATGAGTTGTAAATTTGCACATGGGATAAAATAAGCTGCAAAAACTACTTAGATAATTTTATTTAGTAATTTAACCACTGTGCTTTAAACTGATTAATTTTCTGGCTAGTAGTCCTTTTTTTAACATTGGCATATGCAGAACTAGATGCAACCAGCAGTGTATTTATAAAGTAAAAGGCTATTTGCTTTCTTTAGAAAAGTGTCTGATGTTTTGACAATATGTCTCAGAAAACCCCATCAACCTTTTAGAAGAGATTAAAAAATCGTTTTAAAGGTAAAAAAATAGTAATGCAAGCCATAATTTACTTAGTTTTTGTCTATGGCACTCAACCATACAGCAAGAGCTCCGAGATACATAATCTCTGAAGTAATTCAATAGGAGAGGAAGATTCATTCTACTTGTGTATAAACTTTGGGCCCCAGTGGTTAACTATCCCCCATTCTTTCTCAGCATTCATCTTTCAAATCAAAATAGTCAAGAAGGCTATAAACTTACATATTTTTCTAGCATCATGAAGTTTTATGCCCTAAGGTTAAAATAACAGGTTGGGGTTAGAACAGCACAAAGATACAGGATGCCTCTGGGTGGGAATGTGCACGGAGCACACTGCAAGGAATGGAACTGATTTAACTACTGGAAATCTGGTGAATCTGCATTACTCACGTTTTTCAGTGTTCTGAAACCAGCTGAACCTGTAAGAGACCTACGAAGACCAGTGAAGATGAGGGATGAACTAATTATCTTTTTATTAATGCTGATAATCCCATTATGTCAGGAAAATTATCCTCCTCGCTCTGTACTACGGGAGGTCGCCCAAGTGAAATACCGCGCAGAACACAAATTTGCAAGCAAACCGTCAGTTCTCTGGGGAGAAGAAACCCGTGGGCGCTAGTTACGGCCTTTTTGCCAGACAGCTTTGAAACTGCTTTTGCGATCAAGAGCTTTCAAAAGGGAGAAATGGAATTAAACTAGTTTGTCACAAAGGTTGCTGTTACACGCCGAGAACGCCCCCGGCCCCCCGGGTTCCGCTCCCCGGGCACCGGCCGGGCCCCGCACCGCTTCCGCCTTCGCGGCCCCGCCCCCCGCGCGCCGCAGCCAACCCGCGCCCGCTGCGTCATCGCGCGGCGCCGCCG